>JANJGN010000120.1:1200000-1505536 GCA_026770705.1 Isurus oxyrinchus | reverse complement strand
GGTGTTTTTCAATGTTGAGGTTGTTGTTGTTTTTCAATGTTGTGGTTGTTGTTGTTTTTCGATGTTGAGGTTGTTGTTGAATTTGTTGGTGTTTTTCAATGTTGAGGTTGTTGTTGTTTTTCAATGTTGAGGTTGTTGTTGTATTTGTTAGTGCTTTTCACTGTTGAGTTTGTTGTAGTTTTTCAATGTTGAGGTTGTTGTTGAATTTGTTGGTGTTTTTCAATGTCGAGGGTGTTGTTGAATTTGTTGGTGTTTTTCAATGTTGAAGTTGTTGTTGAATTTGTTGGTGTTTTTCAATGTTGAGGATGTTGTTGTTTTTAAATGTTGAGGTTGTTGTTGTTTTTCCATGTTGAGGTTGTTGTTCTTTTTTACGTTTGAGGTTGTTGTTAAATTTGTTGGTGTT
This sequence comes from Isurus oxyrinchus, assembly GCA_026770705.1. NCBI lineage: Eukaryota > Metazoa > Chordata > Chondrichthyes > Lamniformes > Lamnidae > Isurus > Isurus oxyrinchus. The sequence goes on along the minus strand of JANJGN010000120.1, from coordinate 1,505,133 downwards.
TTTCAATGTTGAGGTTGTTGTTGAATTTGTTGGTGTTTTTCATTGTTGAGGTTGTTGTTGAATTTGTTGGTGTTTTTCAATGTTGAGGTTGTTGTTGTTTTTCAATGTTGAGGTTGTTGTTGAATTTGTTGGTGTTTTTCAATGTTGAGGTTGTTGTTGTTTTTCAATGTTGAGGTTGTTGTTGCATTTGTTGGTGTTTTTCAATTTCGAGGTTGTTGTTGAATTTGTTGGTTTTTTTCAATGTTGAAGTTGTTGTTGAATTTGTTGGTGTTTTTTAATGTTGAGGTTGTTGTTGTTTTTCAATGTTGAGGTTGTTGTTGAATTTGTTGGTGTTTTTCAATGTTGAGTTTGTTGTTGTTTTTCAATGTTGAGGTTGTTGTTGTTTTTCGATGTTGAGGTTGTTGTTGAATTTGTTGGTGTTTTTCAATGTTGAGGTTGTTGTTGTTTTTCAATGTTGAGGTTGTTGTTGTATTTGTTGGTGTTTTTCAATGTCGAGGTTGTTGTTGATTTTGAAGGTGTTTTTCAATGTTGAAGTTGTTGTTGAATTTGTTGGTGTTTTTCATTGTTGAGGTTGTTGTTGAATTTGTTGGTGTTTTTCAATGTTGAGGTTGTTGTTCTCTTTAAATGTTGAGGTTGTTGTTGAATTTGTTGGTGTTTTTCAATTTTGATGTTGTTGTTGTTTTTCAATGTTGAGGTTGTTGTTGAATTTGTTGGTGATTTTCCATGTTGAGGTTGTTGTTGTTTTTCAAGTTTGAGGTTGTTGTTAAATTTGTTGGTGTTTTTCAATGTTGAGGTTGTTGTTGAATTTGTTGGTGTTTTTCATTGTTGAGGTTGTTGTTGAATTTGTTGGTGTTTTTCAATGTTGAGGTTGTTGTTGTTTTTCAATGTTGAGGTTGTTGTTGAATTTGTTGGTGTTTTTCAATGTTGAGGTTGTTGTTGTTTTTCAATGTTGAGGCTGTTGTTGAATTTGTTGGTGTTTTTCAATTTCGAGGTTGTTGTTGAATTTGTTGGTGTTTTTCAATGTTGAAGTTGTTGTTGAATTTGTTGGTGTTTTTCAATCTTGAGGTTGTTGTTGTTTTTCAATGTTGAGGTTGTTGTTGAATTTGTTGGTGTTTTTCAATGTTGAGGTTGTTGTTGTTTTTCAATGTTGAGGTTGTTGTTGTTTTTCGATGTTGAGGTTGTTGTTGAATTTGTTGGTGTTTTTCAATGTTGAGGTTGTTGTTGTTTTTCAATGTTGAGGTTGTTGTTGTATTTGTTGGTGCTTTTCAATGTTGAGGTTGTAGTTTTTCAATGTTGAGGTTGTTGTTGAATTTGTTGGTGTTTTTCAATGTCGAGGTTGTTGTTGAATTTGTTGGTGTTTTTCAATGTTGAAGTTGTTGTTGAATTTGTTCGTGTTTTTCATTGTTGAGGTTGTTGTTGAAGTTGTTGGTGTTTTTCAGTGTTGAGGTTGTTGTTGTCTTTAAATGTTGAGGTTGTTGTTGAATTTGTTGGTGTTTTTCAATGTCGAGGGTGTTGTTGAATTTGTTGGTGTTTTTCAATGTTGAAGTTGTTGTTGAATTTGTTGGTGTTTTTCAATGTTGAGGATGTTGTTGTTTTTAAATGTTGAGGTTGTTGTTGTTTTTCCATGTTGAGGTTGTTGTTCTTTTTTACGTTTGAGGTTGTTGTTAAATTTGTTGGTGTTTTTCAATGTTGAGGTTGTTGTTGAATTTGTTGGTGTTTTTCATTGTTGAGGTTGTTGTTGAATTTGTTGGTGTTTTTCAATGTTGAGGTTGTTGTTGTTTTTCAATGTTGAGGTTGTTGTTGAATTTGTTGGTGTTTTTCAATGTTGAGGTTGTTGTTGTTTTTCAATGTTGAGGTTGTTGTTGAATTTGTTGGTGTTTTTCAATTTCGAGGTTGTTGTTGAATTTGTTGGTGTTTTTCAATGTTGAAGTTGTTGTTGAATTTGTTGGTGTTTTTTAATGTTGAGGTTGTTGTTGTTTTTCAATGTTGAGGTTGTTGTTGAATTTGTTGGTGTTTTTCAATGTTGAGTTTGTTGTTGTTTTTCAATGTTGAGGTTGTTGTTGTTTTTCGATGTTGAGGTTGTTGTTGAATTTGTTGGTGTTTTTCAATGTTGAGGTTGTTGTTGTTTTTCATTGTTGAGGTTGTTGTTGAATTTGTTGGTGTTTTTCAATGGTGAGGTTGTTGTTGTTTTTCAATGTTGAGGTTGTTGTTGAATTTGTTGGTGTTTTTCAATGTTGAGGTTGTTGTTGTTTTTCAATGTTGAGGTTGTTGTTGAAATTGTTGGTGTTTTTCAATTTCGAGGTTGTTGTTGAATTTGTTGGTGTTCTTCAATGTTGAAGTTGTTGTTGAATTTGTTGGTGTTTTTCAATGTTGAGGTTGTTGTTGTTTTTCAATGTTGAGGTTGTTGTTGAATTTGTTGGTGTTTTTCAATGTTGAGGTTGTTGTTGAATTTGTTGGTGTTTTTCAATGTCGAGGTTGTTGTTGAATTTGTTGGTGTTTTTCAATGTTGAGGTTGTTGTTGAATTTGTTGGTGTTTTACAATGTTGAGGTCGTTGTTGAATTTGTTGGTGTTTTTCAATGTTGAAGTTGTTGTTGTTTTTCAATGTTGAGGTTGTTGTTGAATTTGTTGGTGTTTTTAAATGTTGAGGTTGTTGTTGTTTTTCAATGTTGAGGTTGTTGTTGTTTTTCAATGTTGAGGTTGTTGTTGAATTTGTTGGTATTTTTCAATTTCGAGGTTGTTGTTGAATTTGTTGGTGTTTTTCAATGTTGATGTTGTTGTTGAATTTGTTGGTGTTTTTTCAATGTTGAAGTTGTTGTTGTTTTTCAATGTTGAGGTTGTTGTTGAATTTGTTGGTGTTTTTAAATGTTGAGGTTGTTGTTGTTTTTCAATGTTGAGGTTGTTGTTGTTTTTCAATGTTGAGGTTGTTGTTGAATTTGTTGGTGTTTTTCAATGCTCAGGTTGTTGTTGAATTTGTTGCTGTTTTTCAATGTTGAGGTTGTTGTTGTTTTTCAATGTTGAGGTTGTTCTTGTATTTGTTGGTGTTTTTCAATGTTGAGGTTGTTGTAGTTTTTCAATGTTGAGGTTGTTGTTGAATTTGTTGATGTTTTTCAATGTCGAGGTTGTTGTTGAATTTGTTGGTGTTTTTCAATGTTGAAGTTGTTGTTGAATTTGTATGTGTTTTTCAATGTTGAGGTTGTTGTTGAATTTGTTGGTGTTTTTCAATGTTGAGGATGTTGTTGTTTTTAAATGTTGAGGTTGTTGTTGTTTTTCCATGTTGAGGTTGTTGTTCTTTTTTACGTTTGAGGTTGTTGTTAAATTTGTTGGTGTTTTTCAATGTTGAGGTTGTTGTTGAATTTGTTGGTGTTTTTCATTGTTGAGGTTGTTGTTGAATTTGTTGGTGTTTTTCAATGTTGAGGTTGTTGTTGTTTTTCAATGTTGAGGTTGTTGTTGAATTTGTTGGTGTTTTTCAATGTTGAGGTTGTTGTTGTTTTTCAATGTTGAGGTTGTTGTTGAATTTGTTGGTGTTTTTCAATTTCGAGGTTGTTGTTGAATTTGTTGGTGTTTTTCAATGTTGAAGTTGTTGTTGAATTTGTTGGTGTTTTTTAATGTTGAGGTTGTTGTTGTTTTTCAATGTTGAGGTTGTTGTTGAATTTGTTGGTGTTTTTCAATGTTGAGTTTGTTGTTGTTTTTCAATGTTGAGGTTGTTGTTGTTTTTCGATGTTGAGGTTGTTGTTGAATTTGTTGGTGTTTTTCAATGTTGAGGTTGTTGTTGTTTTTCAATGTTGAGGTTGTTGTTGTATTTGTTGGTGTTTTTCAATGTGGAGGTTGTTGTTGATTTTGAAGGTGTTTTTCAATGTTGAAGTTGTTGTTGAATTTGTTGGTGTTTTTCATTGTTGAGGTTGTTGTTGAATTTGTTGGTGTTTTTCAATGTTGAGGTTGTTGTTCTCTTTAAATGTTGAGGTTGTTGTTGAATTTGTTGGTGTTTTTCAATTTTGATGTTGTTGTTGTTTTTCAATGTTGAGGTTGTTGTTGAATTTGTTGGTGATTTTCCATGTTGAGGTTGTTGTTGTTTTTCAAGTTTGAGGTTGTTGTTAAATTTGTTGGTGTTTTTCAATGTTGAGGTTGTTGTTGAATTTGTTGGTGTTTTTCATTGTTGAGGTTGTTGTTGAATTTGTTGGTGTTTTTCAATGTTGAGGTTGTTGTTGTTTTTCAATGTTGAGGTTGTTGTTGAATTTGTTGGTGTTTTTCAATGTTGAGGTTGTTGTTGTTTTTCAATGTTGAGGCTGTTGTTGAATTTGTTGGTGTTTTTCAATTTCGAGGTTGTTGTTGAATTTGTTGGTGTTTTTCAATGTTGAAGTTGTTGTTGAATTTGTTGGTGTTTTTCAATCTTGAGGTTGTTGTTGTTTTTCAATGTTGAGGTTGTTGTTGAATTTGTTGGTGTTTTTCAATGTTGAGGTTGTTGTTGTTTTTCAATGTTGAGGTTGTTGTTGTTTTTCGATGTTGAGGTTGTTGTTGAATTTGTTGGTGTTTTTCAATGTTGAGGTTGTTGTTGTTTTTCAATGTTGAGGTTGTTGTTGTATTTGTTGGTGCTTTTCAATGTTGAGGTTGTAGTTTTTTCAATGTTGAGGTTGTTGTTGAATTTGTTGGTGTTTTTCAATGTCGAGGTTGTTGTTGAATTTGTTGGTGTTTTTCAATGTTGAAGTTGTTGTTGAATTTGTTCGTGTTTTTCATTGTTGAGGTTGTTGTTGAAGTTGTTGGTGTTTTTCAGTGTTGAGGTTGTTGTTGTCTTTAAATGTTGAGGTTGTTGTTGAATTTGTTGGTGTTTTTCAATTTTGAGGTTGTTGTTGTTCTTCAATGTTGAGGTTGTTGTTGAATTTGTTGGTGTTTTTCCATGTTGAGGTTGTTGTTGTTTTTCAAAGTTGAGGTTGTTGTTAAAAATGTTGGTGTTTTTCAATGTTGAGGTTGTTGTTGAATTTGTTGGTGTTTTTCAATTTCGAGGTTGTTGTTGAATTTGTTGGTGTTTTTAAATGTTGAAGTTGTTGTTGAATTTGTTGGTGTTTTTCAATGTTGAGGTTGTTGTTGTTTTTCAATGCTAAGGTTGTTGTTGAATTTGTTGGTGTTTTTCAATGTTGAGGTTGTTGTTGTTTTTCAATGTTGTGGTTGTTGTTGTTTTTCGATGTTGAGGTTGTTGTTGAATTTGTTGGTGTTTTTCAATGTTGAGGTTGTTGTTGTTTTTCAATGTTGAGGTTGTTGTTGTATTTGTTAGTGCTTTTCACTGTTGAGGTTGTTGTAGTTTTTCAATGTTGAGGTTGTTGTTGAATTTGTTGGTGTTTTTCAATGTCGAGGGTGTTGTTGAATTTGTTGGTGTTTTTCAATGTTGAAGTTGTTGTTGAATTTGTTGGTGTTTTTCAATGTTGAGGATGTTGTTGTTTTTAAATGTTGAGGTTGTTGTTGTTTTTCCATGTTGAGGTTGTTGTTCTTTTTTACGTTTGAGGTTGTTGTTAAATTTGTTGGTGTTTTTCAATGTTGAGGTTGTTGTTGAATTTGTTGGTGTTTTTCATTGTTGAGGTTGTTGTTGAATTTGTTGGTGTTTTTCAATGTTGAGGTTTTTGTTGTTTTTCAATGTTGAGGTTGTTGTTGAATTTGTTGGTGTTTTTCAATGTTGAGGTTGTTGTTGTTTTTCAATGTTGAGGTTGTTGTTGCATTTGTTGGTGTTTTTCAATTTCGAGGTTGTTGTTGAATTTGTTGGTGTTTTTCAATGTTGAAGTTGTTGTTGAATTTGTTGGTGTTTTTTAATGTTGAGGTTGTTGTTGTTTTTCAATGTTGAGGTTGTTGTTGAATTTGTTGGTGCTTTTCAATGTTGAGTTTGTTGTTGTTTTTCAATGTTGAGGTTGTTGTTGTTTTTCGATGTTGAGGTTGTTGTTGAATTTGTTGGTGTTTTTCAATGTTGAGGTTGTTGTTGTTTTTCAATGTTGAGGTTGTTGTTGTATTTGTTGGTGTTTTTCAATGTCGAGGTTGTTGTTGATTTTGAAGGTGTTTTTCAATGTTGAAGTTGTTGTTGAATTTGTTGGTGTTTTTCATTGTTGAGGTTGTTGTTGAATTTGTTGGTGTTTTTCAATGTTGAGGTTGTTGTTCTCTTTAAATGTTGAGGTTGTTGTTGAATTTGTTGGTGTTTTTCAATTTTGATGTTGTTGTTGTTTTTCAATGTTGAGGTTGTTGTTGAATTTGTTGGTGATTTTCCATGTTGAGGTTGTTGTTGTTTTTCAAGTTTGAGGTTGTTGTTAAATTTGTTGGTGTTTTTCAATGTTGAGGTTGTTGTTGAATTTGTTGGTGTTTTTCATTGTTGAGGTTGTTGTTGAATTTGTTGGTGTTTTTCAATGTTGAGGTTGTTGTTGTTTTTCAATGTTGAGGTTGTTGTTGAATTTGTTGGTGTTTTTCAATGTTGAGGTTGTTGTTGTTTTTCAATGTTGAGGCTGTTGTTGAATTTGTTGGTGTTTTTCAATTTCGAGGTTGTTGTTGAATTTGTTGGTGTTTTTCAATGTTGAAGTTGTTGTTGAATTTGTTGGTGTTTTTCAATCTTGAGGTTGTTGTTGTTTTTCAATGTTGAGGTTGTTGTTGAATTTGTTGGTGTTTTTCAATGTTGAGGTTGTTGTTGTTTTTCAATGTTGAGGTTGTTGTTGTTTTTCGATGTTGAGGTTGTTGTTGAATTTGTTGGTGTTTTTCAATGTTGAGGTTGTTGTTGTTTTTCAATGTTGAGGTTGTTGTTGTATTTGTTGGTGCTTTTCAATGTTGAGGTTGTAGTTTTTCAATGTTGAGGTTGTTGTTGAATTTGTTGGTGTTTTTCAATGTCGAGGTTGTTGTTGAATTTGTTGGTGTTTTTCAATGTTGAAGTTGTTGTTGAATTTGTTCGTGTTTTTCATTGTTGAGGTTGTTGTTGAAGTTGTTGGTGTTTTTCAGTGTTGAGGTTGTTGTTGTCTTTAAATGTTGAGGTTGTTGTTGAATTTGTTGGTGTTTTTCAATGTCGAGGGTGTTGTTGAATTTGTTGGTGTTTTTCAATGTTGAAGTTGTTGTTGAATTTGTTGGTGTTTTTCAATGTTGAGGATGTTGTTGTTTTTAAATGTTGAGGTTGTTGTTGTTTTTCCATGTTGAGGTTGTTGTTCTTTTTTACGTTTGAGGTTGTTGTTAAATTTGTTGGTGTTTTTCAATGTTGAGGTTGTTGTTGAATTTGTTGGTGTTTTTCATTGTTGAGGTTGTTGTTGAATTTGTTGGTGTTTTTCAATGTTGAGGTTGTTGTTGTTTTTCAATGTTGAGGTTGTTGTTGAATTTGTTGGTGTTTTTCAATGTTGAGGTTGTTGTTGTTTTTCAATGTTGAGGTTGTTGTTGAATTTGTTGGTGTTTTTCAATTTCGAGGTTGTTGTTGAATTTGTTGGTGTTTTTCAATGTTGAAGTTGTTGTTGAATTTGTTGGTGTTTTTTAATGTTGAGGTTGTTGTTGTTTTTCAATGTTGAGGTTGTTGTTGAATTTGTTGGTGTTTTTCAATGTTGAGTTTGTTGTTGTTTTTCAATGTTGAGGTTGTTGTTGTTTTTCGATGTTGAGGTTGTTGTTGAATTTGTTGGTGTTTTTCAATGTTGAGGTTGTTGTTGTTTTTCAATGTTGAGGTTGTTGTTGTATTTGTTGGTGTTTTTCAATGTCGAGGTTGTTGTTGATTTTGAAGGTGTTTTTCAATGTTGAAGTTGTTGTTGAATTTGTTGGTGTTTTTCATTGTTGAGGTTGTTGTTGAATTTGTTGGTGTTTTTCAATGTTGAGGTTGTTGTTCTCTTTAAATGTTGAGGTTGTTGTTGAATTTGTTGGTGTTTTTCAATTTTGATGTTGTTGTTGTTTTTCAATGTTGAGGTTGTTGTTGAATTTGTTGGTGATTTTCCATGTTGAGGTTGTTGTTGTTTTTCAAGTTTGAGGTTGTTGTTAAATTTGTTGGTGTTTTTCAATGTTGAGGTTGTTGTTGAATTTGTTGGTGTTTTTCATTGTTGAGGTTGTTGTTGAATTTGTTGGTGTTTTTCAATGTTGAGGTTGTTGTTGTTTTTCAATGTTGAGGTTGTTGTTGAATTTGTTGGTGTTTTTCAATGTTGAGGTTGTTGTTGTTTTTCAATGTTGAGGCTGTTGTTGAATTTGTTGGTGTTTTTCAATTTCGAGGTTGTTGTTGAATTTGTTGGTGTTTTTCAATGTTGAAGTTGTTGTTGAATTTGTTGGTGTTTTTCAATCTTGAGGTTGTTGTTGTTTTTCAATGTTGAGGTTGTTGTTGAATTTGTTGGTGTTTTTCAATGTTGAGGTTGTTGTTGTTTTTCAATGTTGAGGTTGTTGTTGTTTTTCGATGTTGAGGTTGTTGTTGAATTTGTTGGTGTTTTTCAATGTTGAGGTTGTTGTTGTTTTTCAATGTTGAGGTTGTTGTTGTATTTGTTGGTGCTTTTCAATGTTGAGGTTGTAGTTTTTCAATGTTGAGGTTGTTGTTGAATTTGTTGGTGTTTTTCAATGTCGAGGTTGTTGTTGAATTTGTTGGTGTTTTTCAATGTTGAAGTTGTTGTTGAATTTGTTCGTGTTTTTCATTGTTGAGGTTGTTGTTGAAGTTGTTGGTGTTTTTCAGTGTTGAGGTTGTTGTTGTCTTTAAATGTTGAGGTTGTTGTTGAATTTGTTGGTGTTTTTCAATTTTGAGGTTGTTGTTGTTCTTCAATGTTGAGGTTGTTGTTGAATTTGTTGGTGTTTTTCCATGTTGAGGTTGTTGTTGTTTTTCAAAGTTGAGGTTGTTGTTAAAAATGTTGGTGTTTTTCAATGTTGAGGTTGTTGTTGAATTTGTTGGTGTTTTTCAATTTCGAGGTTGTTGTTGAATTTGTTGGTGTTTTTAAATGTTGAAGTTGTTGTTGAATTTGTTGGTGTTTTTCAATGTTGAGGTTGTTGTTGTTTTTCAATGCTAAGGTTGTTGTTGAATTTGTTGGTGTTTTTCAATGTTGAGGTTGTTGTTGTTTTTCAATGTTGAGGTTGTTGTTGTTTTTCGATGTTGAGGTTGTTGTTGAATTTGTTGGTGTTTTTCAATGTTGAGGTTGTTGTTGTTTTTCAATGTTGAGGTTGTTGTTGTATTTGTTAGTGCTTTTCACTGTTGAGGTTGTTGTAGTTTTTCAATGTTGAGGTTGTTGTTGAATTTGTTGGTGTTTTTCAATGTCGAGGGTGTTGTTGAATTTGTTGGTGTTTTTCAATGTTGAAGTTGTTGTTGAATTTGTTGGTGTTTTTCATTGTTGAGGTTGTTGTTGAATTTGTTGGTGTTTTTCAATTTTGAGGTTGTTGTTGTTTTTCAATGTTGAGGTTGTTGTTGAATTTGTTGGTGTTTTTCCATGTTGAGGTTATTGTTGTTTTTCAAAGTTGAGGTTGTTGATAAATTTGTTGTTGTTTTTCAATGTTGAAGTTGTTGTTGAATTTGTTGGTGTTTTTCATTGTTGAGGTTGTTGTTGAATTTGTTGGTGTTTTTCAATGGTGAGGTTGTTGTTGTTTTTCAATGTTGAGGTTGTTGTTGAATTTGTTGGTGTTTTTCAATGTTGAGGTTGTTGTTGTTTTTCAATGTTGAGGTTGTTGTTGAAATTGTTGGTGTTTTTCAATTTCGAGGTTGTTGTTGAATTTGTTGGTGTTCTTCAATGTTGAAGTTGTTGTTGAATTTGTTGGTGTTTTTCAATGTTGAGGTTGTTGTTGTTTTTCAATGTTGAGGTTGTTGTTGAATTTGTTGTTGTTTTTCAATGTTGAGGTTGTTGTTGAATTTGTTGGTGTTTTTCAATGTCGAGGTTGTTGTTGAATTTGTTGGTGTTTTTCAATGTTGAGGTTGTTGTTGAATTTGTTGGTGTTTTACAATGTTGAGGTCGTTGTTGAATTTGTTGGCGTTTTTAAATGCTGAGGTTGTTGTTGAATTTGTTGGTGTTTTTCAATGTTGAGGTTGTTGTTGAATTTGTTGGTGTTTGTCAATGTCGAGGTTGTTGTTGAATTTGTTGGTTTTTTCAATGTTGAAGTTGTTGTTGAATTTGTTGGTATTTTTCAATGTTGAGGTTGTTGTTGTTTTTCAATGTTGAGGTTGTTGTTGAATTTGTTGGTGTTTTTCAATTTTGAGGTTGTTGTTGTTTTTCAATGTTGAGGTTGTTGTTGAATATGTTAGTGTTTTTCCATGTTGAGGTTGCTGTTGTTTTTCAAAGTTGAGGTTGATGTTTAATTTGTTGGTGTTTTTCAATGTTGAAATTGTTGTTGAATTTGTTAGTGTTTTTCATTGTTGAGGTTGTTGTTGAATTTGTTGGTGTTTTTCAATGTTGAGGTTGTTGTTGCCTTTAAATGTTGAGGTCGTTGTTGAATTTGTTGGTGTTTTTCAATTTTGAGGTTGTTGTTGTTTTTCAATGTTGAGGTTGTTGTTGAATTTGTTGGTGTTTTTCCATGTTGAGGTTTTTGTTGTTTTTCAAAGTTGAGGTTGTTGTTAAATTTGTTGGTGTTTTTCAATGTTGAGGTTGTTGTTGAATTTGTTGGTGTTTTTCATTGTTGAGGTTGTTGTTGAATTTGTTGGTGTTTTTCAATGTTGAGGTTGTTGTTGTTTTTCAATGTTGAGGTTGTTGTTGAATTTGTTGGTGTTTTTCAATGTTGAGGTTGTTGTTGTTTTTCAATGTTGAGGTTGTCGTTGAATTTGTTGGTGTTTTTCAATTTCGAGGTTGTTGTTGAATTTGTTGGTGTTCTTCAATGTTGAAGTTGTTGTTGAATTTGTTGGTGTTTTTCAATGTTGAGGTTGTTGTTGTTTTTCAACGTTGAGGTTGTTGTTGAATTTGTTGGTGTTTTTCAATGTCGAGGTTGTTGTTGAATTTGTTGGTTTTTTTCAATGTTGAAGTTGTTGTTGAATTTGTTGGTGTTTTTCAATGTTGAGGTTGTTGTTGTTTTTCAAAGTTGAGGTTGATGTTTAATTTGTTGGTGTTTTTCAATGTTGACGTTGTTGTTGAATTTGTTGGTGTTTTTCAATTTTGAGGTTGTTGTTGTTTTTCAATGTTGAGGATGTTGTTGAATTTATTGGTGCTTTTCCATGTTGAGGTTGTTGTTGTTTTTCAAAGTTGAGGTTGATGTTTAATTTGTTGGTGTTTTTCAATGTTGACGTTGTTGTTGAATTTGTTGGTGTTTTTCATTTTTGAGGTTGTTGTTGAATTTGTTGGTGTTTTTCAATGTTGAGGTTGTTGTTGTTTTTCAAAGTTGAGGTTGTTGTTGAATTTGTTGGTCTTTTTCAATGTTGAGGTTGTTGTTGTTTTTCAAGTTTGAGGTTGTTGTTAAATTTGTTGGTGTTTTTCAATGTTGAGGTTGTTGTTGAATTTGTTGGTGTTTTTCATTGTTGAGGTTGTTGTTGAATTTGTTGGTGTTTTTCAATGTTGAGGTTGTTGTTGTTTTTCAATGTTGATGTTGTTGTTGAATTTGTTGGTGTTTTTCCATGTTGAGGTTGTTGTTGTTTTTCAATGTTGAGGTTGTTGTTGAATTTGTTGGTGTTTTTCAATTTCGAGGTTGTTGTTGAATTTGTTGGTGTTTTTCAATGTTGAAGTTGTTGTTGAATTTGTTGGTGTTTTTCAATGTTGAGGTTGTTGTTGTTTTTCAATGTTGAGGTTGTTGTTGAATTTGTTGGTGTTTTTCAATGTTGAGGTTGTTGTTGTTTTTCAATGTTGAGGTTGTTGTTGTTTTTCGATGTTGAGGTTGTTGTTGAATTTGTTGGTGTTTTTCAATGTTGAGGTTGTTGTTGTTTTTCAATGTTGAGGTTGTTGTTGTATTTGTTGGTGCTTTTCAATGTTGAGGTTGTTGTAGTTTTTCAATGTTGAGGTTGTTGTTGAATTTGTTGGTGTTTTTCAATGTCGAGGTTGTTGTTGAATTTGTTGGTGTTTTTCAATGTTGAAGTTGTTGTTGAATTTGTTGGTGTTTTTCATTGTTGAGGTTGTTGTTGAATTTGTTGGTGTTTTTCAATGTTGAGGTTGTTGTTGTCTTTAAATGTTGAGGTTGTTGTTGAATTTGTTGGTGTTTTTCAATTTTGAGGTTGTTGTTGTTTTTCAATGTTGAGGTTGTTGTTGAATTTGTTGGTGTTTTTCCATGTTGAGGTTGTTGTTGTTTTTCAAAGTTGAGGTTGTTGTTAAATATGTTGGTGTTTTTCAATGTTGAGGTTGTTGTTGAATTTGTTGGTGTTTTTCAATTTCGAGGTTGTTGTTGAATTTGTTGGTGTTTTTCAATGTTGAAGTTGTTGTTGAATTTGTTGGTGTTTTTCAATGTTGAGGTTGTTGTTGTTTTTCAATGCTAAGGTTGTTGTTGAATTTGTTGGTGTTTTTCAATGTTGAGGTTGTTGTTGTTTTTCAATGTTGAGGTTGTTGTTGTTTTTCGATGTTGAGGTTGTTGTTGAATTTGTTGGTGTTTTTCAATGTTGAGGTTGTTGTTGTTTTTCAATGTTGAGGTTGTTGTTGTATTTGTTGGTACTTTTCACTGTTGAGGTTGTTGTAGTTTTTCAATGTTGAGGTTGTTGTTGAATTTGTTGGTATTTTTCAATGTCGAGGGTGTTGTTGAATTTGTTGGTGTTTTTCAATGTTGAAGTTGTTGTTGAATTTGCTGGTGTTTTTCATTGTTGAGGTTGTTGTTGAATTTGTTGTTGTTTTTCAATTTTGAGGTTGTTGTTGTTTTTCAATGTTGAGGTTGTTGAATTTGTTCGTGTTTTTCATTGTTGAGGTTGTTGTTGAATTTGTTGGCGTTTTTAAATGTTGAGGTTGTCGTTGAATTTGTTGGTGTTTTTCAATGTTGAGGTTGTTGTTGAATTTGTTGGTGTTTTTCAATGTTGAGGTTGTTGTTGTTTTTCAATGTTGAGGTTGTTGTTGAATTTGTTGGTGTTTTTCAATTTTGAGGCTGTTGTTGTTTTTCAATGTTGAGGTTGTTGTTGAATTTGTTGGTGTTTTTCCATGTTGAGGTTGTTGTTGTTTTTCAAAGGTGAGGTTGATGTTTAATTTGTTGGTGTTTTTCAATGTTGAAGTTGTTGTTGTCTTTAAATGTTGAGGTCGTTGTTGAATTTGTTGGTGTTTTTCAATTTTGAGGTTGTTGTTGTTTTTCAATGTTGAGGTTGTTGTTGAATTTGTTGGTGTTTTTCGATGTTGAGGTTTTTGTTGTTTTTCAAAGTTGAGGTTGTTGTTAAATTTGTTGGTGTTTTTCAATGTTGAGGTTGTTGTTGAATTTGTTGGTGTTTTTCATTGTTGAGGTTGTTGTTGAATTTGTTGGTGTTTTTCAATGTTGAGGTTGTTGTTGTTTTTCAATGTTGAGGTTGTTGTTGAATTTGTTGGTGTTTTTCAATGTTGAGGTTGTTGTTGTTTTTCAATGTTGAGGTTGTCGTTGAATTTGTTGGTTTTTTTTCAATTTCGAGGTTGTTGTTGAATTTGTTGGTGTTCTTCAATGTTGAAGTTGTTGTTGAATTTGTTGGTGTTTTTCAATGTTGAGGTTGTTGTTGTTTTTCAATGTTGAGGTTGTTGTTGAATTTGTTGGTGTTTTTCAATGTCGAGGTTGTTGTTGAATTTGCTGGTCTTTTTCAATGTTGAAGTTGTTGTTGAATTTGTTGGTGTTTTTCAATGTTGAGGTTGTTGTTGTTTTTCAATGTTGAGGTTGTTGTTGAATTTGTTGGTGTTTTTCAATTTTGAGGTTGTTGTTGTTTTTCAATGTTGAGGTTGTTGTTGAATTTGTTGGTGTTTTTCCATGTTGAGTTTGTTGTTGTTTTTGAAAGTTGAGGTTGATGTTTAATTTGTTGGTGTTTTTCAATGTTGAAGTTGTTGTTGAATTTGTTGGTGTTTTTCATTTTTGAGGTTGTTGTTGAATTTGTTGGTGTTTTTCAATGTTGAGGTTGTTGTTGTTTTTCAATGTTGAGGTTGTTGTTGAATTTGTTGGTGTTTTTCAATGTTGAGGTTGTTGTTGTTTTTCAATATTGTGGTTGTTGTTGAATTTGTTTGTGTTTTTCAATGTTGAGGTTGGTGTTGAATTTGTTGGTATTTTTCAATGTTGAGGTTGTTGTTGTTTTTCAATGTTGAGGTTGTTTTTGAATTTGTTGGTGTTTTTCAATGTTGAGGTTGTTGTTGTTTTTCAATGTTGAGGTTGTTGAATTTGTTGGTGTTTTTCAATGTTGAGGTTGTTGTTGTTTTTCAATGTTGAGGTTGTTGTTGTTTTTCAATGTTGAGGTTGTTGTTGAATTTGTTTGTGTTTTTCAATGCTGAGGTTGTTGTTGAATTTGTTGCTGTTTTTCAATGTTGAGGTTGTTGTTGTTTTTCAATGTTGAGGTTGTTGTTGTATTTGTTGGTGTTTTTCAATGTTGAGGTTGTTGTAGTTTTTCAATATTGAGGTTGTTGTTGAATTTGTTGGTGTTTTTCAATGTCGAGGTTGTTGTTGAATTTTTTGGTGTTTTTCAATGTTGAAGTTGTTGTTGAATTTGTATGTGTTTTTCAATGTTGAGGTTGTTGTTGAATTTGTTGGTGTTTTTCAATGTTGAGGTTGTTGTTGTTTTTAAATGTTGAGGTTGTTTTTGAATTTGTTGGTGTTTTTCAATTTTGAGGTTGTTGTTGTTTTTCAATGTTGAGGTTGTTGTTGAATTTGTTGGTGTTTTCCCATGTTGATGTTGTTGTTGTTTTTCAAGTTTGAGGTTGTTGTTAAATTTGTTGGTGTTTTTCAATGTTGAGGTTGTTGTTGAATTTGTTGGTGTTTTTCATTGTTGAGGTTGTTGTTGAATTTGTTGGTGTTTTTCAATGTTGAGGTTGTTGTTGTTTTTCAAAGTTGAGGTTGTTGTTGAATTTGTTGGTGTTTTTCAATGTTGACGTTGTTGTTGTTTTTCAATGTTGAGGTTGTTGTTGAATTTGTTGGTGTTTTTCAATTTCGAGGTTGTTGTTGAATTTGTTGGTGTTTTTCAATGTTGAAGTTGTTGTTGAATTTGTTGGTGTTTTTCAATGTTGAGGTTGTTGTTGTTTTTCAATGTTGAGGTTGTTGTTGAATTTGTTGGTGATTTTCAATGTTGAGGTTGTTGTTGTTTTTCAATGTTGAGGTTGTTGTTGTTTTTCGATGTTGAGGTTGTTGTTGAATTTGTTGGTGTTTTTCAATGTTGAGGTTGTTGTTGAATTTGTTGGTGTTTTTCAATGTTGAGGTTGTTGTTGTTTATCAATGTTGAGGTTGTTGCTGAATTTGTTGGTGTTTTTCAATGTTGAGGTTGTTGTTGTTTCTCAATTTCGAGGTTGTTGTTGAATTTGTTGGTGTTCTTCAATGTTGAAGTTGTTGTTGAATTTGTTGGTGTTTTTCAATGTTGAGGTTGTTGTTGTTTTTCAATGTTGAGGTTGTTGTTGAATTTGTTGGTGTTTTTCATTGTCGAGGTTGTTGTTGAATTTGTTGGTTTTTTTCAATGTTGAAGTTGTTGTTGAATTTGTTGGTGTTTTTCAATGTTGAGTTTGTAGTTGTTTTTCAATGTTGAGGTTGTTGTTGAATTTGTTGGTGTTTTTCAATTTTGAGGTTGTTGTTGTTTTTCAATGTTGAGGTTGTTGTTGAATTTGTTGGTGTTTTTCATTTTTGAGGTTGTTGTTGAATTTGTTGGTGTTTTTCAATGTTGAGGTTGTTGTTTGTCAATGTTGAGGTTGTTGTTGAATTTGTTGGTCTTTTTCAATGTTGAGGTTGTTGTTGAATTTGTTGGTGTTTTTCAATGTTGAGGTTGTTGTTGTTTTTCAATATTGAGGTTGTTGTTGAATTTGTTTGTGTTTTTCAATGTTGAGGTTGGTGTTGAATTTTTTGGTATTTTTCAATGTAGAGGTTGTTATTGTTTTTCAATGTTGAGGTTGTTTTTGAATTTGTTGGTGTTTTTCAATGTTGAGGTTGTTGTTGTTTTTCAACGTTGAGGTTGTTGAATTTGTTGGTGTTTTTCAATCTTGAGGTTGTTGTTGTTTTTCAATGTTGAGGTTGTTGTTGAATTTGTTGGTGTTTTTCAATTTCGAGGTTGTTGTTGAATTTGTTGGTGTTTTTCAATGTTGAAGTTGTTGTTGAATTTGTTGGTGTTTTTCAATGTTGAGGTTGTAGTTGTTTTTCAATGATGAGGTTGCTGTTGAATTTGTTGGTGTTTTTCAATGCTGAGGTTGTTGTTGAATTTGTTGCTATTTTTCAATGTTGAGGTTGTTGTTGTTTTTCAATGTTGAGGTTGTTGTTGTATTTGTTGGTGTTTTTCAATGTTGAGGTTGCTGTAGTTTTTCAATGTTGAGGTTGTTGTTGAATTTGTTGGTGTTTTTCAATGTCGAGGTTGTTGTTGAATTTTTTGGTGTTTTTCAATGTCGAAGTTGTTGTTGTATTTGTATGTGTTTTTCAATGTTGAGGTTGTTGTTGAATTTGTTGGTGTTTTTCAATGTTGAGGTTGTTGTTGTTTTTAAATGTTGAGGTTGTTTTTGAATTTGTTGGTGTTTTTCAATTTTGAGGTTGTTGTTGTTTTTCAATGTTGAGGTTGTTGTTGAATTTGTTGGTGTTTTTCCATGTTGAGTTTGTTGTTGTTTTTCAAGTTTGAGGTTGTTGTTAAATTTGTTGGTGTTTTTCAGTGTTGAGGTTGTTGTTGAATTTGTTGGTGTTTTTCATTGTTGAGGTTGTTGTTGAATTTGTTGGTGTTTTTCAATGTTGAGGTTGTTGTTGTTTTTCAATGTTGAGGTTGTTGTTGAATTTGTTGGTGTTTTTCAATGTTGAGGTTGTTGCTGTTTTTCAATGTTGAGGTTGTTGTTGAATTTGTTGGTGTTTTTCAATTTCGAGGTAGTCGTTGAATTTGTTGGTGTTTTTCCATGTTGTGGTTTTTGTTGTTTTTCAAAGTTGAGGTTGTTGTTAAATTTGTTGGTGTTTTTCCATATTGTGGTTTTTGTTGTTTTTCAAAGTTGAGGTTGTTGTTAAATTTGTTGGTGTTTTTCAATGTTGAGGTTGTTGTTGAATTTGTTGGTGTTTTTCATTGTTGAGGTTGTTGTTGAATTTGTTGGTGTTTTTCAATGTTGAGGTTGTTGTTGTTTTTCAATGTTGAGGTTGTTGTTGAATTTGTTGGTGTTCTTCAATGTTGAGGTTGTTGTTGTTTTTCAATGTTGAGGTTGTCGTTGAATTTGTTGGTGTTTTTCAATTTCGAGGTTGTTGTTGAATTTGTTGGTGTTCTTCAATGTTGAAGTTGTTGTTGAATTTGTTGGTGTTTTTCAATGTTGAGGTTGTTGTAGTTTTTCAATATTGAGGTTGTTGTTGAATTTGTTGGTGTTTTTCAATGTCGAGGTTGTTGTTGAATTTTTTGGTGTTTTTCAATGTTGAAGTTGTTGTTGAATTTGTATGTGTTTTTCAATGTTGAGGTTGTTGTTGAATTTGTTGGTGTTTTTCAATGTTGAGGTTGTTGTTGTTTTTAAATGTTGAGGTTGTTTTTGAATTTGTTGGTGTTTTTCAATTTTGAGGTTGTTGTTGTTTTTCAATGTTGAGGTTGTTGTTGAATTTGTTGGTGTTTTCCCATGTTGATGTTGTTGTTGTTTTTCAAGTTTGAGGTTGTTGTTAAATTTGTTGGTGTTTTTCAATGTTGAGGTTGTTGTTGAATTTGTTGGTGTTTTTCATTGTTGAGGTTGTTGTTGAATTTGTTGGTGTTTTTCAATGTTGAGGTTGTTGTTGTTTTTCAAAGTTGAGGTTGTTGTTGAATTTGTTGGTGTTTTTCAATGTTGAGGTTGTTGTTGTTTTTCAATGTTGAGGTTGTTGTTGAATTTGTTGGTGTTTTTCAATTTCGAGGTTGTTGTTGAATTTGTTGGTGTTTTTCAATGTTGAAGTTGTTGTTGAATTTGTTGGTGTTTTTCAATGTTGAGGTTGTTGTTGTTTTTCAATGTTGAGGTTGTTGTTGAATTTGTTGGTGTTTTTCAATGTTGAGGTTGTTGTTGTTTTTCAATGTTGAGGTTGTTGTTGTTTTTCGATGTTGAGGTTGTTGTTGAATTTGTTGGTGTTTTTCAATGTTGAGGTTGTTGTTGAATTTGTTGGTGTTTTTCAATGTTGAGGTTGTTGTTGTTTATCAATGTTGAGGTTGTTGCTGAATTTGTTGGTGTTTTTCAATGTTGAGGTTGTTGTTGTTTTTCAATTTCGAGGTTGTTGTTGAATTTGTTGGTGTTCTTCAATGTTGAAGTTGTTGTTGAATTTGTTGGTGTTTTTCAATGTTGAGGTTGTTGTTGTTTTTCAATGTTGAGGTTGTTGTTGAATTTGTTGGTGTTTTTCAATGTCGAGGTTGTTGTTGAATTTGTTGGTTTTTTCAATGTTGAAGTTGTTGTTGAATTTGTTGGTGTTTTTCAATGTTGAGGTTGTTGTTGTTTTTCAATGTTGAGGTTGTTGTTGAATTTGTTGGTGTTTTTCAATTTTGAGGTTGTTGTTGTTTTTCAATGTTGAGGTTGTTGTTGAATTTGTTGGTGTTTTTCATTTTTGAGGTTGTTGTTGAATTTGTTGGTGTTTTTCAATGTTGAGGTTGTTGCTGTTTGTCAATGTTGAGGTTGCTGTTGAATTTGTTGGTCTTTTTCAATGTTGAGGTTTTTGTTGAATTTGTTGGTGTTTTTCAATGTTGAGGTTGTTGTTGTTATTCAATATTGAGGTTGTTGTTGAATTTGATTGTGTTTTTCAATGTTGAGGTTGGTGTTGAATTTGTTGGTCTTTTTCAATGTTGAGGTTGTTATTGTTTTTCAATGTTGAGGTTGTTTTTGAATTTGTTGGTGTTTTTCAATGTTGAGGTTGTTGTTGTTTTTCAACGTTGAGGTTGTTGAATTTGTTGGTGTTTTTCAATGTTGAGGTTGTTGTTGTTTTTCAATGTTGAGGTTGTTGTTGAATTTGTTGGTGTTTTTCAATTTCGAGGTTGTTGTTGAATTTGTTGGTGATTTTCAATGTTGAAGTTGTTGTTGAATTTGTTGGTGTTTTTCAATGTTGAGGTTGTAGTTGTTTTTCAATGATGAGGTTGCTGTTGAATTTGTTGGTGTTTTTCAATGTTGAGGTTGTTGTTGTTTTTCAATGTTGAGGTTGTTGTTGTTTTTCAATGTTGAGGTTGTTGTTGAATTTGTTGGTGTTTTTCAATTCTGAGGTTGTTGTTGAATTTGTTGCTGTTTTTCAATGTTGAGGTTGTTGTTGTTTTTCAATGTTGAGGTTGTTGTTGTATTTGTTGGTGTTTTTCAATGTTGAGGTTGCTGTAGTTTTTCAATGTTGAGGTTGTTGATGAAATTGTTGGTGTTTTTCAATGTCGAGGTTGTTGTTGAATTTTCTGGTGTTTTTCAATGTTGAAGTTGTTGTTGTATTTGTATGTGTTTTTCAATGTTGAGGTTGTTGTTCAATTTGTTGGTGTTTTTCAATGTTGAGGTTGTTGTTGTTTTTAAATGTTGAGGTTGTTTTTGAATTTGTTGGTGTTTTTCAATTTTGAGGTTGTTGTTGTTTTTCAATGTTGAGGTTGTTGTTGAATTTGTTGGTGTTTTTCCATGTTGAGGTTGTTGTTGTTTTTCAAGTTTGAGGTTGTTGTTAAATTTGTTGGTGTTTTTCAATGTTGAGGTTGTTGTTGAATTTGTTGGTGTTTTTCATTGTTGAGGTTGTTGTTGAATTTGTTGGTGTTTTTCAATGTTGAGGTTGTTGTTGTTTTTCAATGTTGAGGTTGTTGTTGAATTTGTTGGTGTTTTTCAATGTTGAGGTTGTTGCTGTTTTTCAATTTCGAGGTTGTTGTTGAATTTGTTGGTGTTTTTCCATGTTGAGGTTTTTGTTGTTTTTCAAAGTTGAGGTTGTTGTTAAATTTGTTGGTGTTTTTCAAAGTTGAGGTTGTTGTTGAATTTGTTGGTGTTTTTCATTGTTGAGGTTGTTGTTGAATTTGTTGGTGTTTTTCAATGTTGAGGTTGTTGTTGTTTTTCAATGTTGAGGTTGTTGTTGAATTTGTTGGTGTTCTTCAATGTTGAGGTTGTTGTTGTTTTTCAATATTGAGGTTGTCGTTGAATTTGTTGGTGTTTTTCAATTTCGAGGTTGTTGTTGAATTTGTTGGTGTTCTTCAATGTTGAAGTTGTTGTTGAATTTGTTGGTGTTTTTCAATGTTGAGGTTGTTGTTGTTTTTCAATGTTGAGGTTGTTGTTGAATTTGTTGGTGTTTTTCAATGTCGAGGTTGTTGTTGAATTTGTTGGTTTTTTTCAATGTTGAAGTTGTTGTTGAATTTGTTGGTGTTTTTCAATGTTGAGGTTGTTGTTGTTTTTCAATGTTGAGGTTGTTGTTGAATTTGTTGGTGTTTTTCAATTTTGAGGTTGTTGTTGTTTTTCAATGTTGAGGTTGTTGTTGAATTTGTTGGTGTTTTTCCATGTTGAGGTTGTTGTTGTTTTTCAAAGTTGAGGTTGATGTTTAATTTGTTGGTATTTTTCAATGTTGAGGTTCTTGTTGAATTTGTTGGTGTTTTTCATTTTTGAGGTTGTTGTTGAATTTGTTGGTGTTTTTCAATGTTGAGGTTGTTGTTGTTTTTCAATGTTGAGGTTGTTGTTGAATTTGTTGGTGTTTTTCAATGTTGAGGTTGTTGTTGTTTTTCAATATTGTGGTTGCTGTTGAATTTGTTTGTGTTTTTCAATGTTGAGGTTGGTGTTGAATTTTTTGGTATTTTTCAATGTTGAGGTTGTTGTTGTTTTTCAATGTTGAGGTTGTTTTTGAATTTGTTGGTGTTTTTCAATGTTGAGGTTGTTGTTGTTTTTCAATGTTGAGGTTGTTGAATTTGTTGGTGTTTTTCAATGTTGAGCTTGTTGTTGTTTTTCAATGTTGAGGTTGTTGTTGAGTTTGTTGGTGTTTTTCAATTTCGAGGTTGTTGTTGAATTTGTTGGTGTTTTTCAATGTTGAAGTTGTTGTTGAATTTGTTGGTGTTTTTCAATGTTGAGGTTGTAGTTGTTTTTCAATGTTGAGGTTGTTGTTGTTTTTCAATGTTGAGGTTGTTGTTGAATTTGTTTTTGTTTTTCAATGCTGAGGTTGTTGTTGAATTTGTTGCTGTTTTTCAATGTTGAGGTTGTTGTTGTTTTTCAATGTTGAGGTTGTTGTTGTATTTGTTGGTGTTTTTCAATGTTGAGGTTGTTGTAGTTTTTCAATATTGAGGTTGTTGTTGAATTTGTTGGTGTTTTTCAATGTCAAGGTTGTTGTTGAAATTGTTTGTGTTTTTCAATTTTGAGGTTGTTGTTGTTTTTCAAAGTTGAGGTTGATGTTTAATTTGTTGGTGTTTTTCAATGTTGAGGTTGTTGTTGAATTTGTTGGTGTTTTTCATTTTTGAGGTTGTTGTTGAATTTGTTGGTGTTTGTCAATGTTGAGGTTGTTGTTGTTTTTCAATGTTGAGGTTGTTGTTGAATTTGTTGGTGTTTTTCAATGTTGAGGTTGTTGTTGTTTTTCAATATTGTGGTTGTTGTTGAATTTGTTTGTGTTTTTCAATGTTGAGGTTGGTGTTGAATTTGTTGGTATTTTTCAATGTTGAGGTTGTTGTTGTTTTTCAATGTTGAGGTTGTTTTTGAATTTGTTGGTGTTTTTCAATGTTGAGGTTGTTGTTGTTTTTCAATGTTGAGGTTGTTGAATTTGTTGGTGTTTTTCAATGTTGAGGTTGTTGTTGTTTTTCAATGTTGAGGTTGTTGTTGAATTTGTTGGTGCTTTTCAATTTCGAGGTTGTTGTTGAATTTGTTGGTGTTTTTCAATGTTGAAGTTGTTGTTGAATTTGTTGGTGTTTTTCAATGTTGAGGTTGTCGTTGTTTTTCAATGTTGAGGTTGTTGTTGAATTTGTTGGTGTTTTTCAATGTTGAGGTTGTTGTTGTTTTTCAATGTTTAGGTTGTTGTTGTTTTTCAATGTTGAGGTTGTTGTTGAATTTGTTTGTGTTTTTCAATGCTGAGGTTGTTGTTGAATTTGTTGGTGTTTTCCAATGTTGAGGTTGTTGTTGTTTTTCAAGTTTGAGGTTGTTGTTAAATTTGTTGGTGTTTTTCAATGTTGAGGTTGTTGTTGAATTTGTTGGTGTTTTTCATTGTTGAGGTTGTTGTTGAATTTGTTGGTGTTTTTCAATGTTGAGGTTGTTGTTGTTTTTCAATGTTGAGGTTGTTGTTGAATTTGTTGGTGTTTTTCAATGTTGAGGTTGTTGCTGTTTTTCAATGTTGAGGTTGTTGTTGAATTTGTTGGTGTTTTTCAATTTCGAGGTTGTTGTTGAATTTGTTGGTGTTTTTCCATGTTGAGGTTTTTGTTGTTTTTCAAAGTTGAGGTTGTTGTTAAATTTGTTGGTGTTTTTCAATGTTGAGGTTGTTGTTGAATTTGTTGGTGTTTTTCATTGTTGAGGTTGTTGTTGAATTTGTTGGTGTTTTTCAATGTTGAGGTTGTTGTTGTTTTTCAATGTTGAGGTTGTTGTTGAATTTGTTGGTGTTCTTCAATGTTGAGGTTGTTGTTGTTTTTCAATATTGAGGTTGTCGTTGAATTTGTTGGTGTTTTTCAATTTCGAGGTTGTTGTTGAATTTGTTGCTGTTCTTCAATGTTGAAGTTGTTGTTGAATTTGTTGGTGTTTTTCCATGTTGAGGTTGTTGTTGTTTTTCAAAGTTGAGGTTGATGTTTAATTTGTTGGTGTTTTTCAATGTTGAGGTTCTTGTTGAATTTGTTGGTGTTTTTCATTTTTGAGGTTGTTGTTGAATTTGTTGGTGTTTTTCAATGTTGAGGTTGTTGTTGTTTTTCAATGTTGAGGTTGTTGTTGAATTTGTTCGTGTTTTTCAATGTTGAGGTTGCTGTTGTTTTTCAATATTGTGGTTGCTGTTGAATTTGTTTGTGTTTTTCAATGTTGAGGCTGGTGTTGAATTTTTTGGTATTTTTCAATGTTGAGGTTGTTGTTGTTTTTCAATGTTGAGGTTGTTTTTGAATTTGTTGGTGTTTTTCAATGTTGAGGTTGTTGTTGTTTTTCAATGTTGAGGTTGTTGAATTTGTTGGTGTTTTTCAATGTTGAGCTTGTTGTTGTTTTTCAATGTTGAGGTTGTTGTTGAGTTTGTTGGTGTTTTTCAATGTTGAAGTTGTTGTTGAATTTGTTGATGTTTTTCAATGTTGAGGTTGTAGTTGTTTTTCAATGTTGAGGTTGTTGTTGAATTTGTTGGTGTTTTTCAATGTTGAGGTTGTTGTTGTTTTTCAATGTTGAGGTTGTTGTTGTTTTTCAATGTTGAGGTTGTTGTTGAATTTGTTTTTGTTTTTCAATGCTGAGGTTGTTGTTGAATTTGTTGCTGTTTTTCAATGTTGAGGTTGTTGTTGTTTTTCAATGTTGAGGTTGTTGTTGTATTTGTTGGTGTTTTTCAATGTTGAGGTTGTTGTAGTTTTTCAATATTCAGGTTGTTGTTGAATTTGTTGGTGTTTTTCAATGTTGAAGTTGTTGTTGAATTTGTTGATGTTTTTCAATGTTGAGGTTGTAGTTGTTTTTCAATGTTGAGGTTGTTGTTGAATTTGTTGGTGTTTTTCAATGTTGAGGTTGTTGTTGTTTTTCAATGTTGAGGTTGTTGTTGTTTTTCAATGTTGAGGTTGTTGTTGAATTTGTTTTTGTTTTTCAATGCTGAGGTTGTTGTTGAATTTGTTGCTGTTTTTCAATGTTGAGGTTGTTGTTGTTTTTCAATGTTGAGGTTGTTTTTGAATTTGTTGGTGTTTTTCAATGTTGAGGTTGTTGTTGTTTTTCAATGTTGAGGTTGTTGAATTTGTTGGTGTTTTTCAATGTTGAGGTTGTTGTTGTTTTTCAATGTTGAGGTTGTTGTTGAATTTGTTGGTGCTTTTCAATTTCGAGGTTGTTGTTGAATTTGTTGGTGTTTTTCAATGTTGAAGTTGTTGTTGAATTTGTTGGTGTTTTTCAATGTTGAGGTTGTAGTTGTTTTTCAATGTTGAGGTTGTTGTTGAATTTGTTGGTGTTTTTCAATGTTGAGGTTGTTGTTGTTTTTCAATGTTTAGGTTGTTGTTGTTTTTCAATGTTGAGGTTGTTGTTGAATTTGTTTGTGTTTTTCAATGCTGAGGTTGTTGTTGAATTTGTTGGTGTTTTTCCATGTTGAGGTTGTTGTTGTTTTTCAAGTTTGAGGTTGTTGTTAAATTTGTTGGTGTTTTTCAATGTTGAGGTTGTTGTTGAATTTGTTGGTGTTTTTCATTGTTGAGGTTGTTGTTGAATTTGTTGGTGTTTTTCAATGTTGAGGTTGTTGTTGTTTTTCAATGTTGAGGTTGTTGTTGAATTTGTTGGTGTTTTTCAATGTTGAGGTTGTTGCTGTTTTTCAATGTTGAGGTTGTTGTTGAATTTGTTGGTGTTTTTCAATTTCGAGGTTGTTGTTGAATTTGTTGGTGTTTTTCCATGTTGAGGTTTTTGTTGTTTTTCAAAGTTGAGGTTGTTGTTAAATTTGTTGGTGTTTTTCAATGTTGAGGTTGTTGTTGAATTTGTTGGTGTTTTTCATTGTTGAGGTTGTTGTTGAATTTGTTGGTGTTTTTCAATGTTGAGGTTGTTGTTGTTTTTCAATGTTGAGGTTGTTGTTGAATTTGTTGGTGTTCTTCAATGTTGAGGTTGTTGTTGTTTTTCAATATTGAGGTTGTCGTTGAATTTGTTGGTGTTTTTCAATTTCGAGGTTGTTGTTGAATTTGTTGGTGTTCTTCAATGTTGAAGTTGTTGTTGAATTTGTTGGTGTTTTTCAATGTTGAGGTTATTGTTGTTTTTCAATGTTGAGGTTGTTGTTGAATTTGTTGGTGTTTTTCAATGTCGAGGTTGTTGTTGAATTTGTTGGTTTTTTTCAATGTTGAAGTTGTTGTTGAATTTGTTGGTGTTTTTCAATGTTGAGGTTGTTGTTGTTTTTCAATGTTGAGGTTGTTGTTGAATTTGTTGGTGTTTTTCAATTTTGAGGTTGTTGTTGTTTTTCAATGTTGAGGTTGTTGTTGAATTTGTTGGTGTTTTTCCATGTTGAGGTTGTTGTTGTTTTTCAAAGTTGAGGTTGATGTTTAATTTGTTGGTGTTTTTCAATGTTGAGCTTCTTGTTGAATTTGTTGGTGTTTTTCATTTTTGAGGTTGTTGTTGAATTTGTTGGTGTTTTTCAATGTTGAGGTTGTTGTTGTTTTTCAATGTTGAGGTTGTTGTTGAATTTGTTGGTGTTTTTCAATGTTGAGGTTGCTGTTGTTTTTCAATATTGTGGTTGCTGTTGAATTTGTTTGTGTTTTTCAATGTTGAGGCTGGTGTTGAATTTTTTGGTATTTTTCAATGTTGAGGTTGTTGTTGTTTTTCAATGTTGAGGTTGTTTTTGAATTTGTTGGTGTTTTTCAATGTTGAGGTTGTTGTTGTTTTTCAATGTTGAGGTTGTTGAATTTGTTGGTGTTTTTCAATGTTGAGCTTGTTGTTGTTTTTCAATGTTGAGGTTGTTGTTGAGTTTGTTGGTGTTTTTCAATGTTGAAGTTGTTGTTGAATTTGTTGATGTTTTTCAATGTTGAGGTTGTAGTTGTTTTTCAATGTTGAGGTTGTTGTTGAATTTGTTGGTGTTTTTCAATGTTGAGGTTGTTGTTGTTTTTCAATGTTGAGGTTGTTGTTGTTTTTCAATGTTGAGGTTGTTGTTGAATTTGTTTTTGTTTTTCAATGCTGAGGTTGTTGTTGAATTTGTTGCTGTTTTTCAATGTTGAGGTTGTTGTTGTTTTTCAATGTTGAGGTTGTTGTTGTATTTGTTGGTGTTTTTCAATGTTGAGGTTGTTGTAGTTTTTCAATATTGAGGTTGTTGTTGAATTTGTTGGTGTTTTTCAATGTTGAAGTTGTTGTTGAATTTGTTGATGTTTTTCAATGTTGAGGTTGTAGTTGTTTTTCAATGTTGAGGTTGTTCTTGAATTTGTTGGTGTTTTTCAATGTTGAGGTTGTTGTTGTTTTTCAATGTTGAGGTTGTTGTTGTTTTTCAATGTTGAGGTTGTTGTTGAATTTGTTTTTGTTTTTCAATGCTGAGGTTGTTGTTGAATTTGTTGCTGTTTTTCAATGTTGAGGTTGTTGTTGTTTTTCAATGTTGAGGTTGTTGTTGTATTTGTTGGTGTTTTTCAATGTTGAGGTTGTTGTAGTTTTTCAATATTGAGGTTGTTGTTGAATTTGTTGGTGTTTTTCAATGTCGAGGTTGTTGTTGAATTTGTTGGTGTTTCTCAATTTTGAGGTTGTTGTTGTTTTTCAAAGTTGAGGTTGATGTTTAATTTGTTGGTGTTTTTCAATGTTGAGGTTGTTGTTGAATTTGTTGGTGTTTTTCATTTTTGAGGTTGTTGTTGAATTTGTTGGTGTTTGTCAATGTTGAGGTTGTTGTTGTTTTTCAATGTTGAGGTTGTTGTTGAATTTGTTGGTGTTTTTCAATGTTGAGGTTGTTGTTGTTTTTCAATATTGTGGTTGTTGTTGAATTTGTTTGTGTTTTTCAATGTTGAGGTTGGTGTTGAATTTGTTGGTATTTTTCAATGTTGAGGTTGTTGTTGTTTTTCAATGTTGAGGTTGTTTTTGAATTTGTTGGTGTTTTTCAATGTTGAGGTTGTTGTTGTTTTTCAATGTTGAGGTTGTTGAATTTGTTGGTGTTTTTCAATGTTGAGGTTGTTGTTGTTTTTCAATGTTGAGGTTGTTGTTGAATTTGTTGGTGCTTTTCAATTTCGAGGTTGTTGTTGAATTTGTTGGTGTTTTTCAATGTTGAAGTTGTTGTTGAATTTGTTGGTGTTTTTCAATGTTGAGGTTGTAGTTGTTTTTCAATGTTGAGGTTGTTGTTGAATTTGTTGGTGTCTTTCAATGTTGAGGTTGTTGTTGTTTTTCAGTGTTTAGGTTGTTGTTGTTTTTCAATGTTGAGGTTGTTGTTGAATTTGTTTGTGTTTTTCAATGCTGAGGTTGTTGTTGAATTTGTTGCTGTTTTTCAATGTTGAGGTTGTTGTTGTTTTTCAATGTTGAGGTTGTTGTTGTATTTGTTGGTGTTTTTCAATGTTGAGGTTGTTGTAGTTTTTCAATGTCGAGGTTGTTGTTGAATTTTTTGGTGTTTTTCAATGTTGAAGTTGTTGTTGAATTTGTATGTGTTTTTCAATGTTGAGGTTGTTGTTGAATTTGTTGGTGTTTTTCAATGTTGAGGTTGTTGTTGTTTTTAAATGTTGAGGTTGTTTTTGAATTTGTTGGTGTTTTTCAATTTTGAGGTTGTTGTTGTTTTTCAATGTTGAGGTTGTTGTTGAATTTTTTGGTGTTTTTCCATGTTGAGGTTGTTGTTGTTTTTCAAGTTTGAGGTTGTTGTTAAATTTGTTGGTGTTTTTCAATGTTGAGGTTGTTGTTGAATTTGTTGGTGTTTTTCATTGTTGAGGTTGTTGTTGAATTTGTCGGTGTTTTTCAATGTTGAGGTTGTTGTTGTTTTTCAATGTTGAGGTTGTTGTTGAATTTGTTGGTGTTTTTCAATGTTGAGGTTGTTGTTGTTTTTCAATGTTGAGGTTGTTGTTGAATTTGTTGGTGTTTTTCAATTTCGAGGTTGTTGTTGAATTTGTTGGTGTTTTTCAATGTTGAAGTTGTTGTTGAATTTGTTGGTGTTTTTCAATGTTGAGGTTGTTGTTGTTTTTCAATGTTGAGGTTGTTGTTGAATTTGTTGGTGTTTTTCAATGTTGAGGTTGTTGTTGTTTTTCAATGTTGAGGTTGTTGTTGTTTTTCGATGTTGAGGTTGTTGTTGAATTTGTTGGTGTTTTTCAATGTTGAGGTTCTTGTTGAATTTGTTGGTGTTTTTCAATGTTGAGGTTGTTGTTGTTTTTCAATGTTGAGGTTGTGGCTGAATTTGTTGGTGTTTTTCAATGTTGATGTTGTTGTTGTTTTTCAATTTCGAGGTTGTTGTTGAATTTGTTGGTGTTCTTCAATGTTGAAGTTGTTGTTGAATTTGTTGGTGTTTTTCAACGTTGAGGTTGTTGTTGTTTTTCAATGTTGAGGTTGTTGTTGAATTTGTTGGTGTTTTTCAATGTCGAGGTTGTTGTTGAATTAGATGGTTTTTTTCAATGTTGAAGTTGTTGTTGAATTTGTTGGTGTTTTTCAATGTTGAGGTTGTTGTTGTTTTTCAATGTTGAGGTTGTTGTTGAATTTGTTGGAGTTTTTCAATTTTGAGGTTGTTGTTGTTTTTCAATGTTGAGGTTGTTGTTGAATTTGTTGGTGTTCTTCCATGTTGAAGTTGTTGTTGTTTTTCAAAGTTGAGGTTGATGTTTAATTTGTTGGTGTTTTTCAATGTTGAGGTTGTTGTTGAATTTGTTGGTGTTTTTCATTTTTGAGGTTGTTGTTGAATTTGTTGGTGTTTTTCAATGTTGAGGTTGTTGTTGTTTTTCAATGTTGAGGTTGTTGTTGAATTTGTTGGTCTTTTTCAATGATGAGGTTGTTGTTGAATTTGTTGGTGTTTTTCAATGTTGAGGTTGTTGTTGTTTTTCGATATTGAAGTTGTTGTTGAATTTGTTTGTGTTTTTCAATGTTGAGGTTGGTGTTGAATTTGTTGGTATTTTTCAATGTTGAGGTTGTTATTGTTTTTCAATGTTGAGGTTGTTTTTGAATTTGTTGGTGTCTTTCAATGTTGAGGTTGTTGTTGTTTTTCAATGTTTAGGTTGTTGTTGTTTTTCAATGTTGAGGTTGTTGTTGAATTTGTTTGTGTTTTTCAATGCTGAGGTTGTTGTTGAATTTGTTGCTGTTTTTCAATGTTGAGGTTGTTGTTGTTTTTCAATGTTGAGGTTGTTGTTGTATTTGTTGGTGTTTTTCAATGTTGAGGTTGTTGTAGTTTTTCAATGTCGAGGTTGTTGTTGAATTTTTTGGTGTTTTTCAATGTTGAAGTTGTTGTTGAATTTGTATGTGTTTTTCAATGTTGAGGTTGTTGTTGAATTTGTTGGTGTTTTTCAATGTTGAGGTTGTTGTTGTTTTTAAATGTTGAGGTTGTTTTTGAATTTGTTGGTGTTTTTCAATTTTGAGGTTGTTGTTGTTTTTCAATGTTGAGGTTGTTGTTGAATTTTTTGGTGTTTTTCCATGTTGAGGTTGTTGTTGTTTTTCAAGTTTGAGGTTGTTGTTAAATTTGTTGGTGTTTTTCATTGTTGAGGTTGTTGTTGAATTTGTTGGTGTTTTTCAATGTTGAGGTTGTTGTTGTTTTTCAATGTTGAGGTTGTTGTTGAATTTGTTGGTGTTTTTCAATGTTGAGGTTGTTGTTGTTTTTCAATGTTGAGGTTGTTGTTGAATTTGTTGGTGTTTTTCAATTTCGAGGTTGTTGTTGAATTTGTTGGTGTTTTTCAATGTTGAAGTTGTTGTTGAATTTGTTGGTGTTTTTCAATGTTGAGGTTGTTGTTGTTTTTCAATGTTGAGGTTGTTGTTGAATTTGTTGGTGTTTTTCAATGTTGAGGTTGTTGTTGTTTTTCAATGTTGAGGTTGTTGTTGTTTTTCGATGTTGAGGTTGTTGTTGAATTTGTTGGTGTTTTTCAATGTTGAGGTTGTTGTTGTTTATCAATGTTGAGGTTGTTGCTGAATTTGTTGGTGTTTTTCAATGTTGAGGTTGTTGTTGTTTTTCAATGTTGAGGTTGTTGTTGAATTTGTTGGTGTTTTTCAATGTTGAGGTTGTTGTTGTTTTTCAATATTGTGGTTGTTGTTGAATTTGTTTGTGTTTTTCAATGTTGAGGTTGGTGTTGAATTTGTTGGTATTTTTCAATGTTGAGGTTGTTGTTGTTTTTCAATGTTGAGGTTGTTTTTGAATTTGTTGGTGTTTTTCAATGTTGAGGTTGTTGTTGTTTTTCAATGTTGAGGTTGTTGAATTTGTTGGTGTTTTTCAATGTTGAGGTTGTTGTTGTTTTTCAATGTCGAGGTTGTTGTTGAATTTGTTGGTGCTTTTCAATTTCGAGGTTGTTGTTGAATTTGTTGGTGTTTTTCAATGTTGAAGTTGTTGTTGAATTTGTTGGTGTTTTTCAATGTTGAGGTTGTAGTTGTTTTTCAATGTTGAGGTTGTTGTTGAATTTGTTGGTGTCTTTCAATGTTGAGGTTGTTGTTGTTTTTCAATGTTTAGGTTGTTGTTGTTTTTCAATGTTGAGGTTGTTGTTGAATTTGTTTGTGTTTTTCAATGCTGAGGTTGTTGTTGAATTTGTGGCTGTTTTTCAATGTTGAGGTTGTTGTTGTTTTTCAATGTTGAGGTTGTTGTTGTATTTGTTGGTGTTTTTCAATGTTGAGGTTGTTGTAGTTTTTCAATGTCGAGGTTGTTGTTGAATTTTTTGGTGTTTTTCAATGTTGAAGTTGTTGTTGAATTTGTATGTGTTTTTCAATGTTGAGGTTGTTGTTGAATTTGTTGGTGTTTTTCAATGTTGAGGTTGTTGTTGTTTTTAAATGTTGAGGTTGTTTTTGAATTTGTTGGTGTTTTTCAATTTTGAGGTTGTTGTTGTTTTTCAATGTTGAGGTTGTTGTTGAATTTTTTGGTGTTTTTCCATGTTGAGGTTGTTGTTGTTTTTCAAGTTTGAGGTTGTTGTTAAATTTGTTGGTGTTTTTCAATGTTGAGGTTGTTGTTGAATTTGTTGGTGTTTTTCATTGTTGAGGTTGTTGTTGAATTTGTTGGTGTTTTTCAATGTTGAGGTTGTTGTTGTTTTTCAATGTTGAGGTTGTTGTTGAATTTGTTGGTGTTTTTCAATGTTGAGGTTGTTGTTGTTTTTCAATGTTGAGGTTGTTGTTGAATTTGTTGGTGTTTTTCAATTTCGAGGTTGTTGTTGAATTTGTTGGTGTTTTTCAATGTTGAAGTTGTTGTTGAATTTGTTGGTGTTTTTCAATGTTGAGGTTGTTGTTGTTTTTCAATGTTGAGGTTGTTGTTGAATTTGTTGGTGTTTTTCAATGTTGAGGTTGTTGTTGTTTTTCAATGTTGAGGTTGTTGTTGTTTTTCGATGTTGAGGTTGTTGTTGAATTTGTTGGTGTTTTTCAATGTTGAGGTTCTTGTTGAATTTGTTGGTGTTTTTCAATGTTGAGGTTGTTGTTGTTTTTCAATGTTGAGGTTGTGGCTGAATTTGTTGGTGTTTTTCAATGTTGATGTTGTTGTTGTTTTTCAATTTCGAGGTTGTTGTTGAATTTGTTGGTGTTCTTCAATGTTGAAGTTGTTGTTGAATTTGTTGGTGTTTTTCAACGTTGAGGTTGTTGTTGTTTTTCAATGTTGAGGTTGTTGTTGAATTTGTTGGTGTTTTTCAATGTCGAGGTTGTTGTTGAATTTGATGGTTTTTTTCAATGTTGAAGTTGTTGTTGAATTTGTTGGTGTTTTTCAATGTTGAGGTTGTTGTTGTTTTTCAATGTTGAGGTTGTTGTTGAATTTGTTGGAGTTTTTCAATTTTGAGGTTGTTGTTGTCTTTCAATGTTGAGGTTGTTGTTGAATTTGTTGGTGTTTTTCCATGTTGAAGTTGTTGTTGTTTTTCAAAGTTGAGGTTGATGTTTAATTTGTTGGTGTTTTTCAATGTTGAGGTTGTTGTTGAATTTGTTGGTGTTTTTCATTTTTGAGGTTGTTGTTGAATTTGTTGGTGTTTTTCAATGTTGAGGTTGTTGTTGTTTTTCAATGTTGAGGTTGTTGTTGAATTTGTTGGTCTTTTTCAATGATGAGGTTGTTGTTGAATTTGTTGGTGTTTTTCAATGTTGAGGTTGTTGTTGTTTTTCGATATTGAAGTTGTTGTTGAATTTGTTTGTGTTTTTCAATGTTGAGGTTGGTGTTGAATTTGTTGGTATTTTTCAATGTTGAGGTTGTTATTGTTTTTCAATGTTGAGGTTATTTTTGAATTTGTTGGTGTCTTTCAATGTTGAGGTTGTTGTTGTTTTTCAATGTTTAGGTTGTTGTTGTTTTTCAATGTTGAGGTTGTTGTTGAATTTGTTTGTGTTTTTCAATGCTGAGGTTGTTGTTGAATTTGTTGCTGTTTTTCAATGTTGAGATTGTTGTTGTTTTTCAATGTTGAGGTTGTTGTTGTATTTGTTGGTGTTTTTCAATGTTGAGGTTGTTGTAGTTTTTCAATGTCGAGGTTGTTGTTGAATTTTTTGGTGTTTTTCAATGTTGAAGTTGTTGTTGAATTTGTATGTGTTTTTCAATGTTGAGGTTGTTGTTGAATTTGTTCGTGTTTTTCAATGTTGAGGTTGTTGTTGTTTTTAAATGTTGAGGTTGTTTTTGAATTTGTTGGTGTTTTTCAATTTTGAGGTTGTTGTTGTTTTTCAATGTTGAGGTTGTTGTTGAATTTTTTGGTGTTTTTCCATGTAGAGGTTGTTGTTGTTTTTCAAGTTTGAGGTTGTTGTTAAATTTGTTGGTGTTTTTCATTGTTGAGGTTGTTGTTGAATTTGTTGGTGTTTTTCAATGTTGAGGTTGTTGTTGTTTTTCAATGTTGAGGTTGTTGTTGAATTTGTTGGTGTTTTTCAATGTTGAGGTTGTTGTTGTTTTTCAATGTTGAGGTTGTTGTTGAATTTGTTGGTGTTTTTCAATTTCGAGGTTGTTGAATTTGTTGGTGTTTTTCAATGTTGAAGTTGTTGTTGAATTTGTTGGTGTTTTTCAATGTTGAGGTTGTTGTTGTTTTTCAATGTTGAGGTTGTTGTTGAATTTGTTGGTGTTTTTCAATGTTGAGGTTATTGTTGTTTTTCAATGTTGAGGTTGTTGTTGTTTTTCGATGTTGAGGTTGTTGTTGAATTTGTTGGTGTTTTTCAATGTTGAGGTTGTTGTTGAATTTGTTGGTGTTTTTCAATGTTGAGGTTGTTGTTGTTTTTCAATGTTGAGGTTGTTGCTGAATTTGTTGGTGTTTTTCAATGTTGATGTTGTTGTTGTTTTTCAATTTCGAGGTTGTTGTTGAATTTGTTGGTGTTCTTCAATGTTGAAGTTGTTGTTGAATTTGTTGGTGTTTTTCAATGTTGAGGTTGTTGTTGTTTTTCAATGTTGAGGTTGTTGTTGAATTTGTTGGTGTTTTTCAATGTCGAGGTTGTTGTTGAATTTGTTGGTTTTTTTCAATGTTGAAGTTGTTGTTGAATTTGTTGGTGTTTTTCAATGTTGAGGTTGTTGTTGTTTTTCAATGTTGAGGTTGTTGTTGAATTTGTTGGTGTTTTTCAATTTTGAGGTTGTTGTTGTTTTTCAATGTTGAGGTTGTTGTTGAATTTGTTGGTGTTTTTCCATGTTGAGGTTGTTGTTGTTTTTCAAAGTTGAGGTTGATGTTTAATTTGTTGGTGTTTTTCAATGTTGAGGTTGTTGTTGAATTTGTTGGTGTTTTTCATTTTTGAGGTTGTTGTTGAATTTGTTGGTGTTTTTCAATGTTGAGGTTGTTGTTGTTTTTCAATGTTGAGGTTGTTGTTGAATTTGTTGGTCTTTTTCAATGTTGAGGTTGTTGTTGAATTTGTTGGTGTTTTTCAATGTTGAGGTTGTTGTTGTTTTTCGATATTGAAGTTGTTGTTGAATTTGTTTGTGTTTTTCAATGTTGAGGTTGGTGTTGAATTTGTTGGTATTTTTCAATGTTGAGGTTGTTATTGTTTTTCAATGTTGAGGTTGTTTTTGAATTTGTTGGTGTTTTTCAATGTTGAGGTTGTTGTTGTTTTTCAACGTTGAAGTTATTGAATTTGTTGGTGTTTTTCAATGTTGATGTTGTTGTTGTTTTTCAATGTTGAGGTTGTTGTTGAATTTGTTGGTTTTTTTCAATTTCGAGGTTGTTGTTGAATTTGTTGGTGTTTTTCAATGTTGAAGTTGTTGTTGAATTTGTTGGTGTCTTTCAATGTTGAGGTTGTTGTTGTTTTTCAATGTTTAGGTTGTTGTTGTTTTTCAATGTTGAGGTTGTTGTTGAATTTGTTTGTGTTTTTCAATGCTGAGGTTGTTGTTGAATTTGTTGCTGTTTTTCAATGTTGAGGTTGTTGTTGTTTTTCAATGTTGAGGTTGTTGTTGTATTTGTTGGTGTTTTTCAATGTTGAGGTTGTTGTAGTTTTTCAATGTCGAGGTTGTTGTTGAATTTTTTGGTGTTTTTCAATGTTGAAGTTGTTGTTGAATTTGTATGTGTTTTTCAATGTTGAGGTTGTTGTTGAATTTGTTGGTGTTTTTCAATGTTGAGGTTGTTGTTGTTTTTAAATGTTGAGGTTGTTTTTGAATTTGTTGGTGTTTTTCAATTTTGAGGTTGTTGTTGTTTTTCAATGTTGAGGTTGTTGTTGAATTTTTTGGTGTTTTTCCATGTTGAGGTTGTTGTTGTTTTTCAAGTTTGAGGTTGTTGTTAAATTTGTTGGTGTTTTTCAATGTTGAGGTTGTTGTTGAATTTGTTGGTGTTTTTCATTGTTGAGGTTGTTGTTCAATTTGTTGGTGTTTTTCAATGTTGAGGTTGTTGTTGTTTTTCAATGTTGAGGTTGTTGTTGAATTTGTTGGTGTTTTTCAATGTTGAGGTTGTTGTTGTTTTTCAATGTTGAGGTTGTTGTTGAATTTGTTGGTGTTTTTCAATTTCGAGATTGTTGTTGAATTTGTTGGTGTTTTTCAATGTTGAAGTTGTTGTTGAATTTGTTGGTGTTTTTCAATGTTGAGGTTGTTGTTGTTTTTCAATGTTGAGGTTGTTGTTGAATTTGTTGGTGTTTTTCAATGTTGAGGTTGTTGTTGATTTTCAATGTTGAGGTTGTTGTTGTTTTTCGATGTTGAGGTTGTTGTTGAATTTGTTGGTGTTTTTCAATGTTGAGGTTCTTGTTGAATTTGTTGGTGTTTTTCAATGTTGAGGTTGTTGTTGTTTTTCAATGTTGAGGTTGTGGCTGAATTTGTTGGTGTTTTTCAATGTTGATGTTGTTGTTGTTTTTCAATTTCGAGGTTGTTGTTGAATTTGTTGGTGTTCTTCAATGTTGAAGTTGTTGTTGAATTTGTTGGTGTTTTTCAACGTTGAGGTTGTTGTTGTTTTTCAATGTTGAGGTTGTTGTTGAATTTGTTGGTGTTTTTCAATGTCGAGGTTGTTGTTGAATTTGATGGTTTTTTTCAATGTTGAAGTTGTTGTTGAATTTGTTGGTGTTTTTCAATGTTGAGGTTGTTGTTGTTTTTCAATGTTGAGGTTGTTGTTGAATTTGTTGGAGTTTTTCAATTTTGAGGTTGTTGTTGTTTTTCAATGTTGAGGTTGTTGTTGAATTTGTTGGTGTTTTTCCATGTTGAAGTTGTTGTTGTTTTTCAAAGTTGAGGTTGATGTTTAATTTGTTGGTGTTTTTCAATGTTGAGGTTGTTGTTGAATTTGTTGGTGTTTTTCATTTTTGAGGTTGTTGTTGAATTTGTTGGTGTTTTTCAATGTTGAGGTTGTTGTTGTTTTTCAATGTTGAGGTTGTTGTTGAATTTGTTGGTCTTTTTCAATGATGAGGTTGTTGTTGAATTTGTTGGTGTTTTTCAATGTTGAGGTTGTTGTTGTTTTTCGATATTGAAGTTGTTGTTGAATTTGTTTGTGTTTTTCAATGTTGAGGTTGGTGTTGAATTTGTTGGTATTTTTCAATGTTGAGGTTGTTATTGTTTTTCAATGTTGAGGTTGTTTTTGAATTTGTTGGTGTCTTTCAATGTTGAGGTTGTTGTTGTTTTTCAATGTTTAGGTTGTTGTTGTTTTTCAATGTTGAGGTTGTTGTTGAATTTGTTTGTGTTTTTCAATGCTGAGGTTGTTGTTGAATTTGTTGCTGTTTTTCAATGTTGAGGTTGTTGTTGTTTTTCAATGTTGAGGTTGTTGTTGTATTTGTTGGTGTTTTTCAATGTTGAGGTTGTTGTAGTTTTTCAATGTCGAGGTTGTTGTTGAATTTTTTGGTGTTTTTCAATGTTGAAGTTGTTGTTGAATTTGTATGTGTTTTTCAATGTTGAGGTTGTTGTTGAATTTGTTGGTGTTTTTCAATGTTGAGGTTGTTGTTGTTTTTAAATGTTGAGGTTGTTTTTGAATTTGTTGGTGTTTTTCAATTTTGAGGTTGTTGTTGTTTTTCAATGTTGAGGTTGTTGTTGAATTTTTTGGTGTTTTTCCATGTTGAGGTTGTTGTTGTTTTTCAAGTTTGAGGTTGTTGTTAAATTTGTTGGTGTTTTTCATTGTTGAGGTTGTTGTTGAATTTGTTGGTGTTTTTCAATGTTGAGGTTGTTGTTGTTTTTCAATGTTGAGGTTGTTGTTGAATTTGTTGGTGTTTTTCAATGTTGAGGTTGTTGTTGTTTTTCAATGTTGAGGTTGTTGTTGAATTTGTTGGTGTTTTTCAATTTCGAGGTTGTTGAATTTGTTGGTGTTTTTCAATGTTGAAGTTGTTGTTGAATTTGTTGGTGTTTTTCAATGTTGAGGTTGTTGTTGTTTTTCAATGTTGAGGTTGTTGTTGAATTTGTTGGTGTTTTTCAATGTTGAGGTTATTGTTGTTTTTCAATGTTGAGGTTGTTGTTGTTTTTCGATGTTGAGGTTGTTGTTGAATTTGTTGGTGTTTTTCAATGTTGAGGTTGTTGTTGAATTTGTTGGTGTTTTTCAATGTTGAGGTTGTTGTTGTTTTTCAATGTTGAGGTTGTTGCTGAATTTGTTGGTGTTTTTCAATGTTGATGTTGTTGTTGTTTTTCAATTTCGAGGTTGTTGTTGAATTTGTTGGTGTTCTTCAATGTTGAAGTTGTTGTTGAATTTGTTGGTGTTTTTCAATGTTGAGGTTGTTGTTGTTTTTCAATGTTGAGGTTGTTGTTGAATTTGTTGGTGTTTTTCAATGTCGAGGTTGTTGTTGAATTTGTTGGTTTTTTTCAATGTTGAAGTTGTTGTTGAATTTGTTGGTGTTTTTCAATGTTGAGGTTGTTGTTGTTTTTCAATGTTGAGGTTGTTGTTGAATTTGTTGGTGTTTTTCAATTTTGAGGTTGTTGTTGTTTTTCAATGTTGAGGTTGTTGTTGAATTTGTTGGTGTTTTTCCATGTTGAGGTTGTTGTTGTTTTTCAAAGTTGAGGTTGATGTTTAATTTGTTGGTGTTTTTCAATGTTGAGGTTGTTGTTGAATTTGTTGGTGTTTTTCATTTTTGAGGTTGTTGTTGAATTTGTTGGTGTTTTTCAATGTTGAGGTTGTTGTTGTTTTTCAATGTTGAGGTTGTTGTTGAATTTGTTGGTCTTTTTCAATGTTGAGGTTGTTGTTGAATTTGTTGGTGTTTTTCAATGTTGAGGTTGTTGTTGTTTTTCGATATTGAAGATTTTGTTGAATTTGTTTGTGTTTTTCAATGTTGAGGTTGGTGTTGAATTTGTTGGTATTTTTCAATGTTGAGGTTGTTATTGTTTTTCAATGTTGAGGTTGTTTTTGAATTTGTTGGTGTTTTTCAATGTTGAGGTTGTTGTTGTTTTTCAACGTTGAGGTTATTGAATTTGTTGGTGTTTTTCAATGTTGATGTTGTTGTTGTTTTTCAATGTTGAGGTTGTTGTTGAATTTGTTGGTTTTTTTCAATTTCGAGGTTGTTGTTGAATTTGTTGGTGCTTTTCAATGTTGAGGTTGTTGTTGAATTTGTTGGTGTTTTTCTATGTTGAGGTTGTAGTTGTTTTTCAATGATGAGGTTGCTGTTGAATTTGTTGGTGTTTTTCAATGTTGAGGTTGTTGTTGTTTTTCAATTTTAAGGTTGTTGTTGAATTTGTTGGTGTTTTTCAATGCTGAGGTTGTTGTTGAATTTGTTGCTGTTTTTCAATGTTGAGGTTGTTGTTGTTTTTCAATGTTGAGGTTGTTGTTGTATTTGTTGGTGTTTTTCAATGTTGAGGTTGCTGTAGTTTTTCAATGTTGAGGTTGTTGTTGAATTTGTTGGTGTTTTTCAATGTCGAGGTTGTTGTTCAATTTTTTGGTGTTTTTCAATGTTGAAGTTGTTGTTGAATTTGTATGTGTTTTTCAATGTTGAGGTTGTTGTTGAATTTGTTGGTGTTTTTCAATGTTGAGGTTGTTGTTGTTTTTAAATGTTGAGGTTGTTTTTGAATTTGTTGGTGTTTTTCAATTTTGAGGTTGTTGTTGTTTTTCAAAGTTGAGGTTGTTGTTGAATTTGTTGGTGTTTTTCCATGTTGAGATTGTTGTTGTTTTTCAAGTTTGAGGTTGTTGTTAAATTTGTTGGTGTTTTTCAATGTAGAGGTTGTTGTTGAATTTGTTGGTGTTTTTCATTGTTGAGGTTGTTGTTGAATTTGTTGGTGTTTTTCAATGTTGAGGTTGTTCTTGTTTTCAAATGTTGAGGTTGTTGTTGAATTTGTTGGTGTTTTTCAATGTTGAGGTTGTTGTTGTTTTTCAATGTTGAGGTTGTTGTTGAAGTTGTTGGTGTTTTTCAATTTCGAGGTTGTTGTTGAATTTGTTGGTGTTTTTCCATGTTGAGGTTTTTGTTGTTTTTCAAAGTTGAGGTTGTTGTTAAATTTGTTGGTGTTTTTCAATGTTGAGGTTGTTGTTGAATTTGTTGGTGTTTTTCATTGTTGAGGTTGTTGTTGAATTTGTTGGTGTTTTTCAATGTTGAGGTTGTTGTTGTTTTTCATTGTTGAGGTTGTTGTTGAATTTGTTGGTGTTTTTCAATGTTGAGGTTGTTGTTGTTTATCAATGTTGAGGTTGTCGTTGAATTTGTTGGTGTTTTTCAATTTCGAGGTTGTTGTTGAATTTGTTGGTGTTCTTCAATGTTGAAGTTGTTGTTGAATTTGTTGGTGTTTTTCAATGTTGAGGTTGTTGTTGTTTTTCAATGTTGAGGTTGTTGTTGAATTTGTTGGTGTTTTTCAATGTCGAGGTTGTTGTTGAATTTGTTGGTTTTTTTCAATGTTGAAGTTGTTGTTGAATTTGTTGGTGTTTTTCAATGTTGAGGTTGTTGTTGTTTTTCAATGTTGAGGTTGTTGTTGAATTTGTTGGTGTTTTTCAATTTTGAGGTTGTTGTTGTTTTTCAATGTTGAGGTTGTTGTTGAATTTGTTGGTGTTTTTCCATGTTGAGGTTGTTGTTGTTTTTCAAAGTTGAGGTTGATGTTTAATTTGTTGGTGTTTTTCAATGTTGAGGTTGTTGTTGAATTTGTTGGTGTTTTTCATTGTTGAGGTTGTTGTTGAATTTGTTGGTGTTTTTCAATGTTGAGGTTGTTGTTGTTTTTCAATGTTGAGGTTGTTGTTGAATTTGTTGGTGTTTTTCAATGTTGAGGTTGTTGTTGTTTTTCAATGTTGAGGTTGTTGTTGAGTTTGTTGGTGTTTTTCAATTTCGAGGTTGTTGTTGAATTTGTTGGTGTTTTTCAATGTTGAAGTTGTTGTTGAATTTGTTGGTGTTTTTCAATGTTGAGGTTGTAGTTGTTTTTCAATGTTGAGGTTGTTGTTGAATTTGTTGGTGTTTTTCAATGTTGAGGTTGTTGTTGTTTTTCAATGTTGAGGTTTTGTTGTTTTTCAATGTTGAGGTTGTTGTTGAATTTGTTAGTGTTTTTCAATGCTGAGGTTGTTGTTGAATTTGTTGCTGTTTTTCAATGTTGAGGTTGTTGTTGTTTTTCAAAGTTGAGGTTGTTGTTGTATTTGTTGGTGTTTTTCAATGTTGAGGTTGTTGTAGTTTTTCAATATTGAGGTTGTTGTTGAATTTGTTGGTGTTTTTCAATGTCGAGGTTGTTGTTGAATTTGTTGGTGTTTTTCAATTTTGAGGTTGTTGTTGTTTTTCAATGTTGAGGTTGTTGTTGAATTTGTTGGTGTTTTTCCATGTTGAGGTTGTTGTTGTTTTTCAAAGTTGAGGTTGATGTTTGATTTGTTGGTGTTTTTCAATGTTGAGGTTGTTGTTGAATTTGTTGGTGTTTTTCATTTTTGAGGTTGTTGTTGAATTTGTTGGTGTTTCTCAATGTTGAGGTTGTTGTTGTTTTTCAAGGTTGAGGTTGTTGTTGAATTTGTTGGTGTTTTTCAATGTTGAGGTTGTTGTTGTTTTTCAATATTGTGGTTGTTGAATTTGATTGTGTTTTTCAATGTTGAGGTTGGTGTTGAATTTGTTGGTATTTTTCAATGTTGAGGTTGTTGTTGTTTTTCAATGTTGAGGTTGTTTTTGAATTTGTTGGTGTTTTTCAATGTTGAGGTTGTTGAATTTGTTGGTGTTTTTCAATGTTGAGGTTGTTGTTGTTTTTCAATGTTGAGGTTGTTGTTGAATTTGTTGGTGTTTTTCAATTTCGAGGTTGTTGTTGAATTTGTTGGTGTTTTTCAATGTTGAAGTTGTTGTTGAATTTGTTGGTGTTTTTCAATGTTGAGGTTGTAGTTGATTTTCAATGTTGAGGTTGTTGTTGAATTTGTTGGTGTTTTTCAATGTTGAGGTTGTTGT
The DNA here is from genome assembly GCA_026770705.1 of Isurus oxyrinchus. Lineage (NCBI taxonomy): Eukaryota > Metazoa > Chordata > Chondrichthyes > Lamniformes > Lamnidae > Isurus > Isurus oxyrinchus. Next base: position 1,464,927 of record JANJGN010000120.1, on the reverse strand, counting down.
TGTTTTTCAATGTTGAGGTTGTTGTTGTTTTTCAATGTTGAGGTTGTTGTTGAATTTGTTTGTGTTTTTCAATGCAGAGGTTGTTGTTGAATTTGTTGCTGTTTTTCAATGTTGAGGTTGTTGTTGTTTTTCAATGTTGAGGTTGTTGTTGTATTTCTTGGTGTTTTTCAATGTTGAGGTTGTTGTAGTTTTTCAATGTCGAAGTTGTTGTTGAATTTTTTGGTGTTTTTCAATGTTGAAGTTGTTGTTGAATTTGTATGTGTTTTTCAATTTTGAGGTTGTTGTTGAATTTGTTGGTGTTTTTCAATGTTGAGGTTGTTGTTGTTTTTCAATGTTGAGGTTGTTTTTGAATTTGTTGGTGTTTTTCAATGTTGAGGTTGTTGTTGTTTTTCAATGTTGAGGTTGTTGAATTTGTTGGTGTTTTTCAATGTTGAGGTTGTTGTTGTTTTTCAATGTTGAGGTTGTTGTTGAGTTTGTTGGTGTTTTTCAATTTCGAGGTTGTTGTTGAATTTGTTGGTGTTTTTCAATGTTGAAGTTGTTGTTGAATTTGTTGGTGTTTTTCAATGTTGAGGTTGTCGTTGTTTTTCAATGTTGAGGTTGTTGTTGAATTTGTTGGTGTTTTTCAATGTTGAGGTTGTTGTTGTTTTTCAATGTTGAGGTTGTTGTTGTTTTTCAATGTTGAGGTTGTTGTTGAATTTGTTAGTGTTTTTCAATGCTGAGGTTGTTGTTGAATTTGTTGCTGTTTTTCAATGTTGAGGTTGTTGTTGTTTTTCAAAGTTGAGGTTGTTGTTGTATTTGTTGGTGTTTTTCAATGTTGAGGTTGTTGTAGTTTTTCAATATTGAGGTTGTTGTTGAATTTGTTGGTGTTTTTCAATGTCGAGGTTGTTGTTGAATTTGTTGGTGTTTTTCAATTTTGAGGTTGTTGTTGTTTTTCAATGTTGAGGTTGTTGTTGAATTTGTTGGTGTTTTTCCATGTTGAGGTTGTTGTTGTTTTTCAAAGTTGAGGTTGATGTTTGATTTGTTGGTGTTTTTCAATGTTGAGGTTGTTGTTGAATTTGTTGGTGTTTTTCATTTTTGAGGTTGTTGTTGAATTTGTTGGTGTTTCTCAATGTTGAGGTTGTTGTTGTTTTTCAAGGTTGAGGTTGTTGTTGAATTTGTTGGTGTTTTTCAATGTTGAGGTTGTTGTTGTTTTTCAATATTGTGGTTGTTGAATTTGTTTGTGTTTTTCAATGTTGAGGTTGGTGTTGAATTTGTTGGTATTTTTCAATGTTGAGGTTGTTGTTGTTTTTCAATGTTGAGGTTGTTTTTGAATTTGTTGGTGTTTTTCAATGTTGAGGTTGTTGAATTTGTTGGTGTTTTTCAATGTTGAGGTTGTTGTTGAATTTGTTGGTGTTTTTCAATTTCGAGGTTGTTGTTGAATTTGTTGGTGTTTTTCAATGTTGAAGTTGTTGTTGAATTTGTTGGTGTTTTTCAATGTTGAGGTTGTAGTTGATTTTCAATGTTGAGGTTGTTGTTGAATTTGTTGGTGTTTTTCAATGTTGAGGTTGTTGTTGTTTTTCAATGTTGAGGTTGTTGTTGTTTTTCAATGTTGAGGTTGTTGTTGAATTTGTTTGTGTTTTTCAATGCTGAGGTTGTTGTTGAATTTGTTGCTGTTTTTCAATGTTGAGGTTGTTGTTGTTTTTCAATGTTGAGGTTGTTGTTGTATTTCTTGGTGTTTTTCAATGTTGAGGTTGTTGTAGTTTTTCAATGTCGAAGTTGTTGTTGAATTTTTTGGTGTTTTCAATGTTGAAGTTGTTGTTGAATTTGTATGTGTTTTTCAATTTTGAGGTTGTTGTTGAATTTGTTGGTGTTTTTCAATGTTGAGGTTGTTGTTGTTTTTAAATGTTGAGGTTGTTTTTGAATTTGTTGGTGTTTTTCAATTTTGAGGTTGTTGTTGTTTTTCAATGTTGAGGTTGTTGTTGAATTTTTTGGTGTTTTTCCATGTTGAGGTTGTTGTTGTTTTTCAAGTTTGAGGTTGTTGTTAAATTTGTTGGTGTTTTTCAATGTTGAGGTTGTTGTTGAATTTGTTGGTGTTTTTCATTGTTGAGGTTGTTGTTGAATTTGTTGGTGTTTTTCAATGTTGAGGTTGTTGTTGTTTTTCAATGTTGAGGTTGTTGTTGAATTTGTTGGTGTTTTTCAATGTTGATGTTGTTGTTGTTTTTCAATGTTGAGGTTGTTGTTGAATTTGTTGGTGTTTTTCAATTTCGAGGTTGTTCTTGAATTTGTTGGTGTTTTTCAATGTTGAAGTTGTTGTTGAATTTGTTGGTGTTTTTCAATGTTGAGGTTGTTGTTGTTTTTCAATGTTGAGGTTGTTGTTGAATTTGTTGGTGTTTTTCAATGTTGAGGTTGTTGTTGTTTTTCAATGTTGAGGTTGTTGTTGTTTTTCGATGTTGAGGTTGTTGTTGAATTTGTTGGTGTTTTTCAATGTTGAGGTTGTTGTTGAATTTGTTGGTGTTTTTCAATGTTGAGGTTGTTGTTGTTTTTCAATGTTGAGGTTGTTGCTGAATTTGTTGGTGTTTTTCAATGTTGATGTTGTTGTTGTTTTTCAATTTCGAGATTGTTGTTGAATTTGTTGCTGTTCTTCAATGTTGAAGTTGTTGTTGAATTTGTTGGTGTTTTTCAATGTTGAGGTTGTTGTTGTTTTTCAATGTTGAGGTTGTGGTTGAATTTGTTGGTGTTTTTCAATGTCGAGGTTGTTGTTGAATTTGTTGGTTTTTTTCAATGTTGAAGTTGTTGTTGAATTTGTTGGTGTTTTTCAATGTTGAGGTTGTTGTTGTTTTTCAATGTTGAGGTTGTTGTTGAATTTGTTGGTGTTTTTCAATTTTGAGGTTGTTGTTGTTTTTCAATGTTGAGGTTGTTGTTGAATTTGTTGGTGTTTTTCCATGTTGAGGTTGTTGTTGTTTTTCAAAGTTGAGGTTGATGTTTAATTTGTTGGTGTTTTTCAATGTTGAGGTTGTTGTTGAATTTGTTGGTGTTTTTCATTTTTGAGGTTGTTGTTGTTTTTCAATGTTGAGGTTGTTGTTGAATTTGTTGGTCTTTTTCAATGTTGAGGTTGTTGTTGAATTTGTTGGTGTTTTTCAATGTTGAGGTTGTTGTTGTTTTTCAATATTGAGGTTGTTGTTGAATTTGTTTGTCTTTTTCAATGTTGAGGTTGGTGTTGAATTTGTTGGTATTTTATAATGTTGAGGTTGTTGTTGTTTTTCAATGTTGAGGTTGTTTTTGAATTTGTTGGTGTTTTTCAATGTTGAGGTTGTTGTTGTTTTTCAATGTTGAGGTTGTTGAATTTGTTGGTGTTTTTCAATGTTGAGGTTGTTGTTGTTTTTCAATGTTGAGGTTGTTGTTGAATTTGTTGGTGTTTTTCAATTTCGAGGTAGTTGTTGAATTTGTTGGTGTTTTTCAATGTTGAGGTTGTAGTTGTTTTTCAATGATGAGGTTGCTGTTGAATTTGTTGGTGTTTTTCAATGTTGAGGTTGTTGTTGTTTTTCAATGTTGAGGTTGTTGTTGTTTTTCAATGTTGAGGTTGTTGTTGAATTTGTTGGTGTTTTGCAATGCTGAGGTTGTTGTTGAATTTGTTGCTGTTTTTCAATGTTGAGGTTGTTGTTGTTTTTCAATGTTGAGGTTGTTGTTGTATTTGTTGGTGTTTTTCAATGTTGAGGTTGCTGTAATTTTTCAATGTTGAGGTTGTTGTTGAATTTGTTGGTGTTTTTCAATGTCGAGGTTGTTGTTGAATTTTTTGGTGTTTTTCAATGTTGAAGTTGTTGTTGAATTTGTATGTGTTTTTCAATGTTGAGGTTGTTGTTGAATTTGTTGGTGTTTTTCAATGTTGAGGTTGTTGTTGTTTTTAAATGTTGAGGTTGTTTTTGAATTTGTTGGTGTTTTTCAATTTTGAGGTTGTTGTTGTTTTTCAAAGTTGAGGTTGTTGTTGAATTTTTGGTTGTTTTTCCATGTTGAGGTTGTTGTTGTTTTTCAAGTTTGAGGTTGTTGTTAAATTTGTTGGTGTTTTTCAATGTTGAGGTTGTTGTTGAATTTGTTGGTGTTTTTCATTGTTGAGGTTGTTGTTGAATTTGTTGGTGTTTTTCAATGTTGAGGTTGTTGTTGTTTTTCAATGTTGAGGTTGTTGTTGAATTTGTTGGTGTTTTTCAATGTTGAGGTTGTTGTTGTTTTTCAATGTTGAGGTTGTTGTTGAATTTGTTGGTGTTTTTCAATTTCGAGGTTGTTGTTGAATTTGTTGGTGTTTTTCCATGTTGAGGTTTTTGTTGTTTTTCAAAGTTGAGGTTGTTGTTAAATTTGTTGGTGTTTTTCAATGTTGAGGTTGTTGTTGAATTTGTTGGTGTTTTTCATTGTTGAGGTTGTTGTTGAATTTGTTGGTGTTTTTCAATGTTGAGGTTGTTGTTGTTTTTCAATGTTGAGGTTGTTGTTGAATTTGTTGGTGTTTTTCAATGTTGAGGTTGTTGTTGTTTTTCAATGTTGAGGTTGTCGTTGAATTTGTTGGTGTTTTTCAATTTCGAGGTTGTTGTTGAATTTGTTGGTGTTCTTCAATGTTGAAGTTGTTGTTGAATTTGTTGCTGTTTTTCAATGTTGAGGTTGTTGTTGTTTTTCAATGTTGAGGTTGTTGTTGAATTTGTTGGTGTTTTTCAATGTCCAGGTTGTTGTTGAATTTGTTGGTTTTTTTCAATGTTGAAGTTGTTGTTGAATTTGTTGGTGTTTTTCAATGTTGAGGTTGTTGTTGTTTTTCAATGTTGAGGTTGTTGTTGAATTTGTTGGTGTTTTTCAATTTTGAGGTTGTTGTTGTTTTTCAATGTTGAGGTTGTTGTTGAATTTGTTGGTGTTTTTCCATGTTGTGGTTGTTGTTGTTTTTCAAAGTTCAGGTTGATGTTTAATTTGTTGGTGTTTTTCAATGTTGAGGTTGTTGTTGAATTTGTTGGTGTTTTTCATTTTTGAGGTTGTTGTTGAATTTGTTGGTGTTTTTCAATGTTGAGGTTCTTGTTGTTTTTCAATGTTGAGGTTGTTGTTGAATTTGTTGGTGTTTTTCAATGTTGAGGTTGTTGTTGTTTTTCAATATTGTGGTTGTTGTTGAATTTGTTTGTGTTTTTCAATGTTGAGGTTGGTGTTGAATTTGTTGGTATTTTTCAATGTCGAGGTTGTTGTTGTTTTTCAATGTTGAGGTTGTTTTTGAATTTGTTGGTGTTTTTCAATGTTGAGGTTGTTGTTGTTTTTCAATGTTAAGGTTGTTGAATTTGTTGGTGTTTTTCAATGTTGAGGTTGTTGTTGTTTTTCAATGTTGAGGTTGTTGTTGAGTTTGTTGGTGTTTTTCAATTTCGAGGTTGTTGTTGAATTTGTTGGTGTTTTTCAATGTTGAAGTTGTTGTTGAATTTGTTGGTGTTTTTCAATGTTGAGGTTGTAGTTGTTTTTCAATGTTGAGGTTGTTGTTGAATTTGTTGGTGTTTTTCAATGTTGAGGTTGTTGTTGTTTTTCAATGTTGAGGTTGTTGTTGTTTTTCCATGTTGAGGTTGTTGTTGAATTTGTTTGTGTTTTTCAATGCTGAGGTTGTTGTTGAATTTGTTGCTGTTTTTCAATGTTGAGGTTGTTGTTGTTTTTCAATGTTGAGGTTGTTGTTGTATTTGTTGGTGTTTTTCAATGTTGAGGTTTTTGTAGTTTTTCAATATTGAGGTTGTTGTTGAATTTGTTGGTGTTTTTCAATGTCGAGGTTGTTGTTGAATTTTTTGGTGTTTTTCAATGTTGAAGTTGTTTTTGAATTTGTATGTGATTTTCAATGTTGAGGTTGTTGTTGAATTTGTTGGTGTTTTTCAATGTTGAGGTTGTTGTTGTTTTTAAATGTTGATGTTGTTTTTGAATTTGTGGGTGTTTTTCAATTTTGAGGTTGTTGTTGTTTTTCAATGTTGAGGTTGTTGTTGAATTTGTTGGTGTTTTTCCATGTTGAGGTTGTTGTTGTTTTTCAAGTTTGAGGTTGTTGTTAAATTTGTTGGTGTTTTTCAATGTTGAGGTTGTTGTTGAATTTGTTGGTGTTTTTCATTGTTGAGGTTGTTGTTGAATTTGTTGGTGTTTTTCAATGTTGAGGTTGTTGTTGTTTTTCAATGTTGAGGTTGTTGTTGAATTTGTTGGTGTTTTTCAATTTCGAGGTTGTTGTTGAATTTGTTGGTGTTTTTCAATGTTGAAATTGTTGTTGAATTTGTTGGTGTTTTTCAATGTTGAGGTTGTTGTTGTTTTTCAATGTTGAGGTTGTTGTTGTTTTTCAATGTTGAGGTTGTTGTTGAATTTGTTGGTGTTTTTCAATGTTGAGGTTGTTGTTGAATTTGTTGGTGTTTTTCAATGTTGAGGTTGTTGTTGTTTTTCAATGTTGAGGTTGTTGCTGAATTTGTTGGTGTTTTTCAATGTTGAGGTTGTTGTTGTTTTTCAATTTCGAGGTTGTTGTTGAATTTGTTGGTGTTCTTCAATGTTGAAGTTGTTGTTGAACATGTTGGTGTTTTTCAATGTTGAGGTTGTTGTTGTTTTTCAATGTTGAGGTTGTTGTTGAATTTGTTGGTGTTTTTCAATGTCGAGGTTGTTGTTGAATTTGTTGGTTTTTTTCAATGTTGAAGTTGTTGTTGAATTTGTTGGTGTTTTTCAATGTTGAGGTTGTTGTTGTTTTTCAATGTTGAGGTTGTTGTTGTTTTTCGATGTTGAGGTTGTTGTTGAATTTGTTGGTGTTTTTCAATGTTGAGGTTGTTGTTGTATTTGTTGGTGTTTTTCAATGTTGAGGTTGCTGTAGTTTTTCAATGTTGAGGTTGTTGTTGAATTTGTTGGTGTTTTTCAATGTCGAGGCTGTTGTTGAATTTTTTGATGTTTTTCAATGTTGAAGTTGTTGTTGAATTTGTATGTGTTTTTCAATGTTGAGGTTGTTGTTGAATTTGTTGGTGTTTTTCAATGTTGAGGTTGTTGTTGTTTTTAAATGTTGAGGTTGTTTTTGAATTTGTTGGTGTTTTTCAATTTTGAGGTTGTTGTTGTTTTTCAATGTTGAGGTTGTTGTTGAATTTGTTGGTTTTTTCCATGTTGAGGTTGTTGTTGTTTTTCAAGTTTGAGGTTGTTGTTAAATTTGTTGGTGTTTTTCAATGTTGAGGTTGTTGTTGAATTTGTTGGTGTTTTTCATTGTTGAGGTTGTTGTTGAATTTGTTGGTGTTTTTCAATGTTGAGGTTGTTGTTGTTTTTCAATGTTGAGGTTGTTTTTCAATTTGTTGGTGTTTTTCAATGTTGAGGTTGTTGTTGTTTTTCAATGTTGAGGTTGTTGTTGAATTTGTTGGTGTTTTTCAATTTCGAGGTTGTTGTTGAATTTGTTGGTGTTTTTCCATGTTGAGGTTTTTGTTGTTTTTCAAAGTTGAGGTTGTTGTTAAATTTGTTGGTGTTTTTCAATGTTGAGGTTGTTGTTGTATTTGTTGGTGTTTTTCATTGTTGAGGTTGTTGTTGAATTTGTTGGTGTTTTTCAATGTTGAGGTTGTTGTTGTTTTTCATTGTTGAGGTTGTTGTTGAATTTGTTGGTGTTTTTCAATGTTGAGGTTGTTGTTGTTTTTCAATGTTGATGTTGTCGTTGAATTTGTTGGTGTTTTTCAATTTCGAGGTTGTTGTTGAATTTGTTGGTGTTCTTCAATGTTGAAGTTGTTGTTGAATTTGTTGGTGTTTTTCAATGTTGAGGTTGTTGTTGTTTTTCAAAGTTGAGGTTGTTGTTGAATTTGTTGGTGTTTTTCAATGTCGAGGTTGTTGTTGAATTTGTTGGTTTTTTTCAATGTTGAAGTTGTTGTTGAATTTGTTGGTGTTTTTCAATGTTGAGGTTGTTGTTGTTTTTCAATGTTGAGGTTGTTGTTGAATTTGTTGGTGTTTTTCAATTTTGAGGTTGTTGTTGTTTTTCAATGTTGAGGTTGTTGTTGAATTTGTTGGTGTTTTTCCATGTTGAAGTTGTTGTTGTTTTTCAAAGTTGAGGTTGATGTTTAATTTGTTGGTGTTCTTCAATGTTGAGGTTGTTGTTGAATTTGTTGGTGTTTTTCATTTTTGAGGTTGTTGTTGAATTTGTTGGTGTTTTTCAATGTTGAGGTTGTTGTTGTTTTTCAATGTTGAAGTTGTTGTTGAATTTGTTGGTGTTTTTCAATGTTGAGGTTGTTGTTGTTTTTCAGTATTGTGGTTGTTGTTGAATTTGTTTGTGTTTTTAAATGTTGAGGTTGGTGTAGAATTTGTTGGTATTTTTCAATGTTGAGGTTGTTGTTGTTTTTCAATGTTGAGGTTGTTTTTGAATTTGTTGGTGTTTTTCAATGTTAAGGTTGTTGTTGTTTTTCAATGTTGAGGTTGTTGAATTTGTTGGTGTTTTTCAATGTTGAGGTTGTTGTTGTTTTTCAATGTTGAGGTTGTTGTTGAGTTTGTTGGTGTTTTTCAATGTTGAGGTTGTATTTGTTTTTCAATGTTGAGGTTGTTGTTGAATTTGTTGGTGTTTTTCAATGTTGAGGTTGTTGTTGTTTTTCAATGTTGAGGTTGTTGTTGTTTTTCAATGTTGAGGTTGTTGTTGAATTTGTTTGTGTTTTTCAATGCTGAGGTTGTTGTTGAATTTGTTGCTGTTTTTCAATGTTGAGGTTGTTGTTGTTTTTCAATGTTGAGGTTGTTGTTGTATTTGTTGGTGTTTTTCAATGTTGAGGTTGTTGTAGTTTTTCAATATTGAGGTTGTTGTTGAATTTGTTGGTGTTTTTCAATGTCGAGGTTGTTGTTGAATTTTTTGGTGTTTTTCAATGTTGAAGTTGTTGTTGAATTTGTTGGTGTTTTTCAATGTTGAGGTTGTTGTTGTTTTTAAATGTTGAGGTTGATTTTGAATTTGTTGGTGTTTTTCCATGTTGAGGTTGTTGTTGTTTTTCAAGTTTGAGGTTGTTGTTAAAATTGTTGGTGTTTTTCAATGTTGAGGTTGTTGTTGAATTTGTTGGTGTTTTTCATTGTTGAGGTTGTTGTTGAATTTGTGGGTGTTTTTCAATGTTGAGGTTGTTGTTGTTTTTCAATGTTGAGGTTGTTGTTGAATTTGTTGGTCTTTTTCAATGTTGAGGTTGTTGTTGAATTTGTTGGTGTTTTTCAATGTTGAGGTTGTTGTTGTTTTTCAATATTGAGGTTGTTGTTGAATTTGTTTGTGTTTTTCAATGTTGAGGTTGGTGTTGAATTTGTTGGTATTTTTCAATGTTCAGGTTGTTGTTGTTTTTCAATGTTGAGGTTGTTGTTGAATTTGTTGGTGTTTTTCAATGCTGAGGTTGTTGTTGAATTTGTTGCTGTTTTTCAATGTTGAGGTTGTTGTTGTTTTTCAATGTTGAGGTTGTTGTTGTATTTGTTGGTGTTTTTCAATGTTGAGGTTGCTGTAGTTTTTCAATGTTGAGGTTGTTGTTGAATTTTTTCGTGTTTTTCAATGTTGAAGTTGTTGTTGAATTTGTATGTGTTTTTCAATGTTGAGGTTGTTGTTGAATTTGTTGGTGTTTTTCAATGTTGAGGTTGTTGTTGTTTTTAAATGTTGAGGTTGTTTTTGAATTTGTTGGTGTTTTTCAATTTTGAGGTTGTTGTTGTTTTTCAATGTTGAGGTTGTTGTTGAATTTGTTGGTGTTTTTCCATGTTGAGGTTGTTGTTGTTTTTCAAGTTTGAGGTTGTTGTTAAATTTGTTGGTGTTTTTCAATGTTGAGGTTGTTGTTGAATTTGTTGGTGTTTTTCATTGTTGAGGTTGTTGTTGAATTTGTTGGTGTTTTTCAATGTTGAGGTTGTTGTTGTTTTTCAATGTTGAGGTTGTTGTTGAATTTGTTGGTGTTTTTCAATGTTGAGGTTGTTGTTGTTTTTCAATGTTGAGGTTGTTGTTGAATTTGTTGGTGTTTTTCAATTTCGAGGTTGTTGTTGTTTTTCAATGTTGAGGTTGTTGCTGAATTTCTTGGTGTTTTTCAATGTCGAGGTTGTTGTTGTTTTTCAATGTTGAGGTTGTTGTTGAATTTGTTGGTGTTTTTCAATTTTGAGGTTGTTGTTGTTTTTCAATGTTGAGGTTGTTGTTGAATTTGTTGGTGTTTTTCCATGTTGAGGTTGTTGTTGTTTTTCAAAGTTGAGGTTGATGTTTAATTTGTTGGTGTTTTTCAATGTTGAGGTTGTTGTTGAATTTGTTGGTGTTTTTCATTTTTGAGGTTGTTGTTGAATTTGTTGGTGTTTTTCAATGTTGAGGTTGTTGTTGTTTTTCAATGTTGAGGTTGCTGTTGAATTTGTTGGTCTTTTTCAATGTTGAGGTTGTTGTTGAATTTGTTGGTGTTTTTCAATGTTGAGGTTGTTGTTGTTTTTCAATATTGAGGTTGTTTTTGAATTTGTTTGTGTTTTTCAATGTTGAGGTTGGTGTTGAATTTGTTGGTATTTTTCAATGTTGAGGTTGTTGTTGTTTTTCAATGTTGAGGTTGTTTTTGAATTTGTTGGTGTTTTTCAATGTTGAGGTTGTTGTTGTTTTTCAATGTTGAGGTTGTTGTTGTTTTTCAATGTTGAGGTTGTTGTTGAATTTGTTGGTGTTTTTCAATTTCGAGGTAGTTGTTGAATTTGTTGGTGTTCTTCAATGTTGAAGTTGTTGTTGAATTTGTTGGTGTTTTTCAATGTTGAGGTTGTTGTTGTTTTTCAATGTTGAGGTTGTTGTTGAATTTGTTGGTGTTTTTCAATGTCGAGGTTGTTGTTGAATTTGTTGGTTTTTTTCAATGTTGAAGTTGTTGTTGAATTTGTTGGTGTTTTTCAATGTTGAGGTTGTTGTTGTTTTTCAATGTTGAGGTTGTTGTTGAATTTGTTGGTGTTTTTCAATTTTGAGGTTGTTGTTGTTTTTCAATGTTGAGGTTGTTGTTGAATTTGTTGGTGTTTTTCCATGTTGAGGTTGTTGTTGTTTTTCAAAGTTGAGGTTGATGTTTAATTTGTTGGTGTTTTTCAATGTTGAGGTTGTTGTTGAATTTGTTGGTGTTTTTCATTTTTGAGGTTGTTGTTGAATTTGTTGGTGTTTTTCAATGTTGAGGTTGTTGTTGTTTTTCAATGTTGAGGTTGTTGTTGAATTTGTTGGTGTTTTTCAATGTTGAGGTTGTTGTTTTTTTTCAGTATTGTGGTTGTTGTTGAATTTGTTTGTGTTTTTAAATGTTGAGGTTGGTGTTGAATTTGTTGGTATTTTTCAATGTTGAGGTTGTTGTTGTTTTTCAATGTTGAGGTTGTTTTTGAATTTGTTGGTGTTTTTCAATGTTGAGGTTGTTGTTGTTTTTCAATGTTGAGGTTGTTGAATTTGTTGGTGTTTTTCAATGTTGAGGTTGTTGTTGTTTTTCAATGTTGAGGTTGTTGTTGAGTTTGTTGGTGTTTTTCAATGTTGAGGTTGTATTTGTTTTTCAATGTTGAGGTTGTTGTTGAATTTGTTGGTGTTTTTCAATGTTGAGGTTGTTGTTGTTTTTCAATGTTGAGGTTGTTGTTGTTTTTCAATGTTGAGGTTGTTGTTGAATTTGTTTGTGTTTTTCAATGCTGAGGTTGTTGTTGAATTTGTTGCTGTTTTTCAATGTTGAGGTTGTTGGTGTTTTTCAATGTTGAGGTTGTTGTAGTTTTTCCATATTGAGGTTGTTGTTGAATTTGTTGGTGTTTTTCAATGTCGAGGTTGTTGTTGAATTTTTTGGTGTTTTTCAATGTTGAAGTTGTTGTTGAATTTGTATGTGTTTTTCAATGTTGAGGTTGTTGTTGAATTTGTTGGTGTTTTTCAATGTTGAGGTTGTTGTTGTTTTTAAATGTTGAGGTTGTTTTTGAATTTGTTGGTGTTTTTCAATTTTGACGTTGTTGTTGAATTTGTTGGTGTTTTTCATTGTTGAGGTTGTTGTTGAATTTGTTGGTGTTTTTCAATGTTGAGGTTGTTGTTGTTTTTCAATGTGAGGTTGTTGTTGAATTTGTTGGTGTTTTTCAATGTTGAGGTTGTTGTTGTTTTTCAATGTTGAGGTTGTTGTTGAATTTGTTGGTGTTTTTCAATTTCGAGGTTGTTGTTGAATTTGTTAGTGTTTTTCAATGTTGAAGTTGTTCTTGAATTTGTTGGTGTTTTTCAATGTTGAGGTTGTTGTTGTTTTTCAATGTTGAGGTTGTTGTTGAATTTGTTGGTGTTTTTCAATGTTGTGGTTGTTGTTGTTTTTCAATGTTGAGGTTGTTGTTGTTTTTCGATGTTGAGGTTGTTGTTGAATTTGTTGGTGTTTTTCAATGTTGAGGTTGTTGTTGAATTTGTTGGTGTTTTTCAATGTTGAGGTTGTTGTTGTTTTTCAATGTTGAGGTTGTTGCTGAATTTCTTGGTGTTTTTCAATGTTGAGGTTGTTGTTGTTTTTCAATGTTGAGGTTGTTGTTGAATTTGTTGGTGTTTTTCAATTTCGAGGTTGTTGTTGAATTTGTTGGTGTTTTTCAATGTTGAGGTTGTTGTTGTTTTTCAATGTTGAGGTTGTTGTTGAATTTGTTGGTGTTTTTCAATTTTGAGGTTGTTGTTGTTTTTCAATGTTGAGGTTGTTGTTGAATTTGTTGGTGTTTTTCCATGTTGAGGTTGTTGTTGTTTTTCAAAGTTGAGGTTGATGTTTAATTTGTTGGTATTTTTCAATGTTGAGGTTGTTGTTGAATTTGTTGGTGTTTTTCATTTTTGAGGTTGTTGTTGAATTTGTTGGTGTTTTTCAATGTTGAGGTTGTTGTTGTTTTTCAATGTTGAGGTTGTTGTTGAATTTGTTGGTCTTTTTCAATGTTGAGGTTGTTGTTGAATTTGTTGGTGTTTTTCAATGTTGAGGTTGCTGTTGTTTTTCAATATTGAGGTTGTTTTTGAATTTGTTTGTGTTTTTCAATGTTGAGGTTGGTGTTGAATTTGTTGGTATTTTTCAATGTTGAGGTTGTTGTTGTTTTTCAATGTTGAGGTTGTTTTTGAATTTGTTGGTGTTTTTCAATGTTGAGGTTGTTGAATTTGTTGGTGTTTTTCAATGTCGAAGTTGTTGTTGAATTTGTTGGTGTTTTTCAATGTTGAGGTTGTAGTTGTTTTTCAATGATGAGGTTGCTGTTGAATTTGTTGGTGTTTTTCAATGTTGAGGTTGTTGTTGTTTTTCAATGTTGAGTTTGTTGTTGTTTTTCAATGTTGAGGTTGTTGTTGAATTTGTTGGTGTTTTTCAATGTTGAGGTTGTTGTTGAATTTGTTGCTGTTTTTCAATGTTGAGGTTGTTGTTGTTTTTCAATGTTGAGGTTGTTGTTGTATTTGTTGGTGTTTTTCAATGTTGAGGTTGCTGTAGTTTTTCAATGTTGAGGTTGTTGTTGAATTTTTTGGTGTTTTTCAATGTTGAAGTTGTTGTTGAATTTGTATGTGTTTTTCAATGTTGAGGTTGTTGTTGAATTTGTTGTTGTTTTTCAATGTTGAGGTTGTTGTTGTTTTTAAATGTTGAGGTTGTTTTTGAATTTGTTGGTGTTTTTCAATTTTGAGGTTGTTGTTGTTTTTCAATGTTGAGGTTGTTGTTGAATTTGTTGGTGTTTTTCCATGTTGAGGTTGTTGTTGTTTTTCAAGTTTGAGGTTGTTGTTAAATTTGTTGGTGTTTTTCATTGTTGAGGTTGTTGTTGAATTTGTTGGTGTTTTTCAATGTTGAGGTTGTTGTTGTTTTTCAATGTTGAGGTTGTTGTTGAATTTGTTGGTGTTTTTCAATGTTGAGGTTGTTGTTGTTTTTCAATGTTGAGGTTGTTGTTGAATTTGTTGGTGTTTTTCAATTTCGAGGTTGTTGTTGAATTTGTTGGTGTTTTTCAATGTTGAGGTTGTTGTTGTTTTTCAATGTTGAGGTTGTTGCTGAATTTCTTGGTGTTTTTCAATGTTGAGGTTGTTGTTGTTTTTCAATGTTGAGGTTGTTGTTGAATTTGTTGGTGTTTTTCAATTTCGAGGTTGTTGTTGAATTTGTTGGTGTTTTTCAATGTTGAGGTTGTTGTTGTTTTTCAATGTTGAGGTTGTTGTTGAATTTGTTGGTGTTTTTCAATGTTGAGGTTGCTGTTGAATTTGTTGGTCTTTTTCAATGTTGAGGTTGTTGTTGAATTTGTTGGTGTTTTTCAATGTTGAGGTTGTTGTTGTTTTTCAATATTGAGGTTGTTTTTGAATTTGTTTGTGTTTTTCAATGTTGAGGTTGGTGTTGAATTTGTTGGTATTTTTCAATGTTGAGGTTGTTGTTGTTTTTCAATGTTGAGGTTGGTGTTGAATTTGTTGGTATTTTTCCATGTTGAGGTTGTTGTTGTTTTTCAAGTTTGAGGTTGTTGTTAAATTTGTTGGTGTTTTTCAATGTTGAGGTTGTTGTTGAATTTGTTGGTGTTTTTCATTGTTGAGGTTGTTGTTGAATTTGTTGGTGTTTTTCAATGTTGAGGTTGTTGTTGTTTTTCAATGTTGAGGTTGTTGTTGAATTTGTTGGTGTTTTTCAATGTTGAGGTTGTTGTTGTTTTTCAATGTTGAGGTTGTTGTTGAATTTGTTGGTGTTTTTCAATTTCGAGGTTGTTGTTGTTTTTCAATGTTGAGGTTGTTGCTGAATTTCTTGGTGTTTTTCAATGTCGAGGTTGTTGTTGTTTTTCAATGTTGAGGTTGTTGTTGAATTTGTTGGTGTTTTTCAATTTTGAGGTTGTTGTTGTTTTTCAATGTTGAGGTTGTTGTTGAATTTGTTGGTGTTTTTCCATGTTGAGGTTGTTGTTGTTTTTCAAAGTTGAGGTTGATGTTTAATTTGTTGGTGTTTTTCAATGTTGAGGTTGTTGTTGAATTTGTTGGTGTTTTTCATTTTTGCGGTTGTTGTTGAATTTGTTGGTGTTTTTCAATGTTGAGATTGTTGTTGTTTTTCAATGTTGAGGTTGCTGTTGAATTTGTTGGTCTTTTTCAATGTTGAGGTTGTTGTTGAATTTGTTGGTGTTTTTCAATGTTGAGGTTGTTGTTGTTTTTCAATATTGAGGTTGTTTTTGAATTTGTTTGTGTTTTTCAATGTTGAGGTTGGTGTTGAATTTGTTGGTATTTTTCAATGTTGAGGTTGTTGTTGTTTTTCAATGTTGAGTTTGTTTTTGAATTTGTTGGTGTTTTTCAATGTTGAGGTTGTTGTTGTTTTTCAATGTTGAGGTTGTTGTTGTTTTTCAATGTTGAGGTTGTTGTTGAATTTGTTGGTGTATTTTAATTTCGAGGTAGTTGTTGAATTTGTTGGTGTTCTTCAATGTTGAAGTTGTTGTTGAATTTGTTGGTGTTTTTCAATGTTGAGGTTGTTGTTGTTTTTCAATGTTGAGGTTGTTGTTGAATTTGTTGGTGTTTTTCAATGTCGAGGTTGTTGTTGAATTTGTTGGTTTTTTTCAATGTTGAAGTTGTTGTTGAATTTGTTGGTGTTTTTCAATGTTGAGGTTGTTGTTGTTTTTCAATGTTGAGGTTGTTGTTGAATTTGTTGGTGTTTTTCAATTTTGAGGTTGTTGTTGTTTTTCAATGTTGAGGTTGTTGTTGAATTTGTTGGTGTTTTTCCATGTTGAGGTTGTTGTTGTTTTTCAAAGTTGAGGTTGATGTTTAATTTGTTGGTGTTTTTCAATGTTGAGGTTGTTGTTGAATTTGTTGGTGTTTTTCATTTTTGAGGTTGTTGTTGAATTTGTTGGTGTTTTTCAATGTTGAGGTTGCTGTTGTTTTTCAATGTTGAGGTTGTTGTTGAATTTGTTGGTGTTTTTCAATGTTGAGGTTGTTGTTGTTTTTCAGTATTGTGGTTGTTGTTGAATTTGTTTGTGTTTTTAAATGTTGAGGTTGGTGTTGAATTTGTTGGTATTTTTCAATGTTGAGGTTGTTGTTGTTTTTCAATGTTGAGGTTGTTTTTGAATTTGTTGGTGTTTTTCAATGTTGAGGTTGTTGTTGTTTTTCAATGTTGAGGTTGTTGAATTTGTTGGTGTTTTTCAATGTTGAGGTTGTTGTTGTTTTTCAATGTTGAGGTTGTTGTTGAGTTTGTTGGTGTTTTTCAATGTTGAGGTTGTATTTGTTTTTCAATGTTGAGGTTGCTGTTGAATTTGTTGGTGTTTTTCAATGTTGAGGTTGTTGTTGTTTTTCAATGTTGAGGTTGTTGTTGTTTTTCAATGTTGAGGTTGTTGTTGAATTTGTTTGTGTTTTTCAATGCTGAGGTTGTTGTTGAATTTGTTGCTGTTTTTCAATGTTGAGGTTGTTGGTGTTTTTCAATGTTGAGGTTGTTCTAGTTTTTCCATATTGAGGTTGTTGTTGAATTTGTTGGTGTTTTTCAATGTCGAGGTTGTTGTTGAATTTTTTGGTGTTTTTCAATGTTGAAGTTGTTGTTGAATTTGTATGTGTTTTTCAATGTTGAGGTTGTTGTTGAATTTGTTGGTGTTTTTCAATGTTGAGGTTGTTGTTGTTTTTAAATGTTGAGGTTGTTTTTGAATTTGTTGGTGTTTTTCAATTTTGAGGTTGTTGTTGAATTTGTTGGTGTTTTTCATTGTTGAGGTTGTTGTTGAATTTGTTGGTGTTTTTCAATGTTGAGGTTGTTGTTGTTTTTCAATGTGAGGTTGTTGTTGAATTTGTTGGTGTTTTTCAATGTTGAGGTTGTTGTTGTTTTTCAATGTTGAGGTTGTTGTTGAATTTGTTGGTGTTTTTCAATTTCGAGGTTGTTGTTGAATTTGTTAGTGTTTTTCAATGTTGAAGTTGTTCTTGAATTTGTTGGTGTTTTTCAATGTTGAGGTTGTTGTTGTTTTTCAATGTTGAGTTTGTTGTTGAATTTGTTGGTGTTTTTCAATGTTGTGGTTGTTGTTGTTTTTCAATGTTGAGGTTGTTGTTGTTTTTCGATGTTGAGGTTGTTGTTGAATTTGTTGGTGTTTTTCAATGTTGAGGTTGTTGTTGAATTTGTTGGTGTTTTTCAATGTTGAGGTTGTTGTTGTTTTTCAATGTTGAGGTTGTTGCTGAATTTCTTGGTGTTTTTCAATGTTGAGGTTGTTGTTGTTTTTCAATGTTGAGGTTGTTGTTGAATTTGTTGGTGTTTTTCAATTTCGAGGTTGTTGTTGAATTTGTTGGTGTTTTTCAATGTTGAGGTTGTTGTTGTTTTTCAATGTTGAGGTTGTTGTTGAATTTGTTGGTGTTTTTCAATTTTGAGGTTGTTGTTGTTTTTCAATGTTGAGGTTGTTGTTGAATTTGTTGGTGTTTTTCCATGTTGAGGTTGTTGTTGTTTTTCAAAGTTGAGGTTGATGTTTAATTTGTTGGTATTTTTCAATGTTGAGGTTGTTGTTGAATTTGTTGGTGTTTTTCATTTTTGAGGTTGTTGTTGAATTTGTTGGTGTTTTTCAATGTTGAGGTTGTTGTTGTTTTTCAATGTTGAGGTTGTTGTTGAATTTGTTGGTCTTTTTCAATGTTGAGGTTGTTGTTGAATTTGTTGGTGTTTTTCAATGTTGAGGTTGCTGTTGTTTTTCAATATTGAGGTTGTTTTTGAATTTGTTTGTGTTTTTCAATGTTGAGGTTGGTGTTGAATTTGTTGGTATTTTTCAATGTTGAGGTTGTTGTTGTTTTTCAATGTTGAGGTTGTTTTTGAATTTGTTGGTGTTTTTCAATGTTGAGGTTGTTGAATTTGTTGGTGTTTTTCAATGTCGAAGTTGTTGTTGAATTTGTTGGTGTTTTTCAATGTTGAGGTTGTAGTTGTTTTTCAATGATGAGGTTGCTGTTGAATTTGTTGGTGTTTTTCAATGTTGAGGTTGTTGTTGTTTTTCAATGTTGAGGTTGTTGTTGTTTTTCAATGTTGAGGTTGTTGTTGAATTTGTTGGTGTTTTTCAATGCTGAGGTTGTTGTTGAATTTGTTGCTGTTTTTCAATGTTGAGGTTGTTGTTGTTTTTCAATGTTGAGGTTGTTGTTGTATTTGTTGGTGTTTTTCAATGTTGAGGTTGCTGTAGTTTTTCAATGTTGAGGTTGTTGTTGAATTTTTTGGTGTTTTTCAATGTTGAAGTTGTTGTTGAATTTGTATGTGTTTTTCAATGTTGAGGTTGTTGTTGAATTTGTTGTTGTTTTTCAATGTTGAGGTTGTTGTTGTTTTTAAATGTTGAGGTTGTTTTTGAATTTGTTGGTGTTTTTCAATTTTGAGGTTGTTGTTGTTTTTCAATGTTGAGGTTGTTGTTGAATTTGTTGGTGTTTTTCCATGTTGAGGTTGTTGTTGTTTTTCAAGTTTGAGGTTGTTGTTAAATTTGTTGGTGTTTTTCAATGTTGAGGTTGTTGTTGAATTTGTTGGTGTTTTTCATTGTTGAGGTTGTTGTTGAATTTGTTGGTGTTTTTCAATGTTGAGGTTGTTGTTGTTTTTCAATGTTGAGGTTGTTGTTGAATTTGTTGGTGTTTTTCAATGTTGAGGTTGTTGTTGTTTTTCAATGTTGAGGTTGTTGTTGAATTTGTTGGTGTTTTTCAATTTCGAGGTTGTTGTTGAATTTGTTGGTGTTTTTCAATGTTGAGGTTGTTGTTGTTTTTCAATGTTGAGGTTGTTGCTGAATTTCTTGGTGTTTTTCAATGTTGAGGTTGTTGTTGTTTTTCAATGTTGAGGTTGTTGTTGAATTTGTTGGTGTTTTTCAATTTCGAGGTTGTTGTTGAATTTGTTGGTGTTTTTCAATGTTGAGGTTGTTGTTGTTTTTCAATGTTGAGGTTGTTGTTGAATTTGTTGGTGTTTTTCAATTTTGAGGTTGTTGTTGTTTTTCAATGTTGAGGTTGTTGTTGAATTTGTTGGTGTTTGTCCATGTTGAGGTTGTTGTTGTTTTTCAAAGTTGAGGTTGATGTTTAATTTGTTGGTGTTTTTCAATGTTGAGTTTGTTGTTGAATTTGTTGGTGTTTTTCATTTTTGAGGTTGTTGTTGAATTTGTTGGTGTTTTTCAATGTTGAGGTTGTTGTTGTTTTTCAATGTTGAGGTTGTTGTTGAATTTTTTGGTGTTTTTCAATGTTGAGGTAGTTGTTGTTTTTCAATGTTGAGGTTGTTGTTGAATTTGTTGGTCTTTTTCAATGTTGAGGTTGTTGTTGAATTTGTTGGTGTTTTTCAATGTTGAGGTTGTTGTTGTTTTTCAATGTTGAGGTTGTTTTTGAATTTGTTGGTGTTTTTCAATGTTGAGGTTGTTGTTGTTTTTCAATGTTGAGGTTGTTGAATTTGTTGGTGTTTTTCAATGTTGAGGTTGTTGTTGTTTTTCAATGTTGAGGTTGTTGTTGAATTTGTTGGTCTTTTTCAATGTTGAGGTTGTTGTTGAATTTGTTGGTGTTTTTCAATGTTGAGGTTGCTGTTGTTTTTCAATATTGAGGTTGTTTTTGAATTTGTTTGTGTTTTTCAATGTTGAGGTTGGTGTTGAATTTGTTGGTATTTTTCAATGTTGAGGTTGTTGTTGTTTTTCAATGTTGAGGTTGTTTTTGAATTTGTTGGTGTTTTTCAATGTTGAGGTTGTTGAATTTGTTGGTGTTTTTCAATGTCGAAGTTGTTGTTGAATTTGTTGGTGTTTTTCAATGTTGAGGTTGTAGTTGTTTTTCAATGATGAGGTTGCTGTTGAATTTGTTGGTGTTTTTCAATGTTGAGGTTGTTGTTGTTTTTCAATGTTGAGGTTGTTGTTGTTTTTCAATGTTGAGGTTGTTGTTGAATTTGTTGGTGTTTTTCAATGCTGAGGTTGTTGTTGAATTTTTTGCTGTTTTTCAATGTTGAGGTTGTTGTTGTTTTTCAATGTTGAGGTTATTGTTGTATTTGTTGGTGTTTTTCAATGTTGAGGTTGCTGTAGTTTTTCAATGTTGAGGTTGTTGTTGAATTTTTTGGTGTTTTTCAATGTTGAAGTTGTTGTTGAATTTGTATGTGTTTTTCAATGTTGAGGTTGTTGTTGAATTTGTTGTTGTTTTTCAATGTTGAGGTTGTTGTTGTTTTTAAATGTTGAGGTTGTTTTTGAATTTGTTGGTGTTTTTCAATTTTGAGGTTGTTGTTGTTTTTCAATGTTGAGGTTGTTGTTGAATTTGTTGGTGTTTTTCCATGTTGAGGTTGTTGTTGTTTTTCAAGTTTGAGGTTGTTGTTAAATTTGTTGGTGTTTTTCAATGTTGAGGTTGTTGTTGAATTTGTTGGTGTTTTTCATTGTTGAGGTTGTTGTTGAATTTGTTGGTGTTTTTCAATGTTGAGGTTGTTGTTGTTTTTCAATGTTGAGGTTGTTGTTGAATTTGTTGGTGTTTTTCAATGTTGAGGTTGATGTTGTTTTTCAATGTTGAGGTTGTTGTTGAATTTGTTGGTGTTTTTCAATTTCGAGGTTGTTGTTGAATTTGTTGGTGTTTTTCAATGTTGAGGTTGTTGTTGTTTTTCAATGTTGAGGTTGTTTCTGAATTTCTTGGTGTTTTTCAATGTTGAGGTTGTTGTT
The DNA here is from genome assembly GCA_026770705.1 of Isurus oxyrinchus. Classification (NCBI taxonomy): domain Eukaryota; kingdom Metazoa; phylum Chordata; class Chondrichthyes; order Lamniformes; family Lamnidae; genus Isurus; species Isurus oxyrinchus. The sequence continues at coordinate 1,444,524 of JANJGN010000120.1, read as the reverse complement.
GTTTTTCAATGTTGAGGTTGTTGTTGAATTTGTTGGTGTTTTTCAATTTCGAGGTTGTTGTTGAATTTGTTGGTGTTTTTCAATGTTGAGGTTGTTGTTGTTTTTCAATGTTGAGGTTGTTGTTGAATTTGTTGGTGTTTTTCAATTTTGAGGTTGTTGTTGTTTTTCAATGTTGAGGTTGTTGTTGAATTTGTTGGTGTTTTTCCATGTTGAGGTTGTTGTTGTTTTTCAAAGTTGCGGTTGATGTTTAATTTGTTGGTGTTTTTCAATGTTGAGTTTGTTGTTGAATTTGTTGGTGTTTTTCATTTTTGAGGTTGTTGTTGAATTTGTTGGTGTTTCTCAATGTTGAGGTTGTTGTTGTTTTTCAATGTTGAGGTTGTTGTTGAATTTGTTGGTCTTTTTCAATGTTGAGGTTGTTGTAGTTTTTCAATGTTGAGGTTGTTGTTGAATTTTTTGGTGTTTTTCAATGTTGAAGTTGTTGTTGAATTTGTATGTGTTTTTCAATGTTGAGGTTGTTGTTGAATTTGTTGTTGTTTTTCAATGTTGAGGTTGTTGTTGTTTTTAAATGTTGAGGTTGTTTTTGAATTTGTTGGTGTTTTTCAATTTTGAGGTTGTTGTTGTTTTTCAATGTTGAGGTTGTTGTTGAATTTGTTGGTGTTTTTCCATGTTGAGGTTGTTGTTGTTTTTCAAGTTTGAGGTTGTTGTTAAATTTGTTGGTGTTTTTCAATGTTGAGGTTGTTGTTGAATTTGTTGGTGTTTTTCATTGTTGAGGTTGTTGTTGAATTTGTTGGTGTTTTTCAATGTTGAGGTTGTTGTTGTTTTTCAATGTTGAGGTTGTTGTTGAATTTGTTGGTGTTTTTCAATGTTGAGGTTGTTGTTGTTTTTCAATGTTGAGGTTGTTGTTGAATTTGTTGGTGTTTTTCAATTTCGAGGTTGTTGTTGAATTTGTTGGTGTTTTTCAATGTTGAGGTTGTTGTTGTTTTTCAATGTTGAGGTTGTTGCTGAATTTCTTGGTGTTTTTCAATGTTGAGGTTGTTGTTGTTTTTCAATGTTGAGGTTGTTGTTGAATTTGTTGGTGTTTTTCAATTTCGAGGTTGTTGTTGAATTTGTTGGTGTTTTTCAATGTTGAGGTTGTTGTTGTTTTTCAATGTTGAGGTTGTTGTTGAATTTGTTGGTGTTTTTCAATTTTGAGGTTGTTGTTGTTTTTCAATGTTGAGGTTGTTGTTGAATTTGTTGGTGTTTTTCCATGTTGAGGTTGTTGTTGTTTTTCAAAGTTGAGGTTGATGTTTAATTTGTTGGTGTTTTTCAATGTTGAGTTTGTTGTTGAATTTGTTGGTGTTTTTCATTTTTGAGGTTGTTGTTGAATTTGTTGGTGTTTTTCAATGTTGAGGTTGTTGTTGTTTTTCAATGTTGAGGTTGTTGTTGAATTTGTTGGTGTTTTTCAATGTTGAGGTAGTTGTTGTTTTTCAATGTTGAGGTTGTTGTTGAATTTGTTGGTCTTTTTCAATGTTGAGGTTGTTGTTGAATTTGTTGGTGTTTTTCAATGTTGAGGTTGTTGTTGTTTTTCAATATTGAGGTTGTTGTTGAATTTGTTTGTGTTTTTCAATGTTGAGGTTGGTGTTGAATTTGTTGGTATTTTTCAATGTTGAGGTTGTTGTTGTTTTTCAATGTTGAGGTTGTTTTTGACTTTGTTGGTGTTTTTCAATGTTGAGGTTGTTGTTGTTTTTCAATGTTGAGGTTGTTGAATTTGTTGGTGTTTTTCAATGTTGAGGTTGTTGTTGTTTTTCAATGTTGAGGTTGTTGTTGAATTTGTTGGTCTTTTTCAATGTTGAGGTTGTTGTTGAATTTGTTGGTGTTTTTCAATGTTGAGGTTGCTGTTGTTTTTCAATATTGAGGTTGTTTTTGAATTTGTTTGTGTTTTTCAATGTTGAGGTTGGTGTTGAATTTGTTGGTATTTTTCAATGTTGAGGTTGTTGTTGTTTTTCAATGTTGAGGTTGTTGTTGAATTTGTTGGTGTTTTTCAATTTCGAGGTTGTTGTTGAATTTGTTGGTGTTTTTCAATGTTGAGGTTGTTGTTGTTTTTCAATGTTGAGGTTGTTGTTGAATTTGTTGGTGTTTTTCAATTTTGAGGTTGTTGTTGTTTTTCAATGTTGAGGTTGTTGTTGAATTTGTTGGTGTTTTTCCATGTTGAGGTTGTTGTTGTTTTTCAAAGTTGCGGTTGATGTTTAATTTGTTGGTGTTTTTCAATGTTGAGTTTGTTGTTGAATTTGTTGGTGTTTTTCATTTTTGAGGTTGTTGTTGAATTTGTTGGTGTTTCTCAATGTTGAGGTTGTTGTTGTTTTTCAATGTTGAGGTTGTTGTTGAATTTGTTGGTCTTTTTCAATGTTGAGGTTGTTGTAGTTTTTCAATGTTGAGGTTGTTGTTGAATTTTTTGGTGTTTTTCAATGTTGAAGTTGTTGTTGAATTTGTATGTGTTTTTCAATGTTGAGGTTGTTGTTGAATTTGTTGTTGTTTTTCAATGTTGAGGTTGTTGTTGTTTTTAAATGTTGAGGTTGTTTTTGAATTTGTTGGTGTTTTTCAATTTTGAGGTTGTTGTTGTTTTTCAATGTTGAGGTTGTTGTTGAATTTGTTGGTGTTTTTCCATGTTGAGGTTGTTGTTGTTTTTCAAGTTTGAGGTTGTTGTTAAATTTGTTGGTGTTTTTCAATGTTGAGGTTGTTGTTGAATTTGTTGGTGTTTTTCATTGTTGAGGTTGTTGTTGAATTTGTTGGTGTTTTTCAATGTTGAGGTTGTTGTTGTTTTTCAATGTTGAGGTTGTTGTTGAATTTGTTGGTGTTTTTCAATGTTGAGGTTGTTGTTGTTTTTCAATGTTGAGGTTGTTGTTGAATTTGTTGGTGTTTTTCAATTTCGAGGTTGTTGTTGAATTTGTTGGTGTTTTTCAATGTTGAGGTTGTTGTTGTTTTTCAATGTTGAGGTTGTTGCTGAATTTCTTGGTGTTTTTCAATGTTGAGGTTGTTGTTGTTTTTCAATGTTGAGGTTGTTGTTGAATTTGTTGGTGTTTTTCAATTTCGAGGTTGTTGTTGAATTTGTTGGTGTTTTTCAATGTTGAGGTTGTTGTTGTTTTTCAATGTTGAGGTTGTTGTTGAATTTGTTGGTGTTTTTCAATTTTGAGGTTGTTGTTGTTTTTCAATGTTGAGGTTGTTGTTGAATTTGTTGGTGTTTTTCCATGTTGAGGTTGTTGTTCTTTTTCAAAGTTGAGGTTGATGTTTAATTTGTTGGTGTTTTTCAATGTTGAGTTTGTTGTTGAATTTGTTGGTGTTTTTCATTTTTGAGGTTGTTGTTGAATTTGTTGGTGTTTTTCAATGTTGAGGTTGTTGTTGTTTTTCAATGTTGAGGTTGTTGTTGAATTTGTTGGTGTTTTTCAATGTTGAGGTAGTTGTTGTTTTTCAATGTTGAGGTTGTTGTTGAATTTGTTGGTCTTTTTCAATGTTGAGGTTGTTGTTGAATTTGTTGGTGTTTTTCAATGTTGAGGTTGTTGTTGTTTTTCAATATTGAGGTTGTTGTTGAATTTGTTTGTGTTTTTCAATGTTGAGGTTGGTGTTGAATTTGTTGGTATTTTTCAATGTTGAGGTTGTTGTTGTTTTTCAATGTTGAGGTTGTTTTTGACTTTGTTGGTGTTTTTCAATGTTGAGGTTGTTGTTGTTTTTCAATGTTGAGGTTGTTGAATTTGTTGGTGTTTTTCAATGTTGAGGTTGTTGTTGTTTTTCAATGTTGAGGTTGTTGTTGAATTTGTTGGTCTTTTTCAATGTTGAGGTTGTTGTTGAATTTGTTGGTGTTTTTCAATGTTGAGGTTGCTGTTGTTTTTCAATATTGAGGTTGTTTTTGAATTTGTTTGTGTTTTTCAATGTTGAGGTTGGTGTTGAATTTGTTGGTATTTTTCAATGTTGAGGTTGTTGTTGTTTTTCAATGTTGAGGTTGTTTTTGAATTTGTTGGTGTTTTTCAATGTTGAGGTTGTTGAATTTGTTGGTGTTTTTCAATGTCGAAGTTGTTGTTGAATTTGTTGGTGTTTTTCAATGTTGAGGTTGTAGTTGTTTTTCAATGATGAGGTTGCTGTTGAATTTGTTGGTGTTTTTCAATGTTGAGGTTGTTGTTGTTTTTCAATGTTGAGGTTATTGTTGTTTTTCAATGTTGAGGTTGTTGTTGTATTTGTTGGTGTTTTTCAATGTTGAGGTTGCTGTAGTTTTTCAATGTTGAGGTTGTTGTTGAATTTTTTGGTGTTTTTCAATGTTGAAGTTGTTGTTGAATTTGTATGTGTTTTTCAATGTTGAGGTTGTTGTTGAATTTGTTGTTGTTTTTCAATGTTGAGGTTGTTGTTGTTTTTAAATGTTGAGGTTGTTTTTGAATTTGTTGGTGTTTTTCAATTTTGAGGTTGTTGTTGTTTTTCAATGTTGAGGTTGTTGTTGAATTTGTTGGTGTTTTTCCATGTTGAGGTTGTTGTTGTTTTTCAAGTTTGAGGTTGTTGTTAAATTTGTTGGTGTTTTTCAATGTTGAGGTTGTTGTTGAATTTGTTGGTGTTTTTCATTGTTGAGGTTGTTGTTGAATTTGTTGGTGTTTTTCAATGTTGAGGTTGTTGTTGTTTTTCAATGTTGAGGTTGTTGTTGAATTTGTTGGTGTTTTTCAATGTTGAGGTTGTTGTTGTTTTTCAATGTTGAGGTTGTTGTTGAATTTGTTGGTGTTTTTCAATTTCGAGGTTGTTGTTGAATTTGTTGGTGTTTTTCAATGTTGAGGTTGTTGTTGTTTTTCAATGTTGAGGTTGTTGCTGAATTTCTTGGTGTTTTTCAATGTTGAGGTTGTTGTTGTTTTTCAATGTTGAGGTTGTTGTTGAATTTGTTGGTGTTTTTCAATTTCGAGGTTGTTGTTGAATTTGTTGGTGTTTTTCAATGTTGAGGTTGTTGTTGTTTTTCAATGTTGAGGTTGTTGTTGAATTTGTTGGTGTTTTTCAATTTTGAGGTTGTTGTTGTTTTTCAATGTTGAGGTTGTTGTTGAATTTGTTGGTGTTTTTCCATGTTGAGGTTGTTGTTGTTTTTCAAAGTTGAGGTTGATGTTTAATTTGTTGGTGTTTTTCAATGTTGAGTTTGTTGTTGAATTTGTTGGTGTTTTTCATTTTTGAGGTTGTTGTTGAATTTGTTGGTGTTTTTCAATGTTGAGGTTGTTGTTGTTTTTCAATGTTGAGGTTGTTGTTGAATTTGTTGGTCTTTTTCAATGTTGAGGTTGTTGTTGAATTTGTTGGTGTTTTTCAATGTTGAGGTTGTTGTTGTTTTTCAATATTGAGGTTGTTTTTGAATTTGTTTGTGTTTTTCAATGTTGAGGTTGGTGTTGAATTTGTTGGTATTTTTCAATGTTGAGGTTGTTGTTGTTTTTCAATGTTGAGGTTGTTTTTGAATTTGTTGGTGTTTTTCAATGTTGAGGTTGTTGTTGTTTTTCAATGTTGAGGTTGTTGAATTTGTTGGTGTTTTTCAATGTTGAGGTTGTTGTTGTTTTTCAATGTTGAGGTTGTTGTTGAATTTGTTGGTGTTTTTCAATTTCGAGGTTGTTGTTGAATTTGTTGGTGTTTTTCAATGTTGAAGTTGTTGTTGAATTTGTTGGTGTTTTTCAATGTTGAGGTTGTAGTTGTTTTTCAATGATGAGGTTGCTGTTGAATTTGTTGGTGTTTTTCAATGTTGAGGTTGTTGTTGTTTTTCAATGTTGAGGTTGTTGTTGTTTTTCAAAGTTGAGGTTGTTGTTGAATTTGTTGGTGTTTTTCAATGCTGATGTTGTTGTTGAATTTGTTGCTGTCTTTCAATGTTGAGGTTGTTGTTGTTTTTCAATGTTGAGGTTGTTGTTGTATTTGTTGGTGTTTTTCAATGTTGAGGTTGCTGTAGTTTTTCAATGTTGAGGTTGCTGTTGAATTTTTTGGTGTTTTTCAATGTTGAAGTTGTTGTTGAATTTGTATGTGTTTTTCAATGTTGAGGTTGTTGTTGAATTTGTTGTTGTTTTTCAATGTTGAGCTTGTTGTTGTTTTTAAATGTTGAGGTTGTTTTTCAATTTGTTGGTGTTTGTCCATTTTGAGGTTGTTGTTGTTTTTCAATGTTGAGGTTGTTGTTGAATTTGTTGGTGTTTTTCCATGTTGAGGTTGTTGTTGTTTTTCAAGTTTGAGGTTGTTGTTAAATTTGTTGGTGTTTTTCAATGTTGAGGTTGCTGTTGAATTTGTTGGTGTTTTTCATTGTTGAGGTTGTTGTTGAATTTGTTGGTGTTTTTCAATGTTGAGGTTGTTGTTGTTTTTCAATGTTGAGGTTGTTGATGAATTTGTTGGTGTTTTTCAATGTTGAGGTTGTTGTTGTTTTTCAATGTTGAGGTTGTTGTTGAATTTGTTGGTGTTTTTCAATGTTGTGGTTGTTGTTGTTTTTCAATGTTGAGGTTGTTGTTGTTTTTCGATGTTGAGGTTGTTTTTGAATTTGTTGGTGTTTTTCAATGTTGAGGTTGTTGTTGAATTTGTTGGTGTTTTTCAATTTTGAGGTTGTTGTTGTTTTTCAATGTTGAGGTTGTTGCTGAATTTCTTGGTGTTTTTCAATGTTGAGGTTGTTGTTGTTTTTCAATGTTGAGGTTGTTGTTGAATTTGGTGGTGTTTTTCAATTTCGAGGTTGTTGTTGAATTTGTTGGTGTTTTTCAATGTTGAAGTTGTTGTTGAATTTGTTGGTGTTTTTCAATGTTGAGGTTGTTGTTGAATTTGTTGGTGTTTTTCAATGTTGAGGTTGTTGTTGTTTTTCAATGTTGAGGGTGTTGTTGTTTTTCGATGTTGAGGTTGTTGTTGAATTTGTTGGTGTTTTTCAATGTTGAGGTTGTTGTTGTTTTTCAATGTTGAGGTTGTTGTTGTATTTGTTGGTGCTTTTCAATGTTGAGGTTGTTGTAGTTTTTCAATGTTGAGGTTGTTGTTGAATTTGTTGGTGTTTTTCAATGTCGAGGTTGTTGTTGAATTTGTTGGTGTTTTTCAATGTTGAAGTTGTTGTTGAATTTGTTGGTGTTTTTCATTGTTGAGGTTGTTGTTGAATTTGTTGGTGTTTTTCAATGTTGAGGTTGTTGTTGTCTTTAAATGTTGAGGTTGTTGTTGAATTTGTTGGTGTTTTTCAATTTTGAGGTTGTTGCTGTTTTTCAATGTTGAGGTTGTTGTTGAATTTGTTGGTGTTTTTCCATGTTGAGGTTGTTGTTGTTTTTCAAAGTTGAGGTTGTTGTTAAATTTGTTGGTGTTTTTCAATGTTGAGGTTGTTGTTGAATTTGTTGGTGTTTTTCATTGTTGAGGTTGTTGTTGAATTTGTTGGTGTTTTTCAATGTTGAGGTTGTTGTTGTTTTTCAATGTTGAGGTTGTTGTTGAATTTGTTGGTGTTTTTCAATGTTGAGGTTTTTGTTGTTTTTCAATGTTGAGGTTGTTGTTGAATTTGTTGGTGTTTTTCAATTTCGAGGTTGTTGTTGAATTTGTTGGTGTACTTCAATGTTGAAGTTGTTGTTGAATTTGTTGGTGTTTTTCAATGTTGAGGATGTTGTTGTTTTTCAATGTTGAGGTTGTTGTTGAATTTGTTGGTGTTTTTCAATGTCGAGGTTGTTGTTGAATTTGTTGGTTTTTTTCAATGTTGAAGTTGTTGTTGAATTTGTTGGTGTTTTTCAATGTTGAGGTTGTTGTTGTTTTTCAATGTTGAGGTTGTTGTTGAATTTGTTGGTGTTTTTCAATTTTGAGGTTGTTGTTGTTTTTCAATGTTGAGGTTGTTGTTGAATTTGTTGGTGTTTTTCCATGTTGAGGTTGTTGTTGTTTTTCGAAGTTGAGGTTGATGTTTAATTTGTTGGTGTTTTTCAATGTTGAGGTTGTTGTTGAATTTGTTGGTGTTTTTCATTTTTGAGGTTGTTGTTGAATTTGTTGGTGTTTTTCAATGTTGAGGTTGTTGTTGTTTTTCAATGTTGAGATTGTTGTTGAATTTGTTGGTGTTTTTCAATGTTGAGGTTGTTGTTGAATTTGTTGGTGTTTTTCAATGTTGAGGTTGTTGTTGTTTTTCAATATTGAGGTTGTTGTTGAATTTGTTTGTGTTTTTCAATGTTGAGGTTGGTGATGAATTTGTTGGTATTTTTCAATGTTGAGGTTGTTGTTGTTTTTCAATGTTGAGGTTGTTTTTGAATGTGTTGGTGTTTTTCAATGTTGAGGTTGTTGTTGTTTTTCAATGTTGAGGTTGTTGAATTTGTTGGTGTTTTTCAATGTTGAGGTTGTTGTTATTTTTCAATGTTGAGGTTGTTGTTGAATTTGTTGGTGTTTTTCAATTTCGAGGTTGTTGTTGAATTTGTTGGTGTTTTTCAATGTTGAGGTTGTTGTTGTTTTTCAATGTTGAGGTTGTTGTTGTTTTTCAATGTTGAGGTTGTTGTTGAATTTGTTGCTGTTTTTCAATGTTGAGGTTGTTGTTGTTTTTCAATGTTGAGGTTGTTGTTGTATTTGTTGGTGTTTTTCAATGTTGAGGTTGTTGTAGTTTGTCAATGTTGAGGTTGTTGTTCAATTTGTTGGTGTTTTTCAATGTCGAGGTTGTTGTTGAATTTGTTGGTGTTTTTCAATGTTGAAGTTGTTGTTGAATTTGTATGTGTTTTTCAATGTTGAGGTTGTTGTTGAATTTGTTGGTGTTTTTCAATCTTGAGGTTGTTGTTGTTTTTAAATGTTGAGGTTGTTGTTGAATTTGTTGGTGTTTTTCAATTTTGAGGTTGTTGTTGTTTTTCAATGTTGAGGTTGTTGTTGAATTTGTTGGTGTTTTTCCATGTTGAGGTTGTTGTTGTTTTTCAAGTTTGAGGTTGTTGTTAAATTTGTTGGTGTTTTTCAATGTTGAGGTTGTTGTTGAATTTGTTGGTGTTTTTCATTGTTGAGGTTGTTGTTGAATTTGTTGGTGTTTTTCAATGTTGAGGTTGTTGTTGTTTTTCAATGTAGAGGTTGTTGTTGAATTTGTTGGTGTTTTTCAATGTTGAGGTTGTTGTTGTTTTTCAATGTTGAGGTTGTTGTTGAATTTGTTGGTGTTTTTCAATTTCGAGGTTGTTGTTGAATTTGTTGGTGTTTTTCAATGTTGAAGTTGTTGTTGAACTTGTTGGTGTTTTTTAATGTTGAGGTTGTTGTTGTTTTTCAATGTTGAGGTTGTTGTTGAATTTGTTGGTGTTTTTCAATTTCGAGTTTGTTGTTGTTTTTCAATGTTGAGGTTGTTTTTGAATTTGTTGGTGTTTTTCAATGTTGAGGTTGTTGTTGTTTTTCAATGTTGAGGTTGTTGAATTTGTTGGTGTATTTCAATGTTGAGGTTGTTGTTGTTTTTCAAAGTTGAGGTTGTTGTTGAATTTGTTGGTGTTTTTCAATTTCGTGGTTGTTGTTGAATTTGTTGGTGTTTTTCAAAGTTGAAGTTGTTGTTGAATTTGTTGTTGTTTTTCAAGTTTGAGGTTGTTGTTAAATTTGTTGGTGTTTTTCAATGTTGAGGTTGTTGTTGAATTTGTTGGTGTTTTTCATTGTTGAGGTTGTTGTTGGATTTGTTGGTGTTTTTCAATGTTGAGGTTGTTGTTGTTTTTCAATGTAGAGGTTGTTGTTGAATTTGTTGGTGTTTTTCAATGTTGAGGTTGTTGTTGTTTTTCAATGTTGAGGTTGTTGTTGAATTTGTTGGTGTTTTTCAATGTCGAGGATGTTGTTGAATTTGTTGGTGTTTTTCAATGTTGAAGTTGTTGATGAATTTGTTGGTGTTTTTCAATGTTGAGGTTGTTGTTGTTTTTCAATGTTGAGGTTGTTGTTGAATTTGTTAGTGTTTTTCAATTTTGAGCTTGTTGTTGTTTTTCAATGTTGAGGTTGTTGTTGAATTTGTTGGTATTTTTCCATGTTGAGGTTGTTGTTGTTTTTCAAAGTTGAGGTTGATGTTTAATTTATGGTGTTTTTCAATGTTGAGGTTGTTGTTGAATTTGTTGGTGTTTTTCATTTTTGAGGTTGTTGTTGAATTTGTTGGTGTTTTTCAATGTTGAGGTTGTTGTTGTTTTTCAATGTTGAGGTCGTTGTTGAATTTGTTGGTCTTTTTCAATGTTGAGGTTGTTGTTGAATTTGCTGGTGTTTTTCAATGTTGAGGTTGTTGTTGTTTTTCAATATTGAGGTTGTTGTTGAATTTGTTTGTGTTTTTCAATGTTGAGGTTGGTGTTGAATTTGTTGGTATTTTTCCATGTTGAGGTTGTTGTTGTGTTTCAATGTTGAGGTTGTTGTTGAATTTGTTGGTGTTTTTCAATTTTGAGGTTGTTGTTGTTTTTCAATGTTGAGGTTGTTGTTGAATTTGTTGGTGTTTTTCCATGTTGAGGTTGTTGTTGTTTTTCGAAGTTGAGGTTGATGTTTAATTTGTTGGTGTTTTTCAATGTTGAGGTTGTTGTTGAATTTGTTGGTGTTTTTCATTTTTGAGGTTGTTGTTGAATTTGTTGGTGTTTTTCAATGTTGAGGTTGTTGTTGTTTTTAAATGTTGAGGTTGTTTTTGAATTTGTTGGTGTTTTTCAATTTTGAGGTTGTTGTTGTTTTTCAATGTTGAAGTTGTTGTTGAATTTGTTGGTGTTTTTCCATGTTGAGGTTGTTGTTGTTTTTCAAGTTTGAGGTTGTTGTTAAATTTGTTGGTATTTTTCAATGTTGAGGTTGTTGTTGAATTTGTTGGTGTTTTTCATTGTTGAGGTTGTTGTTGAATTTGTTGGTGTTTTTCAATGTTGAGGTTGTTGTTGTTTTTCAATGTTGAGGTTGTTGTTGAATTTGTTGGTGTTTTTCAATTTTGAGGTTGTTGTTGTTTTTCGATGCTGAGGTTGTTGTTGAATTTGTTGGTGTTTTTCAATGTTGAGGTTGTTGTTGAATTTGTTGGTGTTTTTCAATGTTGAGGTTGTTGTTGTTTTTCAATATTGAGGTTGTGGTTGAATTTGTTTGTGTTTTTCGATGTTGAGGTTGGTGTTGAATTTGTTGGTATTTATCAATGTTGAGGTTGTTGTTGTTTTTCAATGTTGAGGTTGTTTTTGAATGTGTTGGTGTTTTTCAATGTTGAGGTTGTTGTTGTTTTTCAATGTTGAGGTTGCTGAATTTGTTGGTGTTTTTCAATGTTGAGGTTATTGTTGTTTTTCAATGTTGAGGTTGTTGTTGAATTTGTTGGTGTTTTTCAATTTCGAGGTTGTTGTTGAATTTGTTGGTGTTTTTCAATGTTGAAGTTGTTGTTGAATTTGTTGGTGTTTTTCAATGTTGAGGTTGTTGTTGTTTTTCAATGTTGAGGTTGTTGTTGAATTTGTTGGTGTTTTTCAATGTTGAGGTTGTTGTTGTTTTTCAATGTTGAGGTTGTTGTTGTTTTTCAATGTTGAGGTTGTTGTTGAATTTGTTGCTGTTTTTCAATGCTCAGGTTGTTGTTGAATTTGTTGCTGTTTTTCAATGTTGAGGTTGTTGTTGTTTTTCAATGTTGAGGTTGTTGTTGTATTTGTTGGTGTTTTTCAATGTTGAGGTTGTTGTAGTTTTTCAATGTTGAGGTTGTTGTTGAATTTGTTGGTGTTTTTCAATGTCGAGGTTGTTGTTGAATTTGTTGGTGTTTTTCAATGTTGAAGTTGTTGTTGAATTTGTATGTGTTTTTCAATGTTGAGGTTGTTGTTGAATTTGTTGGTGTTTTTCAATCTTGAGGTTGTTGTTGTTTTTAAATGTTGAGGTTGTTGTTGAATTTGTTGGTGTTTTTCAATGTTGTGGTTGTTGTTGTTTTTCAATGTTGAGGTTGTTGTTGTTTTTCGATGTTGAGGTTGTTGTTGAATTTGTTGGTGTTTTTCAATGTTGAGGTTGTTGTTGAATTTGTTGGTGTTTTTCAATGTTGAGGTTGTTGTTGTTTTTCAATGTTGAGGTTGTTGCTGAATTTGTTGGTGTTTTTCAATGTTGTGGTTGTTGTTGTTTTTCAATTTCGAGGTTGTTGTTGAATTTGTTGGTGTTCTTCAATGTTGAAGTTGTTGTTGAATTTGTTGGTGTTTTTCAATGTTGAGGTTGTTGTTGTTTTTCAATGTTGATGTTGTTGTTGAATTTGTTGGTGTTTTTCAATGTCGAGGTTGTTGTTGAATTTGTTGGTGTTTTTCAATGTTGAAGTTGTTGATGAATTTGTTGGTGTTTTTCAATGTTGAGGTTGTTGTTGTTTTTCAATGTTGAGGTTGTTGTTGAATTTGTTGGTGTTTTTCAATTTCGAGGTTGTTGTTGAATTTGTTGGTGTTTTTCAATGTTGAAGTTGTTGTTGAATTTGTTGGTGTTTTTCAATGTTGAGGTTGTAGTTGTTTTTCAATGATGAGGTTGCTGTTGAATTTGTTGGTGTTTTTCAATGTTGAGGTTGTTGTTGTTTTTCAATGTTGAGGTTGTTGTTGAATTTGCTGGTGTTTTTCAATGCTGAGATTGCTGTAGTTTTTCAATGTTGAGGTTGTTGTTGAATTTGTTGGTGTTTTTCAATGTCGAGGTTGTTGTTGAATTTTTTGGTGTTTTTCAATGTTGAAGTTGTTGTTGAATTTGTATGTGTTTTTCAATGTTGAGGTTGTTGTTGAATTTGTTGGTGTTTTTCAATGTTGAGGTTGTTGTTGTTTTTAAATGTTGAGGTTGTTTTTGAATTTGTTGGTGTTTTTCAATTTTGAGGTTGTTGTTGTTTTTCAATGTTGAAGTCGTTGTTGAATTTGTTGGTGTTTTTCCATGTTGAGGTTGTTGTTGTTTTTCAAGTTTGAGGTTGTTGTTAAATTTGTTGGTATTTTTCAATGTTGAGGTTGTTGTTGAATTTGTTGGTGTTTTTCATTGTTGAGGTTGTTGTTGAATTTGTTGGTGTTTTTCAATGTTGAGGTTGTTGTTGTTTTTCAATGTTGAGGTTGTTGTTGAATTTGTTGGTGTTTTTCAATTTTGAGGTTGTTGTTGTTTTTCGATGCTGAGGTTGTTGTTGAATTTGTTGGTGTTTTTCAATGTTGAGGTTGTTGTTGAATTTGTTGGTGTTTTTCAATGTTGAGGTTGTTGTTGTTTTTCAATATTGAGGTTGTGGTTGAATTTGTTTGTGTTTTTCGATGTTGAGGTTGGTGTTGAATTTGTTGGTATTTATCAATGTTGAGGTTGTTGTTGTTTTTGAATGTTGAGGTTGTTTTTGAATGTGTTGGTGTTTTTCAATGTTGAGGTTGTTGTTGTTTTTCAATGTTGAGGTTGCTGAATTTGTTGGTGTTTTTCAATGTTGAGGTTGTTGTTGTTTTTCAATGTTGAGGTTGTTGTTGAATTTGTTGGTGTTTTTCAATTTCGAGGTTGTTGTTGAATTTGTTGGTGTTTTTCAATGTTGAAGTTGTTGTTGAATTTGTTGGTGTTTTTCAATGTTGAGGTTGTTGTTGTTTTTCAATGTTGAGGTTGTTGTTGAATTTGTTGGTGTTTTTCAATGTTGAGGTTGTTGTTGTTTTTCAATGTTGAGGTTGTTGTTGTTTTTCAATGTTGAGGTTGTTGTTGAATTTGTTGCTGTTTTTCAATGCTCAGGTTGTTGTTGAATTTGTTGCTGTTTTTCAATGTTGAGGTTGTTGTTGTTTTTCAATGTTGAGGTTGTTGTTGTATTTGTTGGTGTTTTTCAATGTTGAGGTTGTTGTAGTTTTTCAATGTTGAGGTTGTTGTTGAATTTGTTGGTGTTTTTCAATGTCGAGGTTGTTGTTGAATTTGTTGGTGTTTTTCAATGTTGAAGTTGTTGTTGAATTTGTATGTGTTTTTCAATGTTGAGGTTGTTGTTGAATTTGTTGGTGTTTTTCAATCTTGAGGTTGTTGTTGTTTTTAAATGTTGAGGTTGTTGTTGAATTTGTTGGTGCTTTTCAATGTTGTGGTTGTTGTTGTTTTTCAATGTTGAGGTTGTTGTTGTTTTTCGATGTTGAGGTTGTTGTTGAATTTGTTGGTGTTTTTCAATGTTGAGGTTGTTGTTGAATTTGTTGGTGTTTTTCAATGTTGAGGTTGTTGTTGTTTTTCAATGTTGAGGTTGTTGCTGAATTTGTTGGTGTTTTTCAATGTTGTGGTTGTTGTTGTTTTTCAATTTCGAGGTTGTTGTTGAATTTGTTGGTGTTCTTCAATGTTGAAGTTGTTGTTGAATTTGTTGGTGTTTTTCAATGTTGAGGTTGTTGTTGTTTTTCAATGTTGAGGTTGTTGTTGAATTTGTTGGTGTTTTTCAATGTCGAGGTTGTTGTTGAATTTGTTGGTGTTTTTCAATGTTGAAGTTGTTGATGAATTTGTTGGTGTTTTTCAATGTTGAGGTTGTTGTTGTTTTTCAATGTTGAGGTTGTTGTTGAATTTGTTGTTGTTTTTCAATTTTGAGGTTGTTGTTGTTTTTCAATGTTGAGGTTGTTGTTGAATTTGTTGGTATTTTTCCATGTTGAGGTTGTTGTTGTTTTTCAAAGTTGAGGTTGATGTTTAATTTGTTGGTGTTTTTCAATGTTGAGGATGTTGTTGAATTTGTTCGTGTTTTTCATTTTTGAGGTTGTTGTTGAATTTGTTGGTGTTTTTCAATGTTGAGGTAGTTGTTGTTTTTCAATGTTGAGGTTGTTGTTGAATTTGTTGGTCTTTTTCAATGTTGAGGTTGTTGTTGAATTTGTTGGTGTTTTTCAATGTTGAGGTTGTTGTTGTTTTTCAATATTGAGGTTGTTGTTGAATTTGTTTGTGTTTTTCAATGTTGAGGTTGGTGTTGAATTTGTTGGTATTTTTCAATGTTGAGGTTGTTGTTGTTTTTCAATGTTGAGGTTGTTTTTGAATTTTTTGGTGTTTTTCAATGTTGAGGTTGTTGTTGTTTTTCAATGTTGAGGTTGTTGAATTTGTTGGTGTTTTTCAATGTTGAGGTTGTTGTTGTTTTTCAATGTTGAGGTTGTTGTTGAATTTGTTGGTGTTTTTCAATTTCGAGGTTGTTGTTGAATTTGTTGGTGTTTTTCAATGTTGAAGTTGTTGTTGAATTTGTTGGTGTTTTTCAATGTTGAGGTTGTAGTTGTTTTTCAATGATGAGGTTGCTGTTGAATTTGTTGGTGTTTTTCAATGTTGAGGTTGTTGTTGTTTTTCAATGTTGAGGTTGTTGTTGAATTTGTTGGTGTTTTTCAATGCTGAGGTTGTTCTTGAATTTGTTGCTGTTTTTCAATGTTGAGGTTGTTGTTGTTTTTCAATGTTGAGGTTGTTGTTGTATTTGTTGGTGTTTTTCAATGTTGAGGTTGCTGTAGTTTTTCAATGTTGAGGTTGTTGTTGAATTTGTTGGTGTTTTTCAATGTCGAGGTTGTTGTTGAATTTTTTGGTGTTTTTCAATGTTGAAGTTGTTGTTGAATTCGTATGTGTTTTTCAATGTTGAGGTTGTTGTTGAATTTGTTGGTGTTTTTCAATGTTGAGGTTGTTGTTGTTCTTAAATGTTGAGGTTGTTTTTGAATTTGTTGGTGTTTTTCAATTTTGAGGTTGTTGTTGTTTTTCAATGTTGAAGTTGTTGTTGAATTTGTTGGTGTTTTTCCATGTTGAGGTTGTTGTTGTTTTTCAAGTTTGAGGTTGTTGTTAAATTTGTTGGTATTTTTCAATGTTGAGGTTGTTGTTGAATTTGTTGGTGTTTTTCATTGTTGAGGTTGTTGTTGAATTTGTTGGTGTTTTTCAATGTTGAGGTTGTTGTTGTTTTTCAATGTTGAGGTTGTTGTTGAATTTGTTGGTGTTTTTCAATGTTGAGGTTGTTGTTGTTTTTCAATGTTGAGGTTGTTGTTGAATTTGTTGGTGTTTTTCAATTTCGAGGTTGTTGTTGAATTTGTTGGTATTTTTCAATGTTGAAGTTGTTCTTGAATTTGTTGGTGTTTTTCAATGTTGAGGTTGTTGTTGTTTTTCAATGTTGAGGTTGTTGTTGAATTTGTTGGTGTTTTTCAATGTTGTGGTTGTTGTTGTTTTTCAATGTTGAGGTTGTTGTTGTTTTTCGATGTTGAGGTTGTTGTTGAATTTGTTGGTGTTTTTCAATGTTGAGGTTGTTGTTGAATTTGTTGGTGTTTTTCAATGTTGAGGTTGTTGTTGTTTTTCAATGTTGAGGTTGTTGCTGAATTTCTTGCTGTTTTTCAATGTTGAGGTTGTTGTTGTTTTGCAATGTTGAGGTTGTTGTTGAATTTGTTGGTGTTTTTCAATTTCGAGGTTGTTGTTGAATTTGTTGGTGTTTTTCAATGTTGAAGTTGTTGTTGAATTTGTTGGTGTTTTTCAATGTTGAGGTTGTTGTTGAATTTGTTGGTGTTTTTCAATGTTGAGGTTGTTGTTGTTTTTCAATGTTGAGGGTGTTGTTGTTTTTCGATGTTGAGGTTGTTGTTGAATTTGTTGGTGTTTTTCAATGTTGAGGTTGTTGTTGTTTTTCAATGTTGAGGTTGTTGTTGTATTTGTTGGTGCTTTTCAATGTTGAGGTTGTTGTAGTTTTTCAATGTTGAGGTTGTTGTTGAATTTGTTGGTGTTTTTCAATTTCGAGGTTGTTGTTGAATTTGTTGGTGTTCTTCAATGTTGAAGTTGTTGTTGAATTTGTTGGTGTTTTTCAATGTTGAGGTTGTTGTTGTTTTTCAATGTTGAGGTTGTTGTTGAATTTGTTGGTGTTTTTCAATGTCGAGGTTGTTGTTGAATTTGTTGGTGTTTTTCAATGTTGAAGTTGTTGATGAATTTGTTGGTGTTTTTCAATGTTGAGGTTGTTGTTGTTTTTCAATGTTGAGGTTGTTGTTGAATTTGTTGTTGTTTTTCAATTTTGAGGTTGTTGTTGTTTTTCAATGTTGAGGTTGTTGTTGAATTTGTTGGTATTTTTCCATGTTGAGGTTGTTGTTGTTTTTCAAAGTTGTGGTTGATGTTTAATTTGTTGGTGTTTTTCAATGTTGAGGTTGTTGTTGAATTTGTTCGTGTTTTTCATTTTTGAGGTTGTTGTTGAATTTGTTGGTGTTTTTCAATGTTGAGGTAGTTGTTGTTTTTCAATGTTGAGGTTGTTGTTGAATTTGTTGGTCTTTTTCAATGTTGAGGTTGTTGTTGAATTTGTTGGTGTTTTTCAATGTTGAGGTTGTTGTTGTTTTTCAATATTGAGGTTGTTGTTGAATTTGTTTGTGTTTTTCAATGTTGAGGTTGGTGTTGAATTTGTTGGTATTTTTCAATGTTGAGGTTGTTGTTGTTTTTCAATGTTGAGGTTGTTTTTGAATTTGTTGGTGTTTTTCAATGTTGAGGTTGTTGTTGTTTTTCAATGTTGAGGTTGTTGAATTTGTTGGTGTTTTTCAATGTTGAGGTTGTTGTTGTTTTTCAATGTTGAGGTTGTTGTTGAATTTGTTGGTGTTATTCAATTTCGAGGTTGTTGTTGAATTTGTTGGTGTTTTTCAATGTTGAAGTTGTTCTTGAATTTGTTGGTGTTTTTCAATGTTGAGGTTGTAGTTGTTTTTCAATGATGAGGTTGCTGTTGAATTTGTTGGTGTTTTTCAATGTTGAGGTTGTTGTTGTTTTTCAATGTTGAGGTTGTTGTTGAATTTGTTGGTGTTTTTCAATGCTGAGGTTGTTGTTGAATTTGTTGCTGTTTTTCAATGTTGAGGTTGTTGTTGTTTTTCAATGTTGAGGTTGTTGTTGTATTTGTTGGTGTTTTTCAATGTTGAGGTTGCTGTAGTTTTTCAATGTTGAGGTTGTTGTTGAATTTGTTGGTGTTTTTCAATGTCGAGGTTGTTGTTGAATTTTTTGGTGTTTTTCAATGTTGAAGTTGTTGTTGAATTTGTATGTGTTTTTCAATGTTGAGGTTGTTGTTGAATTTGTTGGTGTTTTTCAATGTTGAGGTTGTTGTTGTTCTTAAATGTTGAGGTTGTTTTTGAATTTGTTGGTGTTTTTCAATTTTGAGGTTGTTGTTGTTTTTCAATGTTGAAGTTGTTGTTGAATTTGTTGGTGTTTTTCCATGTTGAGGTTGTTGTTGTTTTTCAAGTTTGAGGTTGTTGTTAAATTTGTTGGTATTTTTCAATGTTGAGGTTGTTGTTGAATTTGTTGGTGTTTTTCATTGTTGAGGTTGTTGTTGAATTTGTTGGTGTTTTTCAATGTTGAGGTTGTTGTTGTTTTTCAATGTTGAGGTTGTTGTTGAATTTGTTGGTGTTTTTCAATGTTGAGGTTGTTGTTGTTTTTCAATGTTGAGGTTGTTGTTGAATTTGTTGGTGTTTTTCAATTTCGAGGTTGTTGTTGAATTTGTTGGTGTTTTTCAATGTTGAAGTTGTTCTTGAATTTGTTGGTGTTTTTCAATGTTGAGGTTGTTGTTGTTTTTCAATGTTGAGGTTGTTGTTGAATTTGTTGGTGTTTTTCAATGTTGTGGTTGTTGTTGTTTTTCAATGTTGAGGTTGTTGTTGTTTTTCGATGTTGAGGTTGTTGTTGAATTTGTTGGTGTTTTTCAATGTTGAGGTTGTTGTTGAATTTGTTGGTGTTTTTCAATGTTGAGGTTGTTGTTGTTTTTCAATGTTGAGGTTGTTGCTGAATTTCTTGGTGTTTTTCAATGTTGAGGTTGTTGTTGTTTTGCAATGTTGAGGTTGTTGTTGAATTTGTTGGTGTTTTTCAATTTCGAGGTTGTTGTTGAATTTGTTGGTGTTTTTCAATGTTGAAGTTGTTGTTGAATTTGTTGGTGTTTTTCAATGTTGAGGTTGTTGTTGAATTTGTTGGTGTTTTTCAATTTTGAGGTTGTTGTTGTTTTTCAATGTTGAGGGTGTTGTTGTTTTTCGATGTTGAGGTTGTTGTTGAATTTGTTGGTGTTTTTCAATGTTGAGGTTGTTGTTGTTTTTCAATGTTGAGGTTGTTGTTGTATTTGTTGGTGCTTTTCAATGTTGAGGTTGTTGTAGTTTTTCAATGTTGAGGTTGTTGTTGAATTTGTTGGTGTTTTTCAATGTCGAGGTTGTTGTTGAATTTGTTGGTGTTTTTCAATGTTGAAGTTGTTGTTGAATTTGTTGGTGTTTTTCATTGTTGAGGTTGTTGTTGAATTTGTTGGTGTTTTTCAACGTTGAGGTTGTTGTTGTCTTTAAATGTTGAGGTTGTTGTTGAATTTGTTGGTGTTTTTCAATTTTGAGGTTGTTGTTGTTTTTCAATGTTGAGGTTGTTGTTGAATTTGTTGGTGTTTTTCCATGTTGAGGTTGTTGTTGTTTTTCAAAGTTGAGGTTGTTGTTAAATTTGTTGGTGTTTTTCAATGTTGAGGTTGTTGTTGAATTTGTTGGTGTTTTTCATTGTTGAGGTTGTTGTTGAATTTGTTGGTGTTTTTCAATGTTGAGGTTGTTGTTGCTTTTCAATGTTGAGGTTGTTGTTGAATTTGTTGGTGTTTTTCAATGTTGAGGTTTTTGTTCTTTTTCAATGTTGAGGTTGTTGTTGAATTTGTTCGTGTTTTTCAATTTCGAGGTTGTTGTTGAATTTGTTGGTGTTCTTCAATGTTGAAGTTGTTGTTGAATTTGTTGGTGTTTTTCAATTTTGAGGATGTTGTTGTTTTTCAACGTTGAGGTTGTTGTTGAATTTGTTGGTGTTTTTCAATGTCGAGGTTGTTGTTGAATTTGTTGGTTTTTTTCAATGTTGAAGTTGTTGTTGAATTTGTTGTTGTTTTTCAATGTTGAGGTTGTTGTTGTTTTTCAATGTTGAGGTTGTTGTTGAATTTGTTGGTGTTTTCAATTTTGAGGTTGTTGTTGTTTTTCAATGTTTAGGTTGTTGTTGAATTTGTTGGTGTTTTTCATTTTTGAGGTTGTTGTTGAATTTGTTGGTGTTTTTCAATGTTGAGGTTGTTGTTGTTTTTCAATGTTGAGATTGTTGTTGAATTTGTTGGTGTTTTTCAATGTTGAGGTTGTTGTTGAATTTGTTGGTGTTTTTCAATGTTGAGGTTGTTGTTGTTTTTCAATATTGAGGTTGTGGTTGAATTTGTTTGTGTTTTTCGATGTTGAGGTTGGTGTTGAATTTGTTGGTATTTATCAATGTTGAGGTTGTTGTTGTTTTTCAATGTTGAGGTTGTTTTTGAATGTGTTGGTGTTTTTCAATGTTGAGGTTGTTGTTGTTTTTCAATGTTGAGGTTGCTGAATTTGTTGCTGTTTTTCAATGTTGAGGTTGTTGTTGTTTTTCAATGTTGAGGTTGTTGTTGAATTTGTTGCTGTTTTTCAATTTCGAGGTTGTTGTTGAATTTGTTGGTGTTTTTCAATGTTGAAGTTGTTGTTGAATTTGTTGGTGTTTTTCAATGTTGAGGTTGTTGTTGTTTTTCAATGTTGAGGTTGTTGTTGAATTTGTTGGTGTTTTTCAATGTTGAGGTTGTTGTTGTTTTTCAATGTTGAGGTTGTTGTTGTTTTTCAATGTTGAGGTTGTTGTTGAATTTGTTGCTGTTTTTCAATGCTGAGGTTGTTGTTGAATTTGTTGCTGTTTTTCAATGTTGAGGTTGTTGTTGTTTTTCAATGTTGAGGTTGTTGTTGTATTTGTTGGTGCTTTTCAATGTTGAGGTTGTTGTAGTTTTTCAATGTTGAGGTTGTTGTTGAATTTGTTGGTGTTTTTCAATGTCGAGGTTGTTGTTGAATTTGTTGGTGTTTTTCAATGTTGAAGTTGTTGTTGAATTTGTTGGTGTTTTTCATTGTTGAGGTTGTTGTTGAATTTGTTGGTGTTTTTCAACGTTGAGGTTGTTGTTGTCTTTAAATGTTGAGGTTGTTGTTGAATTTGTTGGTGTTTTTCAATTTTGAGGTTGTTGTTGTTTTTCAATGTTGAGGTTGTTGTTGAATTTGTTGGTGTTTTTCCATGTTGAGGTTGTTGTTGTTTTTCAAAGTTGAGGTTGTTGTTAAATTTGTTGGTGTTTTTCAATGTTGAGGTTGTTGTTGAATTTGTTGGTGTTTTTCATTGTTGAGGTTGTTGTTGAATTTGTTGGTGTTTTTCAATGTTGAGGTTGTTGTTGTTTTTCAATGTTGAGGTTGTTGTTGAATTTGTTGGTGTTTTTCAATGTTGAGGTTTTTGTTCTTTTTCAATGTTGAGGTTGTTGTTGAATTTGTTCGTGTTTTTCAATTTCGAGGTTGTTGTTGAATTTGTTGGTGTTCTTCAATGTTGAAGTTGTTGTTGAATTTGTTGGTGTTTTTCAATGTTGAGGATGTTGTTGTTTTTCAACGTTGAGGTTGTTGTTGAATTTGTTGGTGTTTTTCAATGTCGAGGTTGTTGTTGAATTTGTTGGTTTTTTTCAGTGTTGAAGTTGTTGTTGAATTTGTTGTTGTTTTTCAATGTTGAGGTTGTTGTTGTTTTTCAATGTTGAGGTTGTTGTTGAATTTGTTGGTGTTTTCAATTTTGAGGTTGTTGTTGTTTTTCAATGTTTAGGTTGTTGTTGAATTTGTTGGTGTTTTTCATTTTTGAGGTTGTTGTTGAATTTGTTGGTGTTTTTCAATGTTGAGGTTGTTGTTGTTTTTCAATGTTGAGATTGTTGTTGAATTTGTTGGTGTTTTTCAATGTTGAGGTTGTTGTTGAATTTGTTGGTGTTTTTCAATGTTGAGGTTGTTGTTGTTTTTCAATATTGAGGTTGTGGTTGAATTTGTTTGTGTTTTTCGATGTTGAGGTTGGTGTTGAATTTGTTGGTATTTATCAATGTTGAGGTTGTTGTTGTTTTTCAATGTTGAGGTTGTTTTTGAATTTGTTGGTGTTTTTCAATGTTGAGGTTGTTGTTGTTTTTCAATGTTGAGGTTGCTGAATTTGTTGCTGTTTTTCAATGTTGAGGTTGTTGTTGTTTTTCAATGTTGAGGTTGTTGTTGAATTTGTTGCTGTTTTTCAATTTCGAGGTTGTTGTTGAATTTGTTGGTGTTTTTCAATGTTGAAGTTGTTCTTGAATTTGTTGGTGTTTTTCAATGTTGAGGTTGTAGTTGTTTTTCAATGATGAGGTTGCTGTTGAATTTGTTGGTGTTTTTCAATGTTGAGGTTGTTGTTGTTTTTCAATGTTGAGGTTGTTGTTGAATTTGTTGGTGTTTTTCAATGCTGAGGTTGTTGTTGAATTTGTTGCTGTTTTTCAATGTTGAGGTTGTTGTTGTTTTTCAATGTTGAGGTTGTTGTTGTATTTGTTGGTGTTTTTCAATGTTGAGGTTGCTGTAGTTTTTCAATGTTGAGGTTGTTGTTGAATTTGTTGGTGTTTTTCAATGTCGAGGTTGTTGTTGAATTTTTTTGGTGTTTTTCAATGTTGAAGTTGTTGTTGAATTTGTATGTGTTTTTCAATGTTGAGGTTGTTGTTGAATTTGTTGGTGTTTTTCAATGTTGAGGTTGTTGTTGTTCTTAAATGTTGAGGTTGTTTTTGAATTTGTTGGTGTTTTTCAATTTTGAGGTTGTTGTTGTTTTTCAATGTTGAAGTTGTTGTTGAATTTGTTGGTGTTTTTCCATGTTGAGGTTGTTGTTGTTTTTCAAGTTTGAGGTTGTTGTTAAATTTGTTGGTATTTTTCAATGTTGAGGTTGTTGTTGAATTTGTTGGTGTTTTTCATTGTTGAGGTTGTTGTTGAATTTGTTGGTGTTTTTCAATGTTGAGGTTGTTGTTGTTTTTCAATGTTGAGGTTGTTGTTGAATTTGTTGGTGTTTTTCAATGTTGAGGTTGTTGTTGTTTTTCAATGTTGAGGTTGTTGTTGAATTTGTTGGTGTTTTTCAATTTCGAGGTTGTTGTTGAATTTGTTGGTGTTTTTCAATGTTGAAGTTGTACTTGAATTTGTTGGTGTTTTTCAATGTTGAGGTTGTTGTTGTTTTTCAATGTTGAGGTTGTTGTTGAATTTGTTGGTGTTTTTCAATGTTGTGGTTGTTGTTGTTTTTCAATGTTGAGGTTGTTGTTGTTTTTCGATGTTGAGGTTGTTGTTGAATTTGTTGGTGTTTTTCAATGTTGAGGTTGTTGTTGAATTTGTTGGTGTTTTTCAATGTTGAGGTTGTTGTTGTTTTTCAATGTTGAGGTTGTTGCTGAATTTCTTGGTGTTTTTCAATGTTGAGGTTGTTGTTGTTTTGCAATGTTGAGGTTGTTGTTGAATTTGTTGGTGTTTTTCAATTTCGAGGTTGTTGTTGAATTTGTTGGTGTTTTTCAATGCTGAAGTTGTTGTTGAATTTGTTGGTGTTTTTCAATGTTGAGGTTGTTGTTGAATTTGTTGGTGTTTTTCAATGTTGAGGTTGTTGTTGTTTTTCAATGTTGAGGGTGTTGTTGTTTTTCGATGTTGAGGTTGTTGTTGAATTTGTTGGTGTTTTTCAATGTTGAGGTTGTTGTTGTTTTTCAATGTTGAGGTTGTTGTTGTATTTGTTGGTGCTTTTCAATGTTGAGGTTGTTGTAGTTTTTCAATGTTGAGGTTGTTGTTGAATTTGTTGGTGTTTTTCAATGTCGAGGTTGTTGTTGAATTTGTTGGTGTTTTTCAATGTTGAAGTTGTTGTTGAATTTGTTGGTGTTTTTCATTGTTGAGGTTGTTGTTGAATTTGTTGGTGTTTTTCAACGTTGAGGTTGTTGTTGTCTTTAAATGTTGAGGTTGTTGTTGAATTTGTTGGTGTTTTTCAATTTTGAGGTTGTTGTTGTTTTTCAATGTTGAGGTTGTTGTTGAATTTGTTGGTGTTTTTCCATGTTGAGGTTGTTGTTGTTTTTCAAAGTTGAGGTTGTTGTTAAATTTGTTGGTGTTTTTCAATGTTGAGCTTGTTGTTGAATTTGTTGGTGTTTTTCATTGTTGAGGTTGTTGTTGAATTTGTTGGTGTTTTTCAATGTTGAGGTTGTTGTTGTTTTTCAATGTTGAGGTTGTTGTTGAATTTGTTGGTGTTTTTCAATGTTGAGGTTTTTGTTCTTTTTCAATGTTGAGGTTGTTGTTGAATTTGTTCGTGTTTTTCCATTTCGAGGTTGTTGTTGAATTTGTTGGTGTTCTTCAATGTTGAAGTTGTTGTTGAATTTGTTGGTGTTTTTCAATGTTGAGGATGTTGTTGTTTTTCAACGTTGAGGTTGTTGTTGAATTTGTTGGTGTTTTTCAATGTGGAGGTTGTTGTTGAATTTGTTGGTTTTTTTCAATGTTGAAGTTGTTGTTGAATTTGTTGTTGTTTTTCAATGTTGAGGTTGTTGTTGTTTTTCAATGTTGAGGTTGTTGTTGAATTTGTTGGTGTTTTCAATTTTGAGGTTGTTGTTGTTTTTCAATGTTTAGGTTGTTGTTGAATTTGTTGGTGTTTTTCATTTTTGAGGTTGTTGTTGAATTTGTTGGTGTTTTTCAATGTTGAGGTTGTTGTTGTTTTTCAATGTTGAGATTGTTGTTGAATTTGTTGGTGTTTTTCAATGTTGAGGTTGTTGTTGAATTTGTTGGTGTTTTTCAATGTTGAGGTTGTTGTTGTTTTTCAATATTGAGGTTGTGGTTGAATTTGTTTGTGTTTTTCGATGTTGAGGTTGGTGTTGAATTTGTTGGTATTTATCAATGTTGAGGTTGTTGTTGTTTTTCAATGTTGAGGTTGTTTTTGAATGTGTTGGTGTTTTTCAATGTTGAGGTTGTTGTTGTTTTTCAATGTTGAGGTTGCTGAATTTGTTGCTGTTTTTCAATGTTGAGGTTGTTGTTGTTTTTCAATGTTGAGGTTGTTGTTGAATTTGTTGCTGTTTTTCAATTTCGAGGTTGTTGTTGAATTTGTTGGTGTTTTTCAATGTTGAAGTTGTTGTTGAATTTGTATGTGTTTTTCAATGTTGAGGTTGTTGTTGAATTTGTTGGTGTTTTTCAATCTTGAGGTTGTTGTTGTTTTTCAATGTTGAGGTTGTTGTTGAATTTGTTGGTGTTTTTCAATGTTGAGGTTGTTGTTGTTTTTCAATGTTGAGGTTGTTGTTGTTTTTCAATGTTGAGGTTGTTGTTGAATTTGTTGCTGTTTTTCAATGCTGAGGTTGTTGTTGAATTTGTTGCTGTTTTTCAATGTTGAGGTTGTTGTTGTTTTTCAATGTTGAGGTTGTTGTTGTATTTGTTGGTGTTTTTCAATGTTGAGGTTGTTGTAGTTTTTCAATGTTGAGGTTGTTGTTGAATTTGTTGGTGTTTTTCAATGTCGAGGTTGTTGTTGAATTTGTTGGTGTTTTTCAATGTTGAAGTTGTTGTTGAATTTGTATGTGTTTTTCAATGTTGAGGTTGTTGTTGAATTTGTTGGTGTTTTTCAATCTTGAGGTTGTTGTTGTTTTTAAATGTTGAGGTTGTTGTTGAATTTGTTGGTGTTTTTCAATGTTGTGGTTGTTGTTGTTTTTCAATGTTGAGGTTGTTGTTGTTTTTCGATGTTGAGGTTGTTGTTGAATTTATTGGTGTTTTTCAATGTTGAGGTTGTTGTTGAATTTGTTGGTGTTTTTCAATGTTGAGGTTGTTGTTGTTTTTCAATGTTGAGGTTGTTGCTGAATTTGTTGGTGTTTTTCAATGTTTTGGTTGTTGTTGTTTTTCAATTTCGAGGTTGTTGTTGAATTTGTTGGTGTTCTTCAATGTTGAAGTTGTTGTTGAATTTGTTGGTGTTTTTCAATGTTGAGTTTGTTGTTGTTTTTCAATGTTGAGGTTGTTGTTGAATTTGTTGGTGTTTTTCAATGTCGAGGTTGTTGTTGAATTTGTTGGTGTTTTTCAATGTTGAAGTTGTTGATGAATTTGTTGGTGTTTTTCAATGTTGAGGTTGTTGTTGTTTTTCAATGTTGAGGTTGTTGTTGAATTTGTTGTTGTTTTTCAATTTTGAGGTTGTTGTTGTTTTTCAATGTTGAGGTTGTTGTTGAATTTGTTGGTATTTTTCCATGTTGAGGTTGTTGTTGTTTTTCAAAGTTGAGGTTGATGTTTAATTTGTTGGTGTTTTTCAATGTTGAGGTTGTTGTTGAATTTGTTCGTGTTTTTCATTTTTGAGGTTGTTGTTGAATTTGTTGGTGTTTTTCAATGTTGAGGTAGTTGTTGTTTTTCAATGTTGAGGTTGTTGTTGAATTTGTTGGTCTTTTTCAATGTTGAGGTTGTTGTTGAATTTGTTGGTGTTTTTCAATGTTGAGGTTGTTGTTGTTTTTCAATATTGAGGTTGTTGTTGAATTTGTTTGTGTTTTTCAATGTTGAGGTTGGTGTTGAATTTGTTGGTATTTTTCAATGTTGAGGTTGTTGTTGTTTTTCAATGTTGAGGTTGTTTTTGAATTTGTTGGTGTTTTTCAATGTTGAGGTTGTTGTTGTTTTTCAATGTTGAGGTTGTTGAATTTGTTGGTGTTTTTCAATGTTGAGGTTGTTGTTGTTTTTCAATGTTGAGGTTGTTGTTGAATTTGTTGGTGTTTTTCAATTTCGAGGTTGTTGTTGAATTTGTTGGTGTTTTTCAATGTTGAAGTTGTTGTTGAATTTGTTGGTGTTTTTCAATGTTGAGGTTGTAGTTGTTTTTCAATGATGAGGTTGCTGTTGAATTTGTTGGTGTTTTTCAATGTTGAGGTTGTTGTTGTTTTTCAATGTTGAGGTTGTTGTTGAATTTGTTGGTGTTTTTCAATGCTGAGGTTGTTGTTGAATTTGTTGCTGTTTTTCAATGTTGAGGTTGTTGTTGTTTTTCAATGTTGAGGTTGTTGTTGTATTTGTTGGTGTTTTTCAAAGTTGAGGTTGCTGTAGTTTTTCAATGTTGAGGTTGTTGTTGAATTTGTTGGTGTTTTTCAATGTCGAGGTTGTTGTTGAATTTTTTGGTGTTTTTCAATGTTGAAGTTGTTGTTGAATTTGTATGTGCTTTTCAATGTTGAGGTTATTGTTGAATTTGTTGGTGTTTTTCAATGTTGAGGTTGTTGTTGTTTTTAAATGTTGAGGTTGTTTTTGAATTTGTTGGTGTTTTTCAATTTTGAGGTTGTTGTTGTTTTTCAATGTTGAAGTTGTTGTTGAATTTGTTGGTGTTTTTCCATGTTGAGGTTGTTGTTGTTTTTCAAGTTTGAGGTTGTTGTTAAATTTGTTGGTATTTTTCAATGTTGAGGTTGTTGTTGAATTTGTTGGTGTTTTTCATTGTTGAGGTTGTTGTTGAATTTGTTGGTGTTTTTCAATGTTGAGGTTGTTGTTGTTTTTCAATGTTGAGGTTGTTGTTGAATTTGTTGGTGTTTTTCAATGTTGAGGTTGTTGTTGTTTTTCAATGTTGAGGTTGTTGTTGAATTTGTTGGTGTTTTTCAATTTCGAGGTTGTTGTTGAATTTGTTGGTGTTTTTCAATGTTGAAGTTGTTCTTGAATTTGTTGGTGTTTTTCAATGTTGAGGTTGTTGTTGTTTTTCAATGTTGAGGTTGTTGTTGAATTTGTTGGTGTTTTTCAATGTTGTGGTTGTTGTTGTTTTTCAATGTTGAGGTTGTTGTTGTTTTTCGATGTTGAGGTTGTTGTTGAATTTGTTGGTGTTTTTCAATGTTGAGGTTGTTGTTGAATTTGTTGGTGTTTTTCAATGTTGAGGTTGTTGTTGTTTTTCAATGTTGAGGTTGTTGCTGAATTTCTTGGTGTTTTTCAATGTTGAGGTTGTTGTTGTTTTTCAATGTTGAGGTTGTTGTTGAATTTGTTGATGTTTTTCAATTTCGAGGTTGTTGTTGAATTTGTTGGTGTTTTTCAATGTTGAAGTTGTTGTTGAATTTGTTGGTGTTTTTCAATGTTGAGGTTGTTGTTGAATTTGTTGGTGTTTTTCAATGTCGAGGTTGTTGTTGAATTTGTTGGTGTTTTTCAATGTTGAAGTTGTTGTTGAATTTGTTGGTGTTTTTCATTGTTGAGGTTGTTGTTGAATTTGTTGGTGTTTTTCAACGTTGAGGTTGTTGTTGTCTTTAAATGTTGAGGTTGTTGTTGAATTTGTTGGTGTTTTTCAATTTTGAGGTTGTTGTTGTTTTTCAATGTTGAGGTTGTTGTTGAATTTGTTGGTGTTTTTCCATGTTGAGGTTGTTGTTGTTTTTCAAAGTTGAGGTTGTTGTTAAATTTGTTGGTGTTTTTCAATGTTGAGGTTGTTGTTGAATTTGTTGGTGTTTTTCATTGTTGAGGTTGTTGTTGAATTTGTTGGTGTTTTTCAATGTTGAGGTTGTTGTTGTTTTTCAATGTTGAGGTTGTTGTTGAATTTGTTGGTGTTTTTCAATGTTGAGGTTTTTGTTCTTTTTCAATGTTGAGGTTGTTGTTGAATTTGTTGGTGTTTTTCAATTTCGAGGTTGTTGTTGAATTTGTTGGTGTTCTTCAATGTTGAAGTTGTTGTTGAATTTGTTGGTGTTTTTCAATGTTGAGGATGTTGTTGTTTTTCAACGTTGAGGTTGTTGTTGAATTTGTTGGTGTTTTTCAATGTCGAGGTTGTTGTTGAATTTGTTGGTTTTTTTCAATGTTGAAGTTGTTGTTGAATTTGTTGGTGTTTTTCAATGTTGAGGTTGTTGTTGTTTTTCAATGTTGAGGTTGTTGTTGAATTTGTTGGTGTTTTTCAATTTTGAGGTTGTTGTTGTTTTTCAATGTTGAGGTTGTTGTTGAATTTGTTGGTGTTTTTCATTTTTGAGGTTGTTGTTGAATTTGTTGGTGTTTTTCAATGTTGAGGTTGTTGTTGTTTTTCAATGTTGAGATTGTTGTTGAATTTGTTGGTGTTTTTCAATGTTGAGGTTGTTGTTGAATTTGTTGGTGTTTTTCAATGTTGAGGTTGTTGTTGTTTTTCAATATTGAGGTTGTGGTTGAATTTGTTTGTGTTTTTCGATGTTGAGGTTGGTGTTGAATTTGTTGGTATTTATCAATGTTGAGGTTGTTGTTGTTTTTCAATGTTGAGGTTGTTTTTGAATGTGTTGGTGTTTTTCAATGTTGAGGTTGTTGTTGTTTTTCAATGTTGAGGTTGCTGAATTTGTTGGTGTTTTTCAATGTTGAGGTTGTTGTTGTTTTTCAATGTTGACGTTGTTGTTGAATTTGTTGGTGTTTTTCAATTTCGAGGTTGTTGTTGAATTTGTTGGTGTTTTTCAATGTTGAAGTTGTTGTTGAATTTGTTGGTGTTTTTCAATGTTGAGGTTGTTGTTGTTTTTCAATGTTGAGGTTGTTGTTGAATTTGTTGGTGTTTTTCAATGTTGAGGTTGTTGTTGTTTTTCAATGTTGAGGTTGTTGTTGTTTTTCAATGTTGAGGTTGTGGTTGAATTTGTTGCTGTTTTTCAATGCTCAGGTTGTTGTTGAATTTGTTGCTGTTTTTCAATGTTGAGGTTGTTGTTGTTTTTCAATGTTGAGGTTGTTGTTGTATTTGTTGGTGTTTTTCAATGTTGAGGTTGTTGTAGTTTTTCAATGTTGAGGTTGTTGTTGAATTTGTTGGTGTTTTTCAATGTCGAGGTTGTTGTTGAATTTGTTGGTGTTTTTCAATGTTGAAGTTGTTGTTGACTTTGTATGTGTTTTTCAATGTTGAGGTTGTTGTTGAATTTGTTGGTGTTTTTCAATCTTGAGGATGTTGTTGTTTTTAAATGTTGAGGTTGTTGTTGAATTTGTTGGTGTTTTTCAATGTTGTGGTTGTTGTTGTTTTTCAATGTTGAGGTTGTTGTTGTTTTTCGATGTTGAGGTTGTTGTTGAATTTGTTGGTGTTTTTCAATGTTGAGGTTGTTGTTGAATTTGTTGGTGTTTTTCAATGTTGAGGTTGTTGTTGTTTTTCAATGTTGAGGTTGTTGCTCAATTTGTTGGTGTTTTTCAATGTTGTGGTTGTTGTTGTTTTTCAATTTCGAGGTTGTTGTTGAATTTGTTGGTGTTCTTCAATGTTGAAGTTGTTGTTGAATTTGTTGGTGTTTTTCAATGTTGAGGTTGTTGTTGTTTTTCAATGTTGAGGTTGTTGTTGAATTTGTTGGTGTTTTTCAATGTCGAGGTTGTTGTTGAATTTGTTGGTGTTTTTCAATGTTGAAGTTGTTGATGAATTTGTTGGTGTTTTTCAATGTTGAGGTTGTTGTTGTTTTTCAATGTTGAGGTTGTTGTTGAATTTGTTGTTGTTTTTCAATTTTGAGGTTGTTGTTGTTTTTCAATGTTGAGGTTGTTGTTGAATTTGTTGGTATTTTTCCATGTTGAGGTTGTTGTTGTTTTTCAAAGTTGAGGTTGATGTTTAATTTGTTGGTGTTTTTCAATGTTGAGGTTGTTGTTGAATTTGTTGGAGTTTTTTTTTGAGGTTGTTGTTGAATTTGTTGGTGTTTTTCAATGTTGAGGTAGTTGTTGTTTTTCAATGTTGAGGTTGTTGTTGAATTTGTTGGTCTTTTTCAATGTTGAGGTTGTTGTTGAATTTGTTGGTGTTTTTCAATGTTGAGGTTGTTGTTGTTTTTCAATATTGAGGTTGTTGTTGAATTTGTTTGTGTTTTTCAATGTTGAGGTTGGTGTTGAATTTGTTGGTATTTTTCAATGTTGAGGTTGTTGTTGTTTTTCAATGTTGAGGTTGTTTTTGAATTTGTTGGTGTTTTTCAATGTTGAGGTTGTTGTTGTTTTTCAATGTTGAGGTTGTTGAATTTGTTGGTGTTTTTCAATGTTGAGGTTGTTGTTGTTTTTCAATGTTGAGGTTGTTGTTGAATTTGTTGGTGTTTTTCAATTTCGAGGTTGTTGTTGAATTTGTTGGTGTTTTTCAATGTTGAAGTTGTTGTTGAATTTGTTGGTGTTTTTCAATGTTGAGGTTCTAGTTGTTTTTCAATGATGAGGTTGCTGTTGAATTTGTTGGTGTTTTTCAATGTTGAGGTTGTTGTTGTTTTTCAATGTTGAGGTTGTAGTTGTTTTTCAATGTTGAGGTTGTTGTTGAATTTGTTGCTGTTTTTCAATGCTGAGGTTGTTGTTGAATTTGTTGCTGTTTTTCAATGTTGAGGTTGTTGTTGTTTTTCAATGTTGAGGTTGTTGTTGTATTTGTTGGTGTTTTTCAATGTTGAGGTTGCTGTAGTTTTTCAATGTTGAGGTTGTTGTTGAATTTGTTGGTGTTTTTCAATGTCGAGGTTGTTGTTGAATTTTTTGGTGTTTTTCAATGTTGAAGTTGTTGTTGAATTTGTATGTGTTTTTCAATGTTGAGGTTGTTGTTGAATTTGTTGGTGTTTTTCAATGTTGAGGTTGTTGTTGTTTTTAAATGTTGAGGTTGTTTTTGAATTTGTTGGTGTTTTTCAATTTTGAGGTTGTTGTTGTTTTTCAATGTTGAAGTTGTTGTTGAATTTGTTGGTGTTTTTCCATGTTGAGGTTGTTGTTGTTTTTCAAGTTTGAGGTTGTTGTTAAATTTGTTGGTATTTTTCAATGTTGAGGTTGTTGTTGAATTTGTTGGTGTTTTTCATTGTTGAGGTTGTTGTTGAATTTGTTGTTGTTTTTCAATGTTGAGGTTGTTGTTGTTTTTCAATGTTGAGGTTGTTGTTGAATTTGTTGGTGTTTTTCAATGTTGAGGTTGTTGTTGTTTTTCAATGTTGAGGTTGTTGTTGAATTTGTTGGTGTTTTTCAATTTCGATGTTGTTGTTGAATTTGTTGGTGTTTTTCAATGTTGAGGTTGTTGTTGTTTTTCAATATTGAGGTTGTTGTTGAATTTGTTTGTGTTTTTCAATGTTGAGGTTGGTGTTGAATTTGTTGGTATTTTTCAATGTTGAGGTTGTTGTTGTTTTTCAATGTTGAGGTTGTTTTTGAATTTGTTGGTGTTTTTCAATGTTGAGGTTGTTGTTGTTTTTCAATGTTGAGGTTGTTGAATTTGTTGGTGTTTTTCAATGTTGAGGTTGTTGTTGTTTTTCAATGTTGAGGTTGTTGTTGAATTTGTTGGTGTTTTTCAATTTCGAGGTTGTTGTTGAATTTGTTGGTGTTTTTCAATGTTGAAGTTGTTGTTGAATTTGTTGGTGTTTTTCAATGTTGAGGTTGTAGTTGTTTTTCAATGATGAGGTTGCTGTTGAATTTGTTGGTGTTTTTCAATGTTGAGGTTGTTGTTGTTTTTCAATGTTGAGGTTGTTGTTGAATTTGTTGGTGTTTTTCAATGCTGAGGTTGTTGTTGAATTTGTTGCTGTTTTTCAATGTTGAGGTTGTTGTTGTTTTTCAATGTTGAGGTTGTTGTTGTATTTGTTGGTGTTTTTCAAAGTTGAGGTTGCTGTAGTTTTTCAATGTTGAGGTTGTTGTTGAATTTGTTGGTGTTTTTCAATGTCGAGGTTGTTGTTGAATTTTTTGGTGTTTTTCAATGTTGAAGTTGTTGTTGAATTTGTATGTGCTTTTCAATGTTGAGGTTATTGTTGAATTTGTTGGTGTTTTTCAATGTTGAGGTTGTTGTTGTTTTTAAATGTTGAGGTTGTTTTTGAATTTGTTGGTGTTTTTCAATTTTGAGGTTGTTGTTGTTTTTCAATGTTGAAGTTGTTGTTGAATTTGTTGGTGTTTTTCCATGTTGAGGTTGTTGTTGTTTTTCAAGTTTGAGGTTGTTGTTAAATTTGTTGGTATTTTTCAATGTTGAGGTTGTTGTTGAATTTGTTGGTGTTTTTCATTGTTGAGGTTGTTGTTGAATTTGTTGGTGTTTTTCAATGTTGAGGTTGTTGTTGTTTTTCAATGTTGAGGTTGTTGTTGAATTTGTTGGTGTTTTTCAATGTTGAGGTTGTTGTTGTTTTTCAATGTTGAGGTTGTTGTTGAATTTGTTGGTGTTTTTCAATTTCGAGGTTGTTGTTGAATTTGTTGGTGTTTTTCAATGTTGAAGTTGTTCTTGAATTTGTTGGTGTTTTTCAATGTTGAGGTTGTTGTTGTTTTTCAATGTTGAGGTTGTTGTTGAATTTGTTGGTGTTTTTCAATGTTGTGGTTGTTGTTGTTTTTCAATGTTGAGGTTGTTGTTGTTTTTCGATGTTGAGGTTGTTGTTGAATTTGTTGGTGTTTTTCAATGTTGAGGTTGTTGTTGAATTTGTTGGTGTTTTTCAATGTTGAGGTTGTTGTTGTTTTTCAATGTTGAGGTTGTTGCTGAATTTCTTGGTGTTTTTCAATGTTGAGGTTGTTGTTGTTTTTCAATGTTGAGGTTGTTGTTGAATTTGTTGATGTTTTTCAATTTCGAGGTTGTTGTTGAATTTGTTGGTGTTTTTCAATGTTGAAGTTGTTGTTGAATTTGTTGGTGTTTTTCAATGTTGAGGTTGTTGTTGAATTTGTTGGTGTTTTTCAATGTCGAGGTTGTTGTTGAATTTGTTGGTGTTTTTCAATGTTGAAGTTGTTGTTGAATTTGTTGGTGTTTTTCATTGTTGAGGTTGTTGTTGAATTTGTTGGTGTTTTTCAACGTTGAGGTTGTTGTTGTCTTTAAATGTTGAGGTTGTTGTTGAATTTGTTGGTGTTTTTCAATTTTGAGGTTGTTGTTGTTTTTCAATGTTGAGGTTGTTGTTGAATTTGTTGGTGTTTTTCCATGTTGAGGTTGTTGTTGTTTTTCAAAGTTGAGGTTGTTGTTAAATTTGTTGGTGTTTTTCAATGTTGAGGTTGTTGTTGAATTTGTTGGTGTTTTTCATTGTTGAGGTTGTTGTTGAATTTGTTGGTGTTTTTCAATGTTGAGGTTGTTGTTGTTTTTCAATGTTGAGGTTGTTGTTGAATTTGTTGGTGTTTTTCAATGTTGAGGTTTTTGTTCTTTTTCAATGTTGAGGTTGTTGTTGAATTTGTTGTTGTTT
This sequence comes from Isurus oxyrinchus, assembly GCA_026770705.1. Lineage (NCBI taxonomy): Eukaryota > Metazoa > Chordata > Chondrichthyes > Lamniformes > Lamnidae > Isurus > Isurus oxyrinchus. The sequence continues at coordinate 1,411,028 of JANJGN010000120.1, read as the reverse complement.
TTCAATTTCGAGGTTGTTGTTGAATTTGTTGGTGTTCTTCAATGTTGAAGTTGTTGTTGAATTTGTTGGTGTTTTTCAATGTTGAGGTTGTTGTTGTTTTTCAATGTTGAGGTTGTTGTTGAATTTGTTGGTGTTTTTCAATGTCGAGGTTGTTGTTGAATTTGTTGGTGTTTTTCAATGTTGAAGTTGTTGATGAATTTGTTGGTGTTTTTCAATGTTGAGGTTGTTGTTGTTTTTCAATGTTGAGGTTGTTGTTGAATTTGTTGTTGTTTTTCAATTTTGAGGTTGTTGTTGTTTTTCAATGTTGAGGTTGTTGTTGAATTTGTTGGTATTTTTCCATGTTGAGGTTGTTGTTGTTTTTCAAAGTTGAGGTTGATGTTTAATTTGTTGGTGTTTTTCAATGTTGAGGTTGTTGTTGAATTTGTTGGAGTTTTTTTTTGAGGTTGTTGTTGAATTTGTTGGTGTTTTTCAATGTTGAGGTAGTTGTTGTTTTTCAATGTTGAGGTTGTTGTTGAATTTGTTGGTCTTTTTCAATGTTGAGGTTGTTGTTGAATTTGTTGGTGTTTTTCAATGTTGAGGTTGTTGTTGTTTTTCAATATTGAGGTTGTTGTTGAATTTGTTTGTGTTTTTCAATGTTGAGGTTGGTGTTGAATTTGTTGGTATTTTTCAATGTTGAGGTTGTTGTTGTTTTTCAATGTTGAGGTTGTTTTTGAATTTGTTGGTGTTTTTCAATGTTGAGGTTGTTGTTGTTTTTCAATGTTGAGGTTGTTGAATTTGTTGGTGTTTTTCAATGTTGAGGTTGTTGTTGTTTTTCAATGTTGAGGTTGTTGTTGAATTTGTTGGTGTTTTTCAATTTCGAGGTTGTTGTTGAATTTGTTGGTGTTTTTCAATGTTGAAGTTGTTGTTGAATTTGTTGGTGTTTTTCAATGTTGAGGTTCTAGTTGTTTTTCAATGATGAGGTTGCTGTTGAATTTGTTGGTGTTTTTCAATGTTGAGGTTGTTGTTGTTTTTCAATGTTGAGGTTGTAGTTGTTTTTCAATGTTGAGGTTGTTGTTGAATTTGTTGCTGTTTTTCAATGCTGAGGTTGTTGTTGAATTTGTTGCTGTTTTTCAATGTTGAGGTTGTTGTTGTTTTTCAATGTTGAGGTTGTTGTTGTATTTGTTGGTGTTTTTCAATGTTGAGGTTGCTGTAGTTTTTCAATGTTGAGGTTGTTGTTGAATTTGTTGGTGTTTTTCAATGTCGAGGTTGTTGTTGAATTTTTTGGTGTTTTTCAATGTTGAAGTTGTTGTTGAATTTGTATGTGTTTTTCAATGTTGAGGTTGTTGTTGAATTTGTTGGTGTTTTTCAATGTTGAGGTTGTTGTTGTTTTTAAATGTTGAGGTTGTTTTTGAATTTGTTGGTGTTTTTCAATTTTGAGGTTGTTGTTGTTTTTCAATGTTGAAGTTGTTGTTGAATTTGTTGGTGTTTTTCCATGTTGAGGTTGTTGTTGTTTTTCAAGTTTGAGGTTGTTGTTAAATTTGTTGGTATTTTTCAATGTTGAGGTTGTTGTTGAATTTGTTGGTGTTTTTCATTGTTGAGGTTGTTGTTGAATTTGTTGTTGTTTTTCAATGTTGAGGTTGTTGTTGTTTTTCAATGTTGAGGTTGTTGTTGAATTTGTTGGTGTTTTTCAATGTTGAGGTTGTTGTTGTTTTTCAATGTTGAGGTTGTTGTTGAATTTGTTGGTGTTTTTCAATTTCGATGTTGTTGTTGAATTTGTTGGTGTTTTTCAATGTTGAGGTTGTTGTTGTTTTTCAATATTGAGGTTGTTGTTGAATTTGTTTGTGTTTTTCAATGTTGAGGTTGGTGTTGAATTTGTTGGTATTTTTCAATGTTGAGGTTGTTGTTGTTTTTCAATGTTGAGGTTGTTTTTGAATTTGTTGGTGTTTTTCAATGTTGAGGTTGTTGTTGTTTTTCAATGTTGAGGTTGTTGAATTTGTTGGTGTTTTTCAATGTTGAGGTTGTTGTTGTTTTTCAATGTTGAGGTTGTTGTTGAATTTGTTGGTGTTTTTCAATTTCGAGGTTGTTGTTGAATTTGTTGGTGTTTTTCAATGTTGAAGTTGTTGTTGAATTTGTTGGTGTTTTTCAATGTTGAGGTTGTAGTTGTTTTTCAATGATGAGGTTGCTGTTGAATTTGTTGGTGTTTTTCAATGTTGAGGTTGTTGTTGTTTTTCAATGTTGAGGTTGTTGTTGAATTTGTTGGTGTTTTTCAATGCTGAGGTTGTTGTTGAATTTGTTGCTGTTTTTCAATGTTGAGGTTGTTGTTGTTTTTCAATGTTGAGGTTGTTGTTGTATTTGTTGGTGTTTTTCAAAGTTGAGGTTGCTGTAGTTTTTCAATGTTGAGGTTGTTGTTGAATTTGTTGGTGTTTTTCAATGTCGAGGTTGTTGTTGAATTTTTTGGTGTTTTTCAATGTTGAAGTTGTTGTTGAATTTGTATGTGCTTTTCAATGTTGAGGTTATTGTTGAATTTGTTGGTGTTTTTCAATGTTGAGGTTGTTGTTGTTTTTAAATGTTGAGGTTGTTTTTGAATTTGTTGGTGTTTTTCAATTTTGAGGTTGTTGTTGTTTTTCAATGTTGAAGTTGTTGTTGAATTTGTTGGTGTTTTTCCATGTTGAGGTTGTTGTTGTTTTTCAAGTTTGAGGTTGTTGTTAAATTTGTTGGTATTTTTCAATGTTGAGGTTGTTGTTGAATTTGTTGGTGTTTTTCATTGTTGAGGTTGTTGTTGAATTTGTTGGTGTTTTTCAATGTTGAGGTTGTTGTTGTTTTTCAATGTTGAGGTTGTTGTTGAATTTGTTGGTGTTTTTCAATGTTGAGGTTGTTGTTGTTTTTCAATGTTGAGGTTGTTGTTGAATTTGTTGGTGTTTTTCAATTTCGAGGTTGTTGTTGAATTTGTTGGTGTTTTTCAATGTTGAAGTTGTTCTTGAATTTGTTGGTGTTTTTCAATGTTGAGGTTGTTGTTGTTTTTCAATGTTGAGGTTGTTGTTGAATTTGTTGGTGTTTTTCAATGTTGTGGTTGTTGTTGTTTTTCAATGTTGAGGTTGTTGTTGTTTTTCGATGTTGAGGTTGTTGTTGAATTTGTTGGTGTTTTTCAATGTTGAGGTTGTTGTTGAATTTGTTGGTGTTTTTCAATGTTGAGGTTGTTGTTGTTTTTCAATGTTGAGGTTGTTGCTGAATTTCTTGGTGTTTTTCAATGTTGAGGTTGTTGTTGTTTTTCAATGTTGAGGTTGTTGTTGAATTTGTTGATGTTTTTCAATTTCGAGGTTGTTGTTGAATTTGTTGGTGTTTTTCAATGTTGAAGTTGTTGTTGAATTTGTTGGTGTTTTTCAATGTTGAGGTTGTTGTTGAATTTGTTGGTGTTTTTCAATGTCGAGGTTGTTGTTGAATTTGTTGGTGTTTTTCAATGTTGAAGTTGTTGTTGAATTTGTTGGTGTTTTTCATTGTTGAGGTTGTTGTTGAATTTGTTGGTGTTTTTCAACGTTGAGGTTGTTGTTGTCTTTAAATGTTGAGGTTGTTGTTGAATTTGTTGGTGTTTTTCAATTTTGAGGTTGTTGTTGTTTTTCAATGTTGAGGTTGTTGTTGAATTTGTTGGTGTTTTTCCATGTTGAGGTTGTTGTTGTTTTTCAAAGTTGAGGTTGTTGTTAAATTTGTTGGTGTTTTTCAATGTTGAGGTTGTTGTTGAATTTGTTGGTGTTTTTCATTGTTGAGGTTGTTGTTGAATTTGTTGGTGTTTTTCAATGTTGAGGTTGTTGTTGTTTTTCAATGTTGAGGTTGTTGTTGAATTTGTTGGTGTTTTTCAATGTTGAGGTTTTTGTTCTTTTTCAATGTTGAGGTTGTTGTTGAATTTGTTGGTGTTTTTCAATTTCGAGGTTGTTGTTGAATTTGTTGGTGTTCTTCAATGTTGAAGTTGTTGTTGAATTTGTTGGTGTTTTTCAATGTTGAGGATGTTGTTGTTTTTCAACGTTGAGGTTGTTGTTGAATTTGTTGGTGTTTTTCAATGTCGAGGTTGTTGTTGAATTTGTTGGTTTTTTTCAATGTTGAAGTTGTTGTTGAATTTGTTGGTGTTTTTCAATGTTGAGGTTGTTGTTGTTTTTCAATGTTGAGGTTGTTGTTGAATTTGTTGGTGTTTTTCAATTTTGAGGTTGTTGTTGTTTTTCAATGTTGAGGTTGTTGTTGAATTTGTTGGTGTTTTTCATTTTTGAGGTTGTTGTTGAATTTGTTGGTGTTTTTCTATGTTGAGGTTGTTGTTGTTTTTCAATGTTGAGATTGTTGTTGAATTTGTTGGTGTTTTTCAATGTTGAGGTTGTTGTTGAATTTGTTGGTGTTTTTCAATGTTGAGGTTGTTGTTGTTTTTCAATATTGAGGTTGTGGTTGAATTTGTTTGTGTTTTTCGATGTTGAGGTTGGTGTTGAATTTGTTGGTATTTATCAATGTTGAGGTTGTTGTTGTTTTTCAATGTTGAGGTTGTTTTTGAATGTGTTGGTGTTTTTCAATGTTGAGGTTGTTGTTGTTTTTCAATGTTGAGGTTGCTGAATTTGTTGGTGTTTTTCAATGTTGAGGTTGTTGTTGTTTTTCAATGTTGACGTTGTTGTTGAATTTGTTGGTGTTTTTCAATTTCGAGGTTGTTGTTGAATTTGTTGGTGTTTTTCAATGTTGAAGTTGTTGTTGAATTTGTTGGTGTTTTTCAATGTTGAGGTTGTTGTTGTTTTTCAATGTTGAGGTTGTTGTTGAATTTGTTGGTGTTTTTCAATGTTGAGGTTGTTGTTGTTTTTCAATGTTGAGGTTGTTGTTGTTTTTCAATGTTGAGGTTGTGGTTGAATTTGTTGCTGTTTTTCAATGCTCAGGTTGTTGTTGAATTTGTTGCTGTTTTTCAATGTTGAGGTTGTTGTTGTTTTTCAATGTTGAGGTTGTTGTTGTATTTGTTGGTGTTTTTCAATGTTGAGGTTGTTGTAGTTTTTCAATGTTGAGGTTGTTGTTGAATTTGTTGGTGTTTTTCAATGTCGAGGTTGTTGTTGAATTTGTTGGTGTTTTTCAATGTTGAAGTTGTTGTTGACTTTGTATGTGTTTTTCAATGTTGAGGTTGTTGTTGAATTTGTTGGTGTTTTTCAATCTTGAGGATGTTGTTGTTTTTAAATGTTGAGGTTGTTGTTGAATTTGTTGGTGTTTTTCAATGTTGTGGTTGTTGCTGTTTTTCAATGTTGAGGTTGTTGTTGTTTTTCGATGTTGAGGTTGTTGTTGAATTTGTTGGTGTTTTTCAATGTTGAGGTTGTTGTTGAATTTGTTGGTGTTTTTCAATGTTGAGGTTGTTGTTGTTTTTCAATGTTGAGGTTGTTGCTCAATTTGTTGGTGTTTTTCAATGTTGTGGTTGTTGTTGTTTTTCAATTTCGAGGTTGTTGTTGAATTTGTTGGTGTTCTTCAATGTTGAAGTTGTTGTTGAATTTGTTGGTGTTTTTCAATGTTGAGGTTGTTGTTGTTTTTCAATGTTGAGGTTGTTGTTGAATTTGTTGGTGTTTTTCAATGTCGAGGTTGTTGTTGAATTTGTTGGTGTTTTTCAATGTTGAAGTTGTTGATGAATTTGTTGGTGTTTTTCAATGTTGAGGTTGTTGTTGTTTTTCAATGTTGAGGTTGTTGTTGAATTTGTTGTTGTTTTTCAATTTTGAGGTTGTTGTTGTTTTTCAATGTTGAGGTTGTTGTTGAATTTGTTGGTATTTTTCCATGTTGAGGTTGTTGTTGTTTTTCAAAGTTGAGGTTGATGTTTAATTTGTTGGTGTTTTTCAATGTTGAGGTTGTTGTTGAATTTGTTGGAGTTTTTTTTTGAGGTTGTTGTTGAATTTGTTGGTGTTTTTCAATGTTGAGGTAGTTGTTGTTTTTCAATGTTGAGGTTGTTGTTGAATTTGTTGGTCTTTTTCAATGTTGAGGTTGTTGTTGAATTTGTTGGTGTTTTTCAATGTTGAGGTTGTTGTTGTTTTTCAATATTGAGGTTGTTGTTGAATTTGTTTGTGTTTTTCAATGTTGAGGTTGGTGTTGAATTTGTTGGTATTTTTCAATGTTGAGGTTGTTGTTGTTTTTCAATGTTGAGGTTGTTTTTGAATTTGTTGGTGTTTTTCAATGTTGAGGTTGTTGTTGTTTTTCAATGTTGAGGTTGTTGAATTTGTTGGTGTTTTTCAATGTTGAGGTTGTTGTTGTTTTTCAATGTTGAGGTTGTTGTTGAATTTGTTGGTGTTTTTCAATTTCGAGGTTGTTGTTGAATTTGTTGGTGTTTTTCAATGTTGAAGTTGTTGTTGAATTTGTTGGTGTTTTTCAATGTTGAGGTTCTAGTTGTTTTTCAATGATGAGGTTGCTGTTGAATTTGTTGGTGTTTTTCAATGTTGAGGTTGTTGTTGTTTTTCAATGTTGAGGTTGTTGTTGTTTTTCAATGTTGAGGTTGTTGTTGAATTTGTTGGTGTTTTTCAATGCTGAGGTTGTTGTTGAATTTGTTGCTGTTTTTCAATGTTGAGGTTGTTGTTGTTTTTCAATGTTGAGGTTGTTGTTGTATTTGTTGGTGTTTTTCAATGTTGAGGTTGCTGTAGTTTTTCAATGTTGAGGTTGTTGTTGAATTTGTTGGTGTTTTTCAATGTCGAGGTTGTTGTTGAATTTTTTGGTGTTTTTCAATGTTGAAGTTGTTGTTGAATTTGTATGTGTTTTTCAATGTTGAGGTTGTTGTTGAATTTGTTGGTGTTTTTCAATGTTGAGGTTGTTGTTGTTTTTAAATGTTGAGGTTGTTTTTGAATTTGTTGGTGTTTTTCAATTTTGAGGTTGTTGTTGTTTTTCAATGTTGAAGTTGTTGTTGAATTTGTTGGTGTTTTTCCATGTTGAGGTTGTTGTTGTTTTTCAAGTTTGAGGTTGTTGTTAAATTTGTTGGTATTTTTCAATGTTGAGGTTGTTGTTGAATTTGTTGGTGTTTTTCATTGTTGAGGTTGTTGTTGAATTTGTTGTTGTTTTTCAATGTTGAGGTTGTTGTTGTTTTTCAATGTTGAGGTTGTTGTTGAATTTGTTGGTGTTTTTCAATGTTGAGGTTGTTGTTGTTTTTCAATGTTGAGGTTGTTGTTGAATTTGTTGGTGTTTTTCAATTTCGATGTTGTTGTTGAATTTGTTGGTGTTTTTCAATGTTGAAGTTGTTCTTGAATTTGTTGGTGTTTTTCAATGTTGAGGTTGTTGTTGTTTTTCAATGTTGAGGTTGTTGTTGAATTTGTTGGTGTTTTTCAATGTTGTGGTTGTTGTTGTTTTTCAATGTTGAGGTTGTTGTTGTTTTTCGATGTTGAGGTTGTTGTTGAATTTGTTGGTGTTTTTCAATGTTGAGGTTGTTGTTGAATTTGTTGGTGTTTTTCAATGTTGAGGTTGTTGTTGTTTTTCAATGTTGAGGTTGTTGCTGAATTTCTTGGTGTTTTTCAATGTTGAGGTTGTTGTTGTTTTTCAATGTTGAGGTTGTTGTTGAATTTGTTGGTGTTTTTCAATTTCGAGGTTGTTGTTGAATTTGTTGGTGTTTTTCAATGTTGAAGTTGTTGTTGAATTTGTTGGTGTTTTTCAATGTTGAGGTTGTTGTTGAATTTGTTGGTGTTTTTCAATGTTGAGGTTGTTGTTGTTTTTCAATGTTGAGGGTGTTGTTGTTTTTCGATGTTGAGGTTGTTGTTGAATTTGTTGGTGTTTTTCAATGTTGAGGTTGTTGTTGCTTTTCAATGTTGAGGTTGTTGTTGTATTTGTTGGTGCTTTTCAATGTTGAGGTTGTTGTAGTTTTTCAATGTTGAGGTTGTTGTTGAATTTGTTGGTGTTTTTCAATGTCGAGGTTGTTGTTGAATTTGTTGGTGTTTTTCAATGTTGAAGTTGTTGTTGAATTTGTTGGTGTTTTTCATTGTTGAGGTTGTTGTTGAATTTGTTGGTGTTTTTCAACGTTGAGGTTGTTGTTGTCTTTAAATGTTGAGGTTGTTGTTGAATTTGTTGGTGTTTTTCAATTTTGAGGTTGTTGTTGTTTTTCAATGTTGAGGTTGTTGTTGAATTTGTTGGTGTTTTTCCATGTTGAGGTTGTTGTTGTTTTTCAAAGTTGAGGTTGTTGTTAAATTTGTTGGTGTTTTTCAATGTTGAGGTTGTTGTTGAATTTGTTGGTGTTTTTCATTGTTGAGGTTGTTGTTGAATTTGTTGGTGTTTTTCAATGTTGAGGTTGTTGTTGAATTTTTTGGTGTTTTTCAATGTTGAGGTTTTTGTTGTTTTTCAATGGTGAGGTTTTTGTTGAATTTGTTGGTGTTTTTCAATTTCGAGGTTGTTGTTGAATTTGTTGGTGTTCTTCAATGTTGAAGTTGTTGTTGAATTTGTTGGTGTTTTTCAATGTTGAGGATGTTGTTGTTTTTCAATGTTGAGGTTGTTGTTGAATTTGTTGGTGTTTTTCAATGTCGAGGTTGTTGTTGAATTTGTTGGTTTTTTTCCATGTTGAAGTTGTTGTTGAATTTGTTGGTGTTTTTCAATGTTGAGGTTGTTGTTGTTTTTCAATGTTGAGGTTGTTGTTGAATTTGTTGGTGTTTTTCAATTTTGAGGTTGTTGTTGTTTTTCAATGTTGAGGTTGTTGTTGAATTTGTTGGTGTTTTTCAATTTTGAGGTTGTTGTTGTTTTTCAATGATGAGGTTGCTGTTGAATTTGTTGGTGTTTTTCAATGTTGAGGTTGTTGTTGTTTTTCAATATTGAGGTTGTTGTTGTTTTTCAATGTTGAGGTTGTTGTTGAATTTGTTGGTGTTTTTCAATGCTGAGGTTGTTGTTGAATTTGTTGCTGTTTTTCAATGTTGAGGTTGTTGTTGTTTTTCAATGTTGAGGTTGTTGTTGTATTTGTTGGTGTTTTTCAATGTTGAGGTTGCTGTAGTTTTTCAATGTTGAGGTTGTTGTTGAATTTGTTGGTGTTTTTCAATGTCGAGGTTGTTGTTGAATTTTTTGGTGTTTTTCAATGTTGAAGTTGTTGTTGAATTTGTATGTGTTTTTCAATGTTGAGGTTGTTGTTGAATTTGTTGGTGTTTTTCAATGTTGAGGTTGTTGTTGTTTTTCAATGTTGAGGTTGTTTTTGAATTTGTTGGTGTTTTTCAATTTTGAGGTTGTTGTTGTTTTTCAATGTTGAAGTTGTTGTTGAATTTGTTGGTGTTTTTCCATGTTGAGGTTGTTGTTGTTTTTCAAGTTTGAGGTTGTTGTTAAATTTGTTGGTATTTTTCAATGTTGAGGTTGTTGTTGAATTTGTTGGTGTTTTTCATTGTTGAGGTTGTTGTTGAATTTGTTGGTGTTTTTCAATGTTGAGGTTGTTGTTGTTTTTCAATGTTGAGGTTGTTGTTGAATTTGTTGGTGTTTTTCAATGTTGAGGTTGTTGTTGTTTTTCAATGTTGAGGTTGTTGTTGAATTTGTTGGTGTTTTTCAATTTCGAGGTTGTTGTTGAATTTGTTGGTGTTTTTCAATGTTGAAGTTGTTCTTGAATTTGTTGGTGTTTTTCAATGTTGAGGTTGTTGTTGTTTTTCAATGTTGAGGTTGTTGTTGAATTTGTTGGTGTTTTTCAATGTTGTGGTTGTTGTTGTTTTTCAATGTTGAGGTTGTTGTTGTTTTTCGATGTTGAGGTTGTTGTTGAATTTGTTGGTGTTTTTCAATGTTGAGGTTGTTGTTGAATTTGTTGGTCTTTTTCCATGTTGAGGTTGTTGTTGTTTTTCAATGTTCAGGTTGTTGCTGAATTTCTTGGTGTTTTTCAATGTTGAGGTTGTTGTTGTTTTTCAATGTTGAGGTTGTTGTTGAATTTGTTGGTGTTTTTCAATTTCGAGGTTGTTGTTGAATTTGTTGGTGTTTTTCAATGTTGAAGTTGTTGTTGAATTTGTTGGTGTTTTTCAATGTTGAGGTTGTTGTTGAATTTGTTGGTGTTTTTCAATGTTGAGGTTGTTGTTGTTTTTCAATGTTGAGGGTGTTGTTGTTTTTCGATGTTGAGGTTGTTGTTGAATTTGTTGGTGTTTTTCAATGTTGAGGTTGTTGTTGCTTTTCAATGTTGAGGTTGTTGTTGTATTTGTTGGTGCTTTTCAATGTTGAGGTTGTTGTAGTTTTTCAATGTTGAGGTTGTTGTTGAATTTGTTGGTGTTTTTCAATGTCGAGGTTGTTGTTGAATTTGTTGGTGTTTTTCAATGTTGAAGTTGTTGTTGAATTTGTTGGTGTTTTTCATTGTTGAGGTTGTTGTTGAAGTTGTTGGTGTTTTTCAACGTTGAGGTTGTTGTTGTCTTTAAATGTTGAGGTTGTTGTTGAATTTGTTGGTGTTTTTCAATTTTGAGGTTGTTGTTGTTTTTCAATGTTGAGGTTGTTGTTGAATTTGTTGGTGTTTTTCCATGTTGAGGTTGTTGTTGTTTTTCAAAGTTGAGGTTGTTGTTAAATTTGTTGGTGTTTTTCAATGTTGAGGTTGTTGTTGAATTTGTTGGTGTTTTTCATTGTTGAGGTTGTTGTTGAATTTGTTGGTGTTTTTCAATGTTGAGGTTGTTGTTGAATTTTTTGGTGTTTTTCAATGTTGAGGTTTTTGTTGTTTTTCAATGTTGAGGTTGTTGTTGAATTTGTTGGTGTTTTTCAATTTCGAGGTTGTTGTTGAATTTGTTGGTGTTCTTCAATGTTGAAGTTGTTGTTGAATTTGTTGGTGTTTTTCAATGTTGAGGATGTTGTTGTTTTTCAATGTTGAGGTTGTTGTTGAATTTGTTGGTGTTTTTCAATGTCGAGGTTGTTGTTGAATTTGTTGGTTTTTTTCCATGTTGAAGTTGTTGTTGAATTTGTTGGTGTTTTTCAATGTTGAGGTTGTTGTTGTTTTTCAATGTTGAGGTTGTTGTTGAATTTGTTGGTGTTTTTCAATTTTGAGGTTGTTGTTGTTTTTCAATGTTGAGGTTGTTGTTGAATTTGTTGGTGTTTTTCATTTTTGAGGTTGTTGTTGAATTTGTTGGTGTTTTTCAATGTTGAGGTTGTTGTTGTTTTTCAATGTTGAGATTGTTGTTGAATTTGTTGGTGTTTTTCAATGTTGAGGTTGTTGTTGAATTTGTTGGTGTTTTTCAATGTTGAGGTTGTTGTTGTTTTTCAATATTGAGGTTGTTGTTGAATTTGTTTGTGTTTTTCAATGTTGAGGTTGGTGTTGTATTTGTTGGTATTTTTCAATGTTGAGGTTGTTGTTGTTTTTCAATGTTGAGGTTGTTTTTGAATGTGTTGGTGTTTTTCAATGTTGAGGTTGTTGTTGTTTTTCAATGTTGAGGTTGCTGAATTTGTTGGTGTTTTTCAATGTTGAGGTTGTTGTTGTTTTTCAATGTTGAGGTTGTTGTTGAATTTGTTGGTGTTTTTCAATTTCGAGGTTGTTGTTGAATTTGTTGGTGTTTTTCAATGTTGAAGTTGTTGTTGAATTTGTTGGTGTTTTTCAATGTTGAGGTTGTTGTTGTTTTTAAATGTTGAGGTTGTTGTTGAATTTGTTGTTGTTTTTCAATGTTGAGGTTGTTGTTGTTTTTCAATGTTGAGGTTGTTGTTGTTTTTCAATGTTGAGGTTGTTGTTGAATTTGTTGCTGTTTTTCAATGCTCAGGTTGTTGTTGAATTTGTTGCTGTTTTTCAATGTTGAGGTTGTTGTTTTTTTTCAATGTTGAGGTTGTTGTTGTATTTGTTGGTGTTTTTCAATGTTGAGGTTGTTGTAGTTTTTCAATGTTGAGGTTGTTGTTGAATTTGTTGGTGTTTTTCAATGTCGAGGTTGTTGTTGAATTTGTTGGTGTTTTTCAATGTTGAAGTTGTTGTTGAATTTGTATGTGTTTTTCAATGTTGAGGTTGTTGTTGAATTTGTTGGTGTTTTTCAATCTTGAGGTTGTTGTTGTTTTTAAATGTTGAGGTTGTTGTTGAATTTGTTGGTGTTTTTCAATTTTAAGGTTGTTGTTGTTTTTCAATGTTGAGGTTGTTGTTGAATTTGTTGGTGCTTTTCAATTTCGAGGTTGTTGTTGAATTTGTTGGTGTTTTTCAATGTTGAAGTTGTTCTTGAATTTGTTGGTGTTTTTCAATGTTGAGGTTGTTGTTGTTTTTCAATGTTGAGGTTGTTGTTGAATTTGTTGGTGTTTTTCAATGTTGTGGTTGTTGTTGTTTTTCAATGTTGAGGTTGTTGTTGTTTTTCGATGTTGAGGTTGTTGTTGAATTTGTTGGTGTTTTTCAATGTTGAGGTTGTTGTTGAATTTGTTGGTCTTTTTCCATGTTGAGGTTGTTGTTGTTTTTCAATGTTCAGGTTGTTGCTGAATTTCTTGGTGTTTTTCAATGTTGAGGTTGTTGTTGTTTTTCAATGTTGAGGTTGTTGTTGAATTTGTTGGTGTTTTTCAATTTCGAGGTTGTTGTTGAATTTGTTGGTGTTTTTCAATGTTGAAGTTGTTGTTGAATTTGTTGGTGTTTTTCAATGTTGAGGTTGTTGTTGAATTTGTTGGTGTTTTTCAATGTTGAGGTTGTTGTTGTTTTTCAATGTTGAGGGTGTTGTTGTTTTTCGATGTTGAGGTTGTTGTTGAATTTGTTGGTGTTTTTCAATGTTGAGGTTGTTGTTGCTTTTCAATGTTGAGGTTGTTGTTGTATTTGTTGGTGCTTTTCAATGTTGAGGTTGTTGTAGTTTTTCAATGTTGAGGTTGTTGTTGAATTTGTTGGTGTTTTTCAATGTCGAGGTTGTTGTTGAATTTGTTGGTGTTTTTCAATGTTGAAGTTGTTGTTGAATTTGTTGGTGTTTTTCATTGTTGAGGTTGTTGTTGAAGTTGTTGGTGTTTTTCAACGTTGAGGTTGTTGTTGTCTTTAAATGTTGAGGTTGTTGTTGAATTTGTTGGTGTTTTTCAATTTTGAGGTTGTTGTTGTTTTTCAATGTTGAGGTTGTTGTTGAATTTGTTGGTGTTTTTCCATGTTGAGGTTGTTGTTGTTTTTCAAAGTTGAGGTTGTTGTTAAATTTGTTGGTGTTTTTCAATGTTGAGGTTGTTGTTGAATTTGTTGGTGTTTTTCATTGTTGAGGTTGTTGTTGAATTTGTTGGTGTTTTTCAATGTTGAGGTTGTTGTTGAATTTTTTGGTGTTTTTCAATGTTGAGGTTTTTGTTGTTTTTCAATGTTGAGGTTGTTGTTGAATTTGTTGGTGTTTTTCAATTTCGAGGTTGTTGTTGAATTTGTTGGTGTTCTTCAATGTTGAAGTTGTTGTTGAATTTGTTGGTGTTTTTCAATGTTGAGGATGTTGTTGTTTTTCAATGTTGAGGTTGTTGTTGAATTTGTTGGTGTTTTTCAATGTCGAGGTTGTTGTTGAATTTGTTGGTTTTTTTCCATGTTGAAGTTGTTGTTGAATTTGTTGGTGTTTTTCAATGTTGAGGTTGTTGTTGTTTTTCAATGTTGAGGTTGTTGTTGAATTTGTTGGTGTTTTTCAATTTTGAGGTTGTTGTTGTTTTTCAATGTTGAGGTTGTTGTTGAATTTGTTGGTGTTTTTCATTTTTGAGGTTGTTGTTGAATTTGTTGGTGTTTTTCAATGTTGAGGTTGTTGTTGTTTTTCAATGTTGAGATTGTTGTTGAATTTGTTGGTGTTTTTCAATGTTGAGGTTGTTGTTGAATTTGTTGGTGTTTTTCAATGTTGAGGTTGTTGTTGTTTTTCAATATTGAGGTTGTTGTTGAATTTGTTTGTGTTTTTCAATGTTGAGGTTGGTGTTGTATTTGTTGGTATTTTTCAATGTTGAGGTTGTTGTTGTTTTTCAATGTTGAGGTTGTTTTTGAATGTGTTGGTGTTTTTCAATGTTGAGGTTGTTGTTGTTTTTCAATGTTGAGGTTGCTGAATTTGTTGGTGTTTTTCAATGTTGAGGTTGTTGTTGTTTTTCAATGTTGAGGTTGTTGTTGAATTTGTTGGTGTTTTTCAATTTCGAGGTTGTTGTTGAATTTGTTGGTGTTTTTCAATGTTGAAGTTGTTGTTGAATTTGTTGGTGTTTTTCAATGTTGAGGTTGTTGTTGTTTTTAAATGTTGAGGTTGTTGTTGAATTTGTTGTTGTTTTTCAATGTTGAGGTTGTTGTTGTTTTTCAATGTTGAGGTTGTTGTTGTTTTTCAATGTTGAGGTTGTTGTTGAATTTGTTGCTGTTTTTCAATGCTCAGGTTGTTGTTGAATTTGTTGCTGTTTTTCAATGTTGAGGTTGTTGTTTTTTTTCAATGTTGAGGTTGTTGTTGTATTTGTTGGTGTTTTTCAATGTTGAGGTTGTTGTAGTTTTTCAATGTTGAGGTTGTTGTTGAATTTGTTGGTGTTTTTCAATGTCGAGGTTGTTGTTGAATTTGTTGGTGTTTTTCAATGTTGAAGTTGTTGTTGAATTTGTATGTGTTTTTCAATGTTGAGGTTGTTGTTGAATTTGTTGGTGTTTTTCAATCTTGAGGTTGTTGTTGTTTTTAAATGTTGAGGTTGTTGTTGAATTTGTTGGTGTTTTTCAATTTTAAGGTTGTTGTTGTTTTTCAATGTTGAGGTTGTTGTTGAATTTGTTGGTGTTTTTCCATGTTGAGGTTGTTGTTGTTTTTCAAGTTTGAGGTTGTTGTTAAATTTGTTGGTGTTTTTCAATGTTGAGGTTGTTGTTGAATTTGTTGGTGTTTTTCAATGTTGAGGTTGTTGTTGTTTTTCAATGTAGAGGTTGTTGTTGAATTTGTTGGTGTTTTTCAATGTTGAGGTTGCTGTTGTTTTTCAATGTTGAGGTTGTTGCTGAATTTGTTGGTGTTTTTCAATTTCGAGGTTGTTGTTGAATTTGTTGGTGTTTTTCAATGTTGAAGTTGTTGTTGAACTTGTTGGTGTTTTTCAATGTTGAGGTTGTTGTTGTTTTTCAATGTTGAGGTTGTTGTTGAATTTGTTGGTGATTTTCAATTTCGAGGTTGTTGTTGTTTTTCAATGTTGAGGTTGTTGTTGTTTTTCGATGTTGAGGTTGTTGTTGAATTTGTTGGTGTTTTTCAATGTTGAGGTTATTGTTGTTTTTCAATGTTGAGGTTGTTGTTGAATTTGTTGGTGTTTTTCAATGTTGTGGTTGTTGTTGTTTTTCAATGTTGAGGTTGTTGTTGTTTTTCGATGTTGAGGTTGTTGTTGAATTTGTTGGTGTTTTTCAATGTTGAGGTTGTTGTTGAATTTGTTGGTGTTTTTCAATGTTGAGGTTGTTGTTGTTTTTCAATGTTGAGGTTGTTGTTGAATTTGTTGGTGTTTTTCAATTTCGAGGTTGTTGTTGAATTTGTTGGTGTTTTTCAATGTTGAAGTTGTTGTTGAATTTGTTGCTGTTTTTCAATGTTGAGGTTGTTGTTGTTTTTCAATGTTGAGGGTGTTGTTGTTTTTCGATGTTGAGGTTGTTGTTGAATTTGTTGGTGTTTTTCAATGTTGAGGATGTTGTTGTTTTTCAATGTTGAGGTTGTTGTTGTATTTCTTGGTGCTTTTCAATGTTGAGGTTGTTGTAGTTTTTCAATGTTGAGGTTGTTGTTGAATTTGTTGGTGTTTTTCAATGTCGAGGTTGTTGTTGAATTTGTTGGTGTTTTTCAATGTTGAAGTTGTTGTTGAATTTGTTGGTGTTTTTCATTGTTGAGGTTGTTGTTGAATTTGTTGGTGTTTTTCAATGTTGAGGTTGTTGTTGTCTTTAAATGTTGAGGTTGTTGTTGAATTTGTTGGTGTTTTTCAATGTTGAGGTTGTTGTTGTTTTTCAATGTTGAGGTTGTTGTTGAATTTGTTGCTGTTTTTCAATGCTCAGGTTGTTGTTGAATTTGTTGCTGTTTTTCAATGTTGAGGTTGTTGTTGTTTTTCAATGTTGAGGTTGTTGTTGTATTTGTTGGTGTTTTTCAATGTTGAGGTTGTTGTAGTTTTTCAATGTTGAGGTTGTTGTTGAATTTGTTGGTGTTATTCAATGTTGAGGTTTTTGTTGAATTTGTTGGTGTTTTTCAATGTTGAAGTTGTTGTTGAATTTGTATGTGTTTTTCAATGTTGAGGTTGTTGTTGAATTTGTTGGTGTTTTTCAATCTTGAGGTTGTTGTTGTTTTTAAATGTTGAGGTTGTTGTTGAATTTGTTGGTGTTTTTCAATTTTGAGGTTGTTGTTGTTTTTCAATTTTGAGGTTGTTGTTGAATTTGTTGGTGTTTTTCCATGTTGAGGTTGTTGTTGTTTTTCAAATTTGAGGTTGTTGTTAAATTTGTTGGTGTTTTTCAATGTTGAGGTTGTTGTTGAATTTGTTGGTGTTTTTCATTGTTGAGGTTGTTGTTGAATTTGTTGGTGTTTTTCAATGTTGAGGTTGTTGTTGTTTTTCAATGTAGAGGTTGTTGTTGAATTTGTTGGTGTTTTTCAATGTTGAGGTTGTTGTTGTTTTTCAATGTTGAGGTTGTTGTTGAATTTGTTGGTGTTTTTCAATTTCGAGGTTGTTGTTGAATTTGTTGTTGTTTTTCAATGTTGAAGTTGTTGTTGAACTTGTTGGTGTTTTTCAATGTTGAGGTTGTTGTTGTTTTTCAATGTTGAGGTTGTTGTTGAATTTGTTGGTGTTTTTCAATTTCGAGGTTGCTGTTGTTTTTCAATGTTGAGGTTGTTGTTGCTTTTCGATGTTGAGGTTGTTGTTGAATTTTTTGGTGTTTTTCAATGTTGAGGTTGTTGTTGTTTTTCAACGTTGAGGTTGTTGTTGAATTTGTTGGTGTTTTTCAATGTTGTGGTTGTTGTTGTTTTTCAATGTTGAGGTTGTTGTTGTTTTTCGATGTTGAGGTTGTTGTTGAATTTGTTGGTGTTTTTCAATGTTGAGGTTGTTGTTGAATTTGTTGGTGTTTTTCAATGTTGAGGTTGCTGTTGTTTTTCAATGTTGAGGTTGTTGCTGAATTTCTTGGTGTTTTTCAATGTTGAGGTTGTTGTTGTTTTTCAATGTTGAGGTTGTTGTTGAATTTGTTGGTGTTTTTCAATTTCGAGGTTGTTGTTGAATTTGTTGGCGTTTTTCAATGTTGAAGTTGTTGTTGAATTTGTTGGTGTTTTTCAATGTTGAGGTTGTTGTTGAATTTGTTGGTGTTTTTCAATGTTGAGGTTGTTGTTGTTTTTCAATGTTGAGGGTGTTGTTGTTTTTCGATGTTGAGTTTGTTGTTGAATTTCGTGGTGTTTTTCAATGTTGAGGTTGTAGTTGTTTTTCAATGTTGAGGTTGTTGTTGTATTTGTTGGTGCTTTTCAATGTTGAGGTTGTTGTAGTTTTTCAATGTTGAGGTTGTTGTTGAATTTGTTGGTGTTTTTCAATGTCGAGGTTGTTGTTGAATTTGTTGGTGTTTTTCAATGTTGAAGTTGTTGTTGAATTTGTTGGTGTTTTTCATTGTTGAGGTTGTTGTTGAATTTGTTGGTGTTTTTCAATGTTGCGGTTGTGGTTGTCTTTAAATGTTGAGGTTGTTGTTGAATTTGTTGGTGTTTTTCAATTTTGAGGTTGTTGTTGTTTTTCAATGTTGAGGTTGTTGTTGAATTTGTTGGTTTTTTTCCATGTTGAGGTTGTTGTTGTTTTTCAAAGTTGAGGTTGTTGTTAAATTTGTTGGTTTTTTTCAATGTTGAGGTTGTTGTTGAATTTGTTGGTGTTTTTCATTGTTGAGGTTGTTGTTGAATTTGTTGGTGTTTTTCAATGTTGAGGTTGTTGTTGTTTTTCAATGTTGAGGTTGTTGTTGAATTTGTTGGTGTTTTTCAATGTTGAGGTTTTTGTTGTTTTTCAATGTTGAGGTTGTTGTTGAATTTGTTGGTGTTTTTCAATTTCGAGGTTGTTGTTGAATTTGTTGGTGTTCTTCAATGTTGAAGTTGTTGTTGAATTTGTTGGTGTTTGTCAATGTTGAGGATGTTGTTGTTTTTCAATGTTGAGGTTGTTGTTGAATTTGTTGGTGTTTTTCAATGTTGAGGTTGTTGTTGTCTTTAAATGTTGAGGTTGTTGTTGAATTTGTTGGTGTTTTTCAATTTTGAGGTTGTTGTTGTTTTTCAATGTTGAGGTTGTTGTTGAATTTGTTGCTGTTTTTCAATGCTCAGGTTGTTGTTGAATTTGTTGCTGTTTTTCAATGTTGAGGTTGTTGTTGTTTTTCAATGTTGAGGTTGTTGTTGTATTTGTTGGTGTTTTTCAATGTTGAGGTTGTTGTAGTTTTTCAATGTTGAGGTTGTTGTTGAATTTGTTGGTGTTTTTCAATGTCGAGGTTGTTGTTGAATTTGTTGGTGTTTTTCAATGTTGAAGTTGTTGTTGAATTTGTATGTGTTTTTCAATGTTGAGGTTGTTGTTGAATTTGTTGGTGTTTTTCAATGTTGAAGTTGTTGTTGAATTTGTTGGTGTTTTTCATTGTTGAGGTTGTTGTTGAATTTGTTGGTGTTTTTCAATGTTGCGGTTGTTGTTGTCTTTAAATGTTGAGGTTGTTGTTGAATTTGTTGGTGTTTTTCAATTTTGAGGTTGTTGTTGTTTTTCAATGTTGAGGTTGTTGTTGAATTTGTTGGTGTTTTTCCATGTTGAGGTTGTTGTTGTTTTTCAAAGTTGAGGTTGTTGTTAAATTTGTTGGTGTTTTTCAATGTTGAGGTTGTTGTTGAATTTGTTGGTGTTTTTCATTGTTGAGGTTGTTGTTGAATTTGTTGGTGTTTTTCAATGTTGAGGTTGTTGTTGTTTTTCAATGTTGAGGTTGTTGTTGAATTTGTTGGTGTTTTTCAATGTTGAGGTTTTTGTTGTTTTTCAATGTTGAGGTTGTTGTTGAATTTGTTGGCGTTTTTCAATTTCGAGGTTGTTGTTGAATTTGTTGGTGTTCTTCAATGTTGAAGTTGTTGTTGAATTTGTTGGTGTTTTTCAATGTTGAGGATGTTGTTGTTTTTCAATGTTGAGGTTGTTGTTGAATTTGTTGGTGTTTTTCAATGTTGAGGTAGTTGTTGTCTTTAAATGTTGAGGTTGTTGTTGAATTTGTTGGTGTTTTTCAATTTTGAGGTTGTTGTTGTTTTTCAATGTTGAGGTTGTTGTTGAATTTGTTGCTGTTTTTCAATGCTCAGGTTGTTGTTGAATTTGTTGCTGTTTTTCAATGTAGAGGTTGTTGTAGTTTTTCAATGTTGAGGTTGTTGTTGAATTTGTTGGTGTTTTTCAAAGTCGAGGTTGTTGTTGAATTTGTTGGTGTTTTTCAATGTTGAAGCTGTTGTTGAATTTGTATGTGTTTTTCAATGTTGAGGTTGTTGTTGAATTTGTTGGTGTTTTTCAATCTTGAGGTTGTTGTTGTTTTTAAATGTTGAGGTTGTTGTTGAATTTGTTGGTGTTTTTCAATTTTGAGGTTGTTGTTGTTTTTCAATGTTGAGGTTGCTGTTGAATTTGTTGGTGTTTTTCCATGTTGAGGTTGTTGTTGTTTTTCAAGTTTGAGGTTGTTGTTAAATTTGTTGGTGTTTTTCAATGTTGAGGTTGTTGTTGAATTTGTTGGTGTTTTTCATTGTTGAGGTTGTTGTTGAATTTGTTGGTGTTTTTCAATGTTGAGGTTGTTGTTGTTTTTCAATGTAGAGGTTGTTGTTGAATTTGTTGGTGTTTTTCAATGTTGAGGTTGTTGTTGTTTTTCAATGTTGAGGTTGTTGTTGAATTTGTTGGTGTTTTTCAATTTCGAGGTTGTTGTTGAATTTGTTGGTGTTTTTCAATGTTGAAGTTGTTGTTGAACTTGTTGGTGTTTTTCAATGTTGAGGTTGTTGTTGTTTTTCAATGTTGAGGTTGTTGTTGAATTTGTTGGTGTTTTTCAATTTCGAGGTTGTTGTTGTTTTTCAATGTTGAGGTTGTTGTTGCTTTTCGATGTTGAGGTTGTTGTTGAATTTTTTGGTGTTTTTCAATGTTGAGGTTGTTGTTGTTTTTCAATGTTCAGGTTGTTGTTGAATTTGTTGGTGTTTTTCAATGTTGTGGTTGTTGTTGTTTTTCAATGTTGAGGTTGTTGTTGTTTTTCGATGTTGAGGTTGTTGTTGAATTTGTTGGTGTTTTTCAATGTTGAGGTTGTTGTTGAATTTGTTGGTGTTTTTCAATGTTGAGGTTGTTGTTGTTTTTCAATGTTGAGGTTGTTGTTGTATTTGTTGGTGTTTTTCAATGTTGAGGTTGTTGTAGTTTTTCAATGTTGAGGTTGTTGTTGAATTTGTTGGTGTTTTTCAATGTCGAGGTTGTTGTTGAATTTGTTGGTGTTTTTCAATGTTGAGGTTGTTGTTGAATTTGTTGGTGTTTTTCAATGTTGAGGTTGTTGTTGTTTTTCAATGTTGAGGTTGTTGCTGAATTTCTTGGTGTTTTTCAATGTTGAGGTTGTTGTTGTTTTTCAATGTTGAGGTTGTTGTTGAATTTGTTGGTGTTTTTCAATGTTGAGGTTGTTGTTGAATTTGTTGGTGTTTTTCAATGTTGAGGTTGTTGTTGCTTTTCAATGTTGAGGGTGTTGTTGTTTTTCGATGTTGAGGTTGTTGTTGAATTTCGTGGTGTTTTTCAATGTTGAGGTTGTAGTTGTTTTTCAATGTTGAGGTTGTTGTTGAATTTGTTGCTGTTTTTCAATGTTGAGGTTGTTGTTTTTTTTCAATGTTGAGGTTGTTGTTGTATTTGTTGGTGTTTTTCAATGTTGAGGTTGTTGTAGTTTTTCAATGTTGAGGTTGTTGTTGAATTTGTTGGTGTTTTTCAATGTCGAGGTTGTTGTTGAATTTGTTGGTGTTTTTCAATGTTGAAGTTGTTGTTGAATTTGTATGTGTTTTTCAATGTTGAGGTTGTTGTTGAATTTGTTGGTGTTTTTCAATCTTGAGGTTGTTGTTGTTTTTAAATGTTGAGGTTGTTGTTGAATTTGTTGGTGTTTTTCAATTTTAAGGTTGTTGTTGTTTTTCAATGTTGAGGTTGTTGTTGAATTTGTTGGTGCTTTTCAATTTCGAGGTTGTTGTTGAATTTGTTGGTGTTTTTCAATGTTGAAGTTGTTCTTGAATTTGTTGGTGTTTTTCAATGTTGAGGTTGTTGTTGTTTTTCAATGTTGAGGTTGTTGTTGAATTTGTTGGTGTTTTTCAATGTTGTGGTTGTTGTTGTTTTTCAATGTTGAGGTTGTTGTTGTTTTTCGATGTTGAGGTTGTTGTTGAATTTGTTGGTGTTTTTCAATGTTGAGGTTGTTGTTGAATTTGTTGGTCTTTTTCCATGTTGAGGTTGTTGTTGTTTTTCAATGTTCAGGTTGTTGCTGAATTTCTTGGTGTTTTTCAATGTTGAGGTTGTTGTTGTTTTTCAATGTTGAGGTTGTTGTTGAATTTGTTGGTGTTTTTCAATTTCGAGGTTGTTGTTGAATTTGTTGGTGTTTTTCAATGTTGAAGTTGTTGTTGAATTTGTTGGTGTTTTTCAATGTTGAGGTTGTTGTTGAATTTGTTGGTGTTTTTCAATGTTGAGGTTGTTGTTGTTTTTCAATGTTGAGGGTGTTGTTGTTTTTCGATGTTGAGGTTGTTGTTGAATTTGTTGGTGTTTTTCAATGTTGAGGTTGTTGTTGCTTTTCAATGTTGAGGTTGTTGTTGTATTTGTTGGTGCTTTTCAATGTTGAGGTTGTTGTAGTTTTTCAATGTTGAGGTTGTTGTTGAATTTGTTGGTGTTTTTCAATGTCGAGGTTGTTGTTGAATTTGTTGGTGTTTTTCAATGTTGAAGTTGTTGTTGAATTTGTTGGTGTTTTTCATTGTTGAGGTTGTTGTTGAAGTTGTTGGTGTTTTTCAACGTTGAGGTTGTTGTTGTCTTTAAATGTTGAGGTTGTTGTTGAATTTGTTGGTGTTTTTCAATTTTGAGGTTGTTGTTGTTTTTCAATGTTGAGGTTGTTGTTGAATTTGTTGGTGTTTTTCCATGTTGAGGTTGTTGTTGTTTTTCAAAGTTGAGGTTGTTGTTAAATTTGTTGGTGTTTTTCAATGTTGAGGTTGTTGTTGAATTTGTTGGTGTTTTTCATTGTTGAGGTTGTTGTTGAATTTGTTGGTGTTTTTCAATGTTGAGGTTGTTGTTGAATTTTTTGGTGTTTTTCAATGTTGAGGTTTTTGTTGTTTTTCAATGTTGAGGTTGTTGTTGAATTTGTTGGTGTTTTTCAATTTCGAGGTTGTTGTTGAATTTGTTGGTGTTCTTCAATGTTGAAGTTGTTGTTGAATTTGTTGGTGTTTTTCAATGTTGAGGATGTTGTTGTTTTTCAATGTTGAGGTTGTTGTTGAATTTGTTGGTGTTTTTCA
The DNA here is from genome assembly GCA_026770705.1 of Isurus oxyrinchus. Classification (NCBI taxonomy): domain Eukaryota; kingdom Metazoa; phylum Chordata; class Chondrichthyes; order Lamniformes; family Lamnidae; genus Isurus; species Isurus oxyrinchus. The sequence continues at coordinate 1,388,826 of JANJGN010000120.1, read as the reverse complement.
ATGTCGAGGTTGTTGTTGAATTTGTTGGTTTTTTTCCATGTTGAAGTTGTTGTTGAATTTGTTGGTGTTTTTCAATGTTGAGGTTGTTGTTGTTTTTCAATGTTGAGGTTGTTGTTGAATTTGTTGGTGTTTTTCAATTTTGAGGTTGTTGTTGTTTTTCAATGTTGAGGTTGTTGTTGAATTTGTTGGTGTTTTTCATTTTTGAGGTTGTTGTTGAATTTGTTGGTGTTTTTCAATGTTGAGGTTGTTGTTGTTTTTCAATGTTGAGATTGTTGTTGAATTTGTTGGTGTTTTTCAATGTTGAGGTTGTTGTTGAATTTGTTGGTGTTTTTCAATGTTGAGGTTGTTGTTGTTTTTCAATATTGAGGTTGTTGTTGAATTTGTTTGTGTTTTTCAATGTTGAGGTTGGTGTTGTATTTGTTGGTATTTTTCAATGTTGAGGTTGTTGTTGTTTTTCAATGTTGAGGTTGTTTTTGAATGTGTTGGTGTTTTTCAATGTTGAGGTTGTTGTTGTTTTTCAATGTTGAGGTTGCTGAATTTGTTGGTGTTTTTCAATGTTGAGGTTGTTGTTGTTTTTCAATGTTGAGGTTGTTGTTGAATTTGTTGGTGTTTTTCAATTTCGAGGTTGTTGTTGAATTTGTTGGTGTTTTTCAATGTTGAAGTTGTTGTTGAATTTGTTGGTGTTTTTCAATGTTGAGGTTGTTGTTGTTTTTAAATGTTGAGGTTGTTGTTGAATTTGTTGTTGTTTTTCAATGTTGAGGTTGTTGTTGTTTTTCAATGTTGAGGTTGTTGTTGTTTTTCAATGTTGAGGTTGTTGTTGAATTTGTTGCTGTTTTTCAATGCTCAGGTTGTTGTTGAATTTGTTGCTGTTTTTCAATGTTGAGGTTGTTGTTTTTTTTCAATGTTGAGGTTGTTGTTGTATTTGTTGGTGTTTTTCAATGTTGAGGTTGTTGTAGTTTTTCAATGTTGAGGTTGTTGTTGAATTTGTTGGTGTTTTTCAATGTCGAGGTTGTTGTTGAATTTGTTGGTGTTTTTCAATGTTGAAGTTGTTGTTGAATTTGTATGTGTTTTTCAATGTTGAGGTTGTTGTTGAATTTGTTGGTGTTTTTCAATCTTGAGGTTGTTGTTGTTTTTAAATGTTGAGGTTGTTGTTGAATTTGTTGGTGTTTTTCAATTTTAAGGTTGTTGTTGTTTTTCAATGTTGAGGTTGTTGTTGAATTTGTTGGTGTTTTTCCATGTTGAGGTTGTTGTTGTTTTTCAAGTTTGAGGTTGTTGTTAAATTTGTTGGTGTTTTTCAATGTTGAGGTTGTTGTTGAATTTGTTGGTGTTTTTCAATGTTGAGGTTGTTGTTGTTTTTCAATGTAGAGGTTGTTGTTGAATTTGTTGGTGTTTTTCAATGTTGAGGTTGCTGTTGTTTTTCAATGTTGAGGTTGTTGCTGAATTTGTTGGTGTTTTTCAATTTCGAGGTTGTTGTTGAATTTGTTGGTGTTTTTCAATGTTGAAGTTGTTGTTGAACTTGTTGGTGTTTTTCAATGTTGAGGTTGTTGTTGTTTTTCAATGTTGAGGTTGTTGTTGAATTTGTTGGTGATTTTCAATTTCGAGGTTGTTGTTGTTTTTCAATGTTGAGGTTGTTGTTGTTTTTCGATGTTGAGGTTGTTGTTGAATTTGTTGGTGTTTTTCAATGTTGAGGTTATTGTTGTTTTTCAATGTTGAGGTTGTTGTTGAATTTGTTGGTGTTTTTCAATGTTGTGGTTGTTGTTGTTTTTCAATGTTGAGGTTGTTGTTGTTTTTCGATGTTGAGGTTGTTGTTGAATTTGTTGGTGTTTTTCAATGTTGAGGTTGTTGTTGAATTTGTTGGTGTTTTTCAATGTTGAGGTTGTTGTTGTTTTTCAATGTTGAGGTTGTTGTTGAATTTGTTGGTGTTTTTCAATTTCGAGGTTGTTGTTGAATTTGTTGGTGTTTTTCAATGTTGAAGTTGTTGTTGAATTTGTTGCTGTTTTTCAATGTTGAGGTTGTTGTTGTTTTTCAATGTTGAGGGTGTTGTTGTTTTTCGATGTTGAGGTTGTTGTTGAATTTGTTGGTGTTTTTCAATGTTGAGGATGTTGTTGTTTTTCAATGTTGAGGTTGTTGTTGTATTTCTTGGTGCTTTTCAATGTTGAGGTTGTTGTAGTTTTTCAATGTTGAGGTTGTTGTTGAATTTGTTGGTGTTTTTCAATGTCGAGGTTGTTGTTGAATTTGTTGGTGTTTTTCAATGTTGAAGTTGTTGTTGAATTTGTTGGTGTTTTTCATTGTTGAGGTTGTTGTTGAATTTGTTGGTGTTTTTCAATGTTGAGGTTGTTGTTGTCTTTAAATGTTGAGGTTGTTGTTGAATTTGTTGGTGTTTTTCAATGTTGAGGTTGTTGTTGTTTTTCAATGTTGAGGTTGTTGTTGAATTTGTTGCTGTTTTTCAATGCTCAGGTTGTTGTTGAATTTGTTGCTGTTTTTCAATGTTGAGGTTGTTGTTGTTTTTCAATGTTGAGGTTGTTGTTGTATTTGTTGGTGTTTTTCAATGTTGAGGTTGTTGTAGTTTTTCAATGTTGAGGTTGTTGTTGAATTTGTTGGTGTTATTCAATGTTGAGGTTTTTGTTGAATTTGTTGGTGTTTTTCAATGTTGAAGTTGTTGTTGAATTTGTATGTGTTTTTCAATGTTGAGGTTGTTGTTGAATTTGTTGGTGTTTTTCAATCTTGAGGTTGTTGTTGTTTTTAAATGTTGAGGTTGTTGTTGAATTTGTTGGTGTTTTTCAATTTTGAGGTTGTTGTTGTTTTTCAATTTTGAGGTTGTTGTTGAATTTGTTGGTGTTTTTCCATGTTGAGGTTGTTGTTGTTTTTCAAATTTGAGGTTGTTGTTAAATTTGTTGGTGTTTTTCAATGTTGAGGTTGTTGTTGAATTTGTTGGTGTTTTTCATTGTTGAGGTTGTTGTTGAATTTGTTGGTGTTTTTCAATGTTGAGGTTGTTGTTGTTTTTCAATGTAGAGGTTGTTGTTGAATTTGTTGGTGTTTTTCAATGTTGAGGTTGTTGTTGTTTTTCAATGTTGAGGTTGTTGTTGAATTTGTTGGTGTTTTTCAATTTCGAGGTTGTTGTTGAATTTGTTGTTGTTTTTCAATGTTGAAGTTGTTGTTGAACTTGTTGGTGTTTTTCAATGTTGAGGTTGTTGTTGTTTTTCAATGTTGAGGTTGTTGTTGAATTTGTTGGTGTTTTTCAATTTCGAGGTTGCTGTTGTTTTTCAATGTTGAGGTTGTTGTTGCTTTTCGATGTTGAGGTTGTTGTTGAATTTTTTGGTGTTTTTCAATGTTGAGGTTGTTGTTGTTTTTCAACGTTGAGGTTGTTGTTGAATTTGTTGGTGTTTTTCAATGTTGTGGTTGTTGTTGTTTTTCAATGTTGAGGTTGTTGTTGTTTTTCGATGTTGAGGTTGTTGTTGAATTTGTTGGTGTTTTTCAATGTTGAGGTTGTTGTTGAATTTGTTGGTGTTTTTCAATGTTGAGGTTGCTGTTGTTTTTCAATGTTGAGGTTGTTGCTGAATTTCTTGGTGTTTTTCAATGTTGAGGTTGTTGTTGTTTTTCAATGTTGAGGTTGTTGTTGAATTTGTTGGTGTTTTTCAATTTCGAGGTTGTTGTTGAATTTGTTGGCGTTTTTCAATGTTGAAGTTGTTGTTGAATTTGTTGGTGTTTTTCAATGTTGAGGTTGTTGTTGAATTTGTTGGTGTTTTTCAATGTTGAGGTTGTTGTTGTTTTTCAATGTTGAGGGTGTTGTTGTTTTTCGATGTTGAGTTTGTTGTTGAATTTCGTGGTGTTTTTCAATGTTGAGGTTGTAGTTGTTTTTCAATGTTGAGGTTGTTGTTGTATTTGTTGGTGCTTTTCAATGTTGAGGTTGTTGTAGTTTTTCAATGTTGAGGTTGTTGTTGAATTTGTTGGTGTTTTTCAATGTCGAGGTTGTTGTTGAATTTGTTGGTGTTTTTCAATGTTGAAGTTGTTGTTGAATTTGTTGGTGTTTTTCATTGTTGAGGTTGTTGTTGAATTTGTTGGTGTTTTTCAATGTTGCGGTTGTGGTTGTCTTTAAATGTTGAGGTTGTTGTTGAATTTGTTGGTGTTTTTCAATTTTGAGGTTGTTGTTGTTTTTCAATGTTGAGGTTGTTGTTGAATTTGTTGGTTTTTTTCCATGTTGAGGTTGTTGTTGTTTTTCAAAGTTGAGGTTGTTGTTAAATTTGTTGGTTTTTTTCAATGTTGAGGTTGTTGTTGAATTTGTTGGTGTTTTTCATTGTTGAGGTTGTTGTTGAATTTGTTGGTGTTTTTCAATGTTGAGGTTGTTGTTGTTTTTCAATGTTGAGGTTGTTGTTGAATTTGTTGGTGTTTTTCAATGTTGAGGTTTTTGTTGTTTTTCAATGTTGAGGTTGTTGTTGAATTTGTTGGTGTTTTTCAATTTCGAGGTTGTTGTTGAATTTGTTGGTGTTCTTCAATGTTGAAGTTGTTGTTGAATTTGTTGGTGTTTGTCAATGTTGAGGATGTTGTTGTTTTTCAATGTTGAGGTTGTTGTTGAATTTGTTGGTGTTTTTCAATGTTGAGGTTGTTGTTGTCTTTAAATGTTGAGGTTGTTGTTGAATTTGTTGGTGTTTTTCAATTTTGAGGTTGTTGTTGTTTTTCAATGTTGAGGTTGTTGTTGAATTTGTTGCTGTTTTTCAATGCTCAGGTTGTTGTTGAATTTGTTGCTGTTTTTCAATGTTGAGGTTGTTGTTGTTTTTCAATGTTGAGGTTGTTGTTGTATTTGTTGGTGTTTTTCAATGTTGAGGTTGTTGTAGTTTTTCAATGTTGAGGTTGTTGTTGAATTTGTTGGTGTTTTTCAATGTCGAGGTTGTTGTTGAATTTGTTGGTGTTTTTCAATGTTGAAGTTGTTGTTGAATTTGTATGTGTTTTTCAATGTTGAGGTTGTTGTTGAATTTGTTGGTGTTTTTCAATGTTGAAGTTGTTGTTGAATTTGTTGGTGTTTTTCATTGTTGAGGTTGTTGTTGAATTTGTTGGTGTTTTTCAATGTTGCGGTTGTTGTTGTCTTTAAATGTTGAGGTTGTTGTTGAATTTGTTGGTGTTTTTCAATTTTGAGGTTGTTGTTGTTTTTCAATGTTGAGGTTGTTGTTGAATTTGTTGGTGTTTTTCCATGTTGAGGTTGTTGTTGTTTTTCAAAGTTGAGGTTGTTGTTAAATTTGTTGGTGTTTTTCAATGTTGAGGTTGTTGTTGAATTTGTTGGTGTTTTTCATTGTTGAGGTTGTTGTTGAATTTGTTGGTGTTTTTCAATGTTGAGGTTGTTGTTGTTTTTCAATGTTGAGGTTGTTGTTGAATTTGTTGGTGTTTTTCAATGTTGAGGTTTTTGTTGTTTTTCAATGTTGAGGTTGTTGTTGAATTTGTTGGCGTTTTTCAATTTCGAGGTTGTTGTTGAATTTGTTGGTGTTCTTCAATGTTGAAGTTGTTGTTGAATTTGTTGGTGTTTTTCAATGTTGAGGATGTTGTTGTTTTTCAATGTTGAGGTTGTTGTTGAATTTGTTGGTGTTTTTCAATGTTGAGGTAGTTGTTGTCTTTAAATGTTGAGGTTGTTGTTGAATTTGTTGGTGTTTTTCAATTTTGAGGTTGTTGTTGTTTTTCAATGTTGAGGTTGTTGTTGAATTTGTTGCTGTTTTTCAATGCTCAGGTTGTTGTTGAATTTGTTGCTGTTTTTCAATGTTGAGGTTGTTGTAGTTTTTCAATGTTGAGGTTGTTGTTGAATTTGTTGGTGTTTTTCAATGTCGAGGTTGTTGTTGAATTTGTTGGTGTTTTTCAATGTTGAAGCTGTTGTTGAATTTGTATGTGTTTTTCAATGTTGAGGTTGTTGTTGAATTTGTTGGTGTTTTTCAATCTTGAGGTTGTTGTTGTTTTTAAATGTTGAGGTTGTTGTTGAATTTGTTGGTGTTTTTCAATTTTGAGGTTGTTGTTGTTTTTCAATGTTGAGGTTGCTGTTGAATTTGTTGGTGTTTTTCCATGTTGAGGTTGTTGTTGTTTTTCAAGTTTGAGGTTGTTGTTAAATTTGTTGGTGTTTTTCAATGTTGAGGTTGTTGTTGAATTTGTTGGTGTTTTTCATTGTTGAGGTTGTTGTTGAATTTGTTGGTGTTTTTCAATGTTGAGGTTGTTGTTGTTTTTCAATGTAGAGGTTGTTGTTGAATTTGTTGGTGTTTTTCAATGTTGAGGTTGTTGTTGTTTTTCAATGTTGAGGTTGTTGTTGAATTTGTTGGTGTTTTTCAATTTCGAGGTTGTTGTTGAATTTGTTGGTGTTTTTCAATGTTGAAGTTGTTGTTGAACTTGTTGGTGTTTTTCAATGTTGAGGTTGTTGTTGTTTTTCAATGTTGAGGTTGTTGTTGAATTTGTTGGTGTTTTTCAATTTCGAGGTTGTTGTTGTTTTTCAATGTTGAGGTTGTTGTTGCTTTTCGATGTTGAGGTTGTTGTTGAATTTTTTGGTGTTTTTCAATGTTGAGGTTGTTGTTGTTTTTCAATGTTCAGGTTGTTGTTGAATTTGTTGGTGTTTTTCAATGTTGTGGTTGTTGTTGTTTTTCAATGTTGAGGTTGTTGTTGTTTTTCGATGTTGAGGTTGTTGTTGAATTTGTTGGTGTTTTTCAATGTTGAGGTTGTTGTTGAATTTGTTGGTGTTTTTCAATGTTGAGGTTGTTGTTGTTTTTCAATGTTGAGGTTGTTGTTGTATTTGTTGGTGTTTTTCAATGTTGAGGTTGTTGTAGTTTTTCAATGTTGAGGTTGTTGTTGAATTTGTTGGTGTTTTTCAATGTCGAGGTTGTTGTTGAATTTGTTGGTGTTTTTCAATGTTGAGGTTGTTGTTGAATTTGTTGGTGTTTTTCAATGTTGAGGTTGTTGTTGTTTTTCAATGTTGAGGTTGTTGCTGAATTTCTTGGTGTTTTTCAATGTTGAGGTTGTTGTTGTTTTTCAATGTTGAGGTTGTTGTTGAATTTGTTGGTGTTTTTCAATGTTGAGGTTGTTGTTGAATTTGTTGGTGTTTTTCAATGTTGAGGTTGTTGTTGCTTTTCAATGTTGAGGGTGTTGTTGTTTTTCGATGTTGAGGTTGTTGTTGAATTTCGTGGTGTTTTTCAATGTTGAGGTTGTAGTTGTTTTTCAATGTTGAGGTTGTTGTTGTATTTGTTGGTGCTTTTCAATGTTGAGGTTGTTGTAGTTTTTCAATGTTGAGGTTGTTGTTGAATTTGTTGGTGTTTTTCAATGTCGAGGTTGTTGTTGAATTTGTTGGTGTTTTTCAATGTTGAAGTTGTTGTTGAATTTGTTGGTGTTTTTCATTGTTGAGGTTGTTGTTGAATTTGTTGGTGTTTTTCAATGTTGCGGTTGTTGTTGTCTTTAAATGTTCAGGTTGTTGTTGAATTTGTTGGTGTTTTTCAATTTTGAGGTTGTTGTTGTTTTTCAATGTTGAGGTTGTTGTTGAATTTGTTGGTGTTTTTCCATGTTGAGGTTGTTGTTGTTTTTCAAAGTTGAGGTTGTTGTTAAATTTGTTGGTGTTTTTCAATCTTGAGGTTGTTGTTGAATTTGTTGGTGTTTTTCAATGTTGAGGTTGTTGTTGAATTTGTTGGTGTTTTTCAATCTTGAGGTTGTTGTTGTTTTTAAATGTTGAGGTTGTTGTTGAATTTGTTGGTGTTTTTCAATTTTGAGGTTGTTGTTGTTTTTCAATGTTGAGGTTGTTGTTGAATTTGTTGGTGTTTTTCCATGTTGAGGTTGTTGTTGTTTTTCAAGTTTGAGGTTGTTGTTAAATTTGTTGGTGTTTTTCAATGTTGAGGTTGTTGTTGAATTTGTTGGTGTTTTTCATTGTTGAGGTTGTTGTTGAATTTGTTGGTGTTTTTCAATGTTGAGGTTGTTGTTGTTTTTCAATGTAGAGGTTGTTGTTGAATTTGTTGGTGTTTTTCAATGTTGAGGTTGTTGTTGTTTTTCAATGTTGAGGTTGTTGTTGAATTTGTTGGTGTTTTTCAATTTCGAGGTTGTTGTTGAATTTGTTGGTGTTTTTCAATGTTGAAGTTGTTGTTGAACTTGTTGGTGTTTTTCAATGTTGAGGTTGTTGTTGTTTTTCAATGTTGAGGTTGTTGTTGAATTTGTTGGTGTTTTTCAATTTCGAGGTTGTTGTTGTTTTTCAATGTTGAGGTTGTTGTTGCTTTTCGATGTTGAGGTTGTTGTTGAATTTTTTGGTGTTTTTCAATGTTGAGGTTGTTGTTGTTTTTAAATGTTGAGGTTGTTGTTGAATTTGTTGGTGTTTTTCAATTTTGAGGTTGTTGTTGTTTTTCAATGTTGAGGTTGTTGTTGAATTTGTTGGTGTTTTTCCATGTTGAGGTTGTTGTTGTTTTTCAAGTTTGAGGTTGTTGTTAAATTTGTTGGTGTTTTTCAATGTTGAGGTTGTTGTTGAATTTGTTGGTGTTTTTCATTGTTGAGGTTGTTGTTGAATTTGTTGGTGTTTTTCAATGTTGAGGTTGTTGTTGTTTTTCAATGTAGAGGTTGTTGTTGAATTTGTTGGTGTTTTTCAATGTTGAGGTTGTTCTTGTTTTTCAATGTTGAGGTTGTTGTTGAATTTGTTGGTGTTTTTCAATTTCGAGGTTGTTGTTGAATTTGTTGGTGTTTTTCAATGTTGAAGTTGTTGTTGAACTTGTTGGTGTTTTTCAATGTTGAGGTTGTTGTTGTTTTTCAATGTTGAGGTTGTTGTTGAATTTGTTGGTGTTTTTCAATTTCGAGGTTGTTGTTGTTTTTCAATGTTGAGGTTGTTGTTGCTTTTCGATGTTGAGGTTGTTGTTGAATTTTTTGGTGTTTTTCAATGTTGAGGTTGTTGTTGTTTTTCAATGTTGAGGTTGTTGTTGAATTTGTTGGTGTTTTTCAATGTTGTGGTTGTTGTTGTTTTTCAATGTTGAGGTTGTTGTTGTTTTTCGATGTTGAGGTTGTTGTTGAATTTGTTGGTGTTTTTCAATGTTGAGGTTGTTGTTGAATTTGTTGGTGTTTTTCAATGTTGAGGTTGTTGTTGTTTTTCAATGTTGAGGTTGTTGTTGTATTTGTTGGTGTCTTTCAATGTTGAGGTTGTTGTAGTTTTTCAATGTTGAGGTTGTTGTTGAATTTGTTGGTGTTTTTCAATGTCGAGGTTGTTGTTGAATTTGTTGGTGTTTTTCAATGTTGAGGTTGTTGTTGAATTTGTTGGTGTTTTTCAATGTTGAGGTTGTTGTTGTTTTTCAATGTTGAGGTTGTTGCTGAATTTTTTGGTGTTTTTCAATGTTGAGGTTGTTGTTGTTTTTCAATGTTGAGGTTGTTGTTGAATTTGTTGGTGTTTTTCAATGTTGAGGTTGTTGTTGAATTTGTTGGTGTTTTTCAATGTTGAGGTTGTTGTTGTTTTTCAATGTTGAGGGTGTTGTTGTTTTTCGATGTTGAGGTTGTTGTTGAATTTCGTGGTGTTTTTCAATGTTGAGGTTGTAGTTGTTTTTCAATGTTGAGGTTGTTGTTGTATTTGTTGGTGCTTTTCAATGTTGAGGTTGTTGTAGTTTTTCAATGTTGAGGTTGTTGTTGAATTTGTTGGTGTTTTTCAATGTCGAGGTTGTTGTTGAATTTGTTGGTGTTTTTCAATGTTGAAGTTGTTGTTGAATTTGTTGGTGTTTTTCATTGTTGAGGTTGTTGTTGAATTTGTTGGTGTTTTTCAATGTTGCGGTTGTTGTTGTCTTTAAATGTTCAGGTTGTTGTTGAATTTGTTGGTGTTTTTCAATTTTGAGGTTGTTGTTGTTTTTCAATGTTGAGGTTGTTGTTGAATTTGTTGGTGTTTTTCCATGTTGAGGTTGTTGTTGTTTTTCAAAGTTGAGGTTGTTGTTAAATTTGTTGGTGTTTTTCAATGTTGAGGTTGTTGTTGAATTTGTTGGTGTTTTTCAATGTTGAGGTTGTTGTTGAATTTGTTGGTGTTTTTCAATCTTGAGGTTGTTGTTGTTTTTAAATGTTGAGGTTGTTGTTGAATTTGTTGGTGTTTTTCAATTTTGAGGTTGTTGTTGTTTTTCAATGTTGAGGTTGTTGTTGAATTTGTTGGTGTTTTTCCATGTTGAGGTTGTTGTTGTTTTTCAAGTTTGAGGTTGTTGTTAAATTTGTTGGTGTTTTTCAATGTTGAGGTTGTTGTTGAATTTGTTGGTGTTTTTCATTGTTGAGGTTGTTGTTGAATTTGTTGGTGTTTTTCAATGTTGAGGTTGTTGTTGTTTTTCAATGTAGAGGTTGTTGTTGAATTTGTTGGTGTTTTTCAATGTTGAGGTTGTTGTTGTTTTTCAATGTTGAGGTTGTTGTTGAATTTGTTGGTGTTTTTCAATTTCGAGGTTGTTGTTGAATTTGTTGGTGTTTTTCAATGTTGAAGTTGTTGTTGAACTTGTTGGTGTTTTTCAATGTTGAGGTTGTTGTTGTTTTTCAATGTTGAGGTTGTTGTTGAATTTGTTGGTGTTTTTCAATTTCGAGGTTGTTGTTGTTTTTCAATGTTGAGGTTGTTGTTGCTTTTCGATGTTGAGGTTGTTGTTGAATTTTTTGGTGTTTTTCAATGTTGAGGTTGTTGTTGTTTTCAATGTTGAGGTTGTTGTTGAATTTGTTGGTGTTTTTCAATGTAGTGGTTGTTGTTGTTTTTCAATGTTGAGGTTGTTGTTGTTTTTCGATGTTGAGGTTGTTGTTGAATTTGTTGGTGTTTTTCAATGTTGAGGTTGTTGTTGAATTTGTTGGTGTTTTTCAATGTTGAGGTTGTTGTTGTTTTTCAATGTTGAGGTTGTTGCTGAATTTCTTGGTGTTTTTCAATGTTGAGGTTGTTGTTGTTTTTCAATGTTGAGGTTGTTGTTGAATTTGTTGGTGTTTTTCAATTTCGAGGTTGTTGTTGAATTTGTTGGTGTTTTTCAATGTTGAAGTTGTTGTTGAATTTGTTGGTGTTTTTCAATGTTGAGGTTGTTGTTGAATTTGTTGGTGTTTTTCAATGCTGAGGTTGTTGTTGTTTTTCAATGTTGAGGGTGTTGTTGTTTTTCGATGTTCAGGTTGTTGTTGAATTTCGTGGTGTTTTTCAATGTTGAGGTTGTAGTTGTTTTTCAATGTTGAGGTTGTTGTTGTATTTGTTGGTGCTTTTCAATGTTGAGGTTGTTGTAGTTTTTCAATGTTGAGGTTGTTGTTGAATTTGTTGGTGTTTTTCAATGTCGAGGTTGTTGTTGAATTTGTTGGTGTTTTTCAATGTTGAAGTTGTTGTTGAATTTGTTGGTGTTTTTCATTGTTGAGGTTGTTGTTGAATTTGTTGGTGTTTTTCAATGTTGCGGTTGTTGTTGTCTTTAAATGTTGAGGTTGTTGTTGAATTTGTTGGTGTTTTTCAATTTTGAGGTTGTTTTTGTTTTTCAATGTTGAGGTTGTTGTTGAATTTGTTGGTGTTTTTCCATGTTGAGGTTGTTGTTGTTTTTCAAAGTTGAGGTTGTTGTTAAATTTGTTGGTGTTTTTCAATGTTGAGGTTGTTGTTGAATTTGTTGGTGTTTTTCATTGTTGAGGTTGTTGTTGAATTTGTTGGTGTTATTCAATGTTGAGGTTGTTGTTGTTTTTCAATGTTGAGGTTGTTGTTGAATTTGTTGGTGTTTTTCAATTTCGAGGTTGTTGTTGAATTTGTTGGTGTTTTTCATTGTTGAGGTTGTTGTTGAATTTGTTGGTGTTTTTCAATGTTGAGGTTGTTGTTGTTTTTCAAAGTTGAGGTTGTTGTTAAATTTGTTGGTGTTTTTCAATGTTGAGGTTGTTGTTGAATTTGTTGGTGTTTTTCATTGTTGAGGTTGTTGTTGAATTTGTTGGTGTTTTTCAATGTTGAGGTTTTTGTTGTTTTTCAATGTTGAGGTTGTTGTTGAATTTGTTGGTGTTTTTCAATTTCGAGGTTGTTGTTGAATTTGTTGGTGTTCTTCAATGTTGAAGTTGTTGTTGAATTTGTTGGTGTTTTTCAATGTTGAGGATGTTGTTGTTTTTCAATGTTGAGGTTGTTGTTGAAATTGTTGGTGTTTTTCAATGTTGAGGTTGTTGTTGTCTTTAAATGTTGAGGTTGTTGTTGAATTTGTTGGTGTTTTTCAATTTTGAGGTTGTTGTTGTTTTTCAATGTTGAGGTTGTTGTTGAATTTGTTGCTGTTTTTCAATGCTCAGGTTGTTGTTGAATTTGTTGCTGTTTTTCAATGTTGAGGTTGTTGTTGTTTTTCAATGTTGAGGTTGTTGTTGTATTTGTTGGTGTTTTTCAATGTTGAGGTTGTTGTAGTTTTTCAATGTTGAGGTTGTTGTTGAATTTGTTGGTGTTTTTCAAAGTCGAGGTTGTTGTTGAATTTGTTGGTGTTTTTCAATTTTGAGGTTGTTGTTGTTTTTCAATGTTGAGGTTGTTGTTGAATTTGTTGGTGTTTTTCCATGTTGAGGTTGTTGTTGTTTTTCAAAGTTGAGGTTGTTGTTAAATTTGTTGGTGTTTTTCAATCTTGAGGTTGTTGTTGAATTTGTTGGTGTTTTTCAATGTTGAGGTTGTTGTTGAATTTGTTGGTGTTTTTCAATCTTGAGGTTGTTGTTGTTTTTAAATGTTGAGGTTGTTGTTGAATTTGTTGGTGTTTTTCAATTTTGAGGTTGTTGTTGTTTTTCAATGTTGAGGTTGTTGTTGAATTTGTTGGTGTTTTTCCATGTTGAGGTTGTTGTTGTTTTTCAAGTTTGAGGTTGTTGTTAAATTTGTTGGTGTTTTTCAATGTTGAGGTTGTTGTTGAATTTGTTGGTGTTTTTCATTGTTGAGGTTGTTGTTGAATTTGTTGGTGTTTTTCAATGTTGAGGTTGTTGTTGTTTTTCAATGTAGAGGTTGTTGTTGAATTTGTTGGTGTTTTTCAATGTTGAGGTTGTTGTTGTTTTTCAATGTTGAGGTTGTTGTTGAATTTGTTGGTGTTTTTCAATTTCGAGGTTGTTGTTGAATTTGTTGGTGTTTTTCAATGTTGAAGTTGTTGTTGAACTTGTTGGTGTTTTTCAATGTTGAGGTTGTTGTTGTTTTTCAATGTTGAGGTTGTTGTTGAATTTGTTGGTGTTTTTCAATTTCGAGGTTGTTGTTGTTTTTCAATGTTGAGGTTGTTGTTGCTTTTCGATGTTGAGGTTGTTGTTGAATTTTTTGGTGTTTTTCAATGTTGAGGTTGTTGTTGTTTTTAAATGTTGAGGTTGTTGTTGAATTTGTTGGTGTTTTTCAATTTTGAGGTTGTTGTTGTTTTTCAATGTTGAGGTTGTTGTTGAATTTGTTGGTGTTTTTCCATGTTGAGGTTGTTGTTGTTTTTCAAGTTTGAGGTTGTTGTTAAATTTGTTGGTGTTTTTCAATGTTGAGGTTGTTGTTGAATTTGTTGGTGTTTTTCATTGTTGAGGTTGTTGTTGAATTTGTTGGTGTTTTTCAATGTTGAGGTTGTTGTTGTTTTTCAATGTAGAGGTTGTTGTTGAATTTGTTGGTGTTTTTCAATGTTGAGGTTGTTCTTGTTTTTCAATGTTGAGGTTGTTGTTGAATTTGTTGGTGTTTTTCAATTTCGAGGTTGTTGTTGAATTTGTTGGTGTTTTTCAATGTTGAAGTTGTTGTTGAACTTGTTGGTGTTTTTCAATGTTGAGGTTGTTGTTGTTTTTCAATGTTGAGGTTGTTGTTGAATTTGTTGGTGTTTTTCAATTTCGAGGTTGTTGTTGTTTTTCAATGTTGAGGTTGTTGTTGCTTTTCGATGTTGAGGTTGTTGTTGAATTTTTTGGTGTTTTTCAATGTTGAGGTTGTTGTTGTTTTTCAATGTTGAGGTTGTTGTTGAATTTGTTGGTGTTTTTCAATGTTGTGGTTGTTGTTGTTTTTCAATGTTGAGGTTGTTGTTGTTTTTCGATGTTGAGGTTGTTGTTGAATTTGTTGGTGTTTTTCAATGTTGAGGTTGTTGTTGAATTTGTTGGTGTTTTTCAATGTTGAGGTTGTTGTTGTTTTTCAATGTTGAGGTTGTTGTTGTATTTGTTGGTGTCTTTCAATGTTGAGGTTGTTGTAGTTTTTCAATGTTGAGGTTGTTGTTGAATTTGTTGGTGTTTTTCAATGTCGAGGTTGTTGTTGAATTTGTTGGTGTTTTTCAATGTTGAGGTTGTTGTTGAATTTGTTGGTGTTTTTCAATGTTGAGGTTGTTGTTGTTTTTCAATGTTGAGGTTGTTGCTGAATTTTTTGGTGTTTTTCAATGTTGAGGTTGTTGTTGTTTTTCAATGTTGAGGTTGTTGTTGAATTTGTTGGTGTTTTTCAATGTTGAGGTTGTTGTTGAATTTGTTGGTGTTTTTCAATGTTGAGGTTGTTGTTGTTTTTCAATGTTGAGGGTGTTGTTGTTTTTCGATGTTGAGGTTGTTGTTGAATTTCGTGGTGTTTTTCAATGTTGAGGTTGTAGTTGTTTTTCAATGTTGAGGTTGTTGTTGTATTTGTTGGTGCTTTTCAATGTTGAGGTTGTTGTAGTTTTTCAATGTTGAGGTTGTTGTTGAATTTGTTGGTGTTTTTCAATGTCGAGGTTGTTGTTGAATTTGTTGGTGTTTTTCAATGTTGAAGTTGTTGTTGAATTTGTTGGTGTTTTTCATTGTTGAGGTTGTTGTTGAATTTGTTGGTGTTTTTCAATGTTGCGGTTGTTGTTGTCTTTAAATGTTCAGGTTGTTGTTGAATTTGTTGGTGTTTTTCAATTTTGAGGTTGTTGTTGTTTTTCAATGTTGAGGTTGTTGTTGAATTTGTTGGTGTTTTTCCATGTTGAGGTTGTTGTTGTTTTTCAAAGTTGAGGTTGTTGTTAAATTTGTTGGTGTTTTTCAATGTTGAGGTTGTTGTTGAATTTGTTGGTGTTTTTCAATGTTGAGGTTGTTGTTGAATTTGTTGGTGTTTTTCAATCTTGAGGTTGTTGTTGTTTTTAAATGTTGAGGTTGTTGTTGAATTTGTTGGTGTTTTTCAATTTTGAGGTTGTTGTTGTTTTTCAATGTTGAGGTTGTTGTTGAATTTGTTGGTGTTTTTCCATGTTGAGGTTGTTGTTGTTTTTCAAGTTTGAGGTTGTTGTTAAATTTGTTGGTGTTTTTCAATGTTGAGGTTGTTGTTGAATTTGTTGGTGTTTTTCATTGTTGAGGTTGTTGTTGAATTTGTTGGTGTTTTTCAATGTTGAGGTTGTTGTTGTTTTTCAATGTAGAGGTTGTTGTTGAATTTGTTGGTGTTTTTCAATGTTGAGGTTGTTGTTGTTTTTCAATGTTGAGGTTGTTGTTGAATTTGTTGGTGTTTTTCAATTTCGAGGTTGTTGTTGAATTTGTTGGTGTTTTTCAATGTTGAAGTTGTTGTTGAACTTGTTGGTGTTTTTCAATGTTGAGGTTGTTGTTGTTTTTCAATGTTGAGGTTGTTGTTGAATTTGTTGGTGTTTTTCAATTTCGAGGTTGTTGTTGTTTTTCAATGTTGAGGTTGTTGTTGCTTTTCGATGTTGAGGTTGTTGTTGAATTTTTTGGTGTTTTTCAATGTTGAGGTTGTTGTTGTTTTCAATGTTGAGGTTGTTGTTGAATTTGTTGGTGTTTTTCAATGTAGTGGTTGTTGTTGTTTTTCAATGTTGAGGTTGTTGTTGTTTTTCGATGTTGAGGTTGTTGTTGAATTTGTTGGTGTTTTTCAATGTTGAGGTTGTTGTTGAATTTGTTGGTGTTTTTCAATGTTGAGGTTGTTGTTGTTTTTCAATGTTGAGGTTGTTGCTGAATTTCTTGGTGTTTTTCAATGTTGAGGTTGTTGTTGTTTTTCAATGTTGAGGTTGTTGTTGAATTTGTTGGTGTTTTTCAATTTCGAGGTTGTTGTTGAATTTGTTGGTGTTTTTCAATGTTGAAGTTGTTGTTGAATTTGTTGGTGTTTTTCAATGTTGAGGTTGTTGTTGAATTTGTTGGTGTTTTTCAATGCTGAGGTTGTTGTTGTTTTTCAATGTTGAGGGTGTTGTTGTTTTTCGATGTTCAGGTTGTTGTTGAATTTCGTGGTGTTTTTCAATGTTGAGGTTGTAGTTGTTTTTCAATGTTGAGGTTGTTGTTGTATTTGTTGGTGCTTTTCAATGTTGAGGTTGTTGTAGTTTTTCAATGTTGAGGTTGTTGTTGAATTTGTTGGTGTTTTTCAATGTCGAGGTTGTTGTTGAATTTGTTGGTGTTTTTCAATGTTGAAGTTGTTGTTGAATTTGTTGGTGTTTTTCATTGTTGAGGTTGTTGTTGAATTTGTTGGTGTTTTTCAATGTTGCGGTTGTTGTTGTCTTTAAATGTTGAGGTTGTTGTTGAATTTGTTGGTGTTTTTCAATTTTGAGGTTGTTTTTGTTTTTCAATGTTGAGGTTGTTGTTGAATTTGTTGGTGTTTTTCCATGTTGAGGTTGTTGTTGTTTTTCAAAGTTGAGGTTGTTGTTAAATTTGTTGGTGTTTTTCAATGTTGAGGTTGTTGTTGAATTTGTTGGTGTTTTTCATTGTTGAGGTTGTTGTTGAATTTGTTGGTGTTATTCAATGTTGAGGTTGTTGTTGTTTTTCAATGTTGAGGTTGTTGTTGAATTTGTTGGTGTTTTTCAATTTCGAGGTTGTTGTTGAATTTGTTGGTGTTTTTCATTGTTGAGGTTGTTGTTGAATTTGTTGGTGTTTTTCAATGTTGAGGTTGTTGTTGTTTTTCAAAGTTGAGGTTGTTGTTAAATTTGTTGGTGTTTTTCAATGTTGAGGTTGTTGTTGAATTTGTTGGTGTTTTTCATTGTTGAGGTTGTTGTTGAATTTGTTGGTGTTTTTCAATGTTGAGGTTTTTGTTGTTTTTCAATGTTGAGGTTGTTGTTGAATTTGTTGGTGTTTTTCAATTTCGAGGTTGTTGTTGAATTTGTTGGTGTTCTTCAATGTTGAAGTTGTTGTTGAATTTGTTGGTGTTTTTCAATGTTGAGGATGTTGTTGTTTTTCAATGTTGAGGTTGTTGTTGAAATTGTTGGTGTTTTTCAATGTTGAGGTTGTTGTTGTCTTTAAATGTTGAGGTTGTTGTTGAATTTGTTGGTGTTTTTCAATTTTGAGGTTGTTGTTGTTTTTCAATGTTGAGGTTGTTGTTGAATTTGTTGCTGTTTTTCAATGCTCAGGTTGTTGTTGAATTTGTTGCTGTTTTTCAATGTTGAGGTTGTTGTTGTTTTTCAATGTTGAGGTTGTTGTTGTATTTGTTGGTGTTTTTCAATGTTGAGGTTGTTGTAGTTTTTCAATGTTGAGGTTGTTGTTGAATTTGTTGGTGTTTTTCAAAGTCGAGGTTGTTGTTGAATTTGTTGGTGTTTTTCAATGTTGAAGTTGTTGTTGAATTTGTATGTGTTTTTCAATGTTGAGGTTGTTGTTGAATTTGTTGGTGTTTTTCAATCTTGAGGTTGTTGTTGTTTTTAAATGTTGAGGTTGTTGTTGAATTTGTTGGTGTTTTTCAATTTTGAGGTTGTTGTTGTTTTTCAATGTTGAGGTTGTTGTTGAATTTGTTGGTGTTTTTCCATGTTGAGGTTGTTGTTGTTTTTCAAGTTTGAGGTTGTTGTTAAATTTGTTGGTGTTTTTCAATGTTGAGGTCGTTGTTGAATTTGTTGGTGTTTTTCATTGTTGAGGTTGTTGTTGAATTTGTTGGTGTTTTTCAATGTTGAGGTTGTTGTTGAATTTGTTGGTGTTTTTCAATTTCGAGGTTGTTGTTGAATTTGTTGGTGTTCTTCAATGTTGAAGTTGTTGTTGAATTTGTTGGTGTTTTTCAATGTTGAGGATGTTGTTGTTTTTCAATGTTGAGGTTGTTGTTGAATTTGTTGGTGTTTTTCAATGTTGAGGTTGTTGTTGTCTTTAAATGTTGAGGTTGTTGTTGAATTTGTTGGTGTTTTTCAATTTTGAGGTTGTTGTTGTTTTTCAATGTTGAGGTTGTTGTTGAATTTGTTGCTGTTTTTCAATGCTCAGGTTGTTGTTGAATTTGTTGCTGTTTTTCAATGTTGAGGTTGTTGTTGTTTTTCAATGTTGAGGTTGTTGTTGTATTTGTTGGTGTTTTCAATGTTGAGGTTGTTGTAGTTTTTCAATGTTGAGGTTGTTGTTGAATTTGTTGGTGTTTTTCAAAGTCGAGGTTGTTGTTGAATTTGTTGGTGTTTTTCAATGTTGAAGTTGTTGTTGAATTTGTATGTGTTTTTCAATGTTGAGGTTGTTGTTGAATTTGTTGGTGTTTTTCAATCTTGAGGTTGTTGTTGTTTTTAAATGTTGAGGTTGTTGTTGAATTTGTTGGTGTTTTTCAATTTTGAGGTTGTTGTTGTTTTTCAATGTTGAGGTTGTTGTTGAATTTGTTCGTGTTTTTCCATGTTGAGGTTGTTGTTGTTTTTCAAGTTTGAGGTTGTTGTTAAATTTGTTGGTGTTTTTCAATGTTGAGGTCGTTGTTGAATTTGTTGGTGTTTTTCATTGTTGAGGTTGTTGTTGAATTTGTTGGTGTTTTTCAATGTTGAGGTTGTTGTTGTTTTTCAATGTAGAGGTTGTTGTTGAATTTGTTGGTGTTTTTCAATGTTGAGGTTGTTGTTGTTTTTCAATGTTGAGGTTGTTGTTGAATTTGTTGGTGTTTTTCAATTTCGAGGTTGTTGTTGAATTTGTTGGTGTTTTTCAATGTTGAAGTTGTTGTTGAACTTGTTGGTGTTTTTCAATGTTGAGGTTGTTGTTGTTTTTCAATGTTGAGGTTGTTGTTGTTTTTCAATGTTGAGGTTGTTGTTGAATTTGTTGGTGTTTTTCAATTTCGAGGTTGTTGTTGAATTTGTTGGTGTTTTTCAATGTTGAAGTTGTTGTTGAACTTGTTGGTGTTTTTCAATGTTGAGGTTGTTGTTGTTTTTCAATGTTGAGGTTGTTGTTGAATTTGTTGGTGTTTTTCAATTTCGAGGTTGTTGTTGTTTTTCAATGTTGAGGTTGTTGTTGCTTTTCGATGTTGAGGTTGTTGTTGAATTTTTTGGTGTTTTTCAATGTTGAGGTTGTTGTTGTTTTCAATGTTGAGGTTGTTGTTGAATTTGTTGGTGTTTTTCAATGTAGTGGTTGTTGTTGTTTTTCAATGTTGAGGTTGTTGTTGTTTTTCGATGTTGAGGTTGTTGTTGAATTTGTTGGTGTTTTTCAATGTTGAGGTTGTTGTTGAATTTGTTGGTGTTTTTCAATGTTGAGGTTGTTGTTGTTTTTCAATGTTGAGGTTGTTGCTGAATTTCTTGGTGTTTTTCAATGTTGAGGTTGTTGTTGTTTTTCAATGTTGAGGTTGTTGTTGAATTTGTTGGTGTTTTTCAATTTCGAGGTTGTTGTTGAATTTGTTGGTGTTTTTCAATGTTGAAGTTGTTGTTGAATTTGTTGGTGTTTTTCAATGTTGAGGTTGTTGTTGAATTTGTTGGTGTTTTTCAATGTTGAGGTTGTTGTTGTTTTTCAATGTTGAGGGTGTTGTTGTTTTTCGATGTTGAGGTTGTTGTTGAATTTCGTGGTGTTTTTCAATGTTGAGGTTGTAGTTGTTTTTCAATGTTGAGGTTGTTGTTGAATTTGTTGCTGTTTTTCAATGCTCAGGTTGTTGTTGAATTTGTTGCTGTTTTTCAATGTTGAGGTTGTTGTTGTTTTTCAATGTTGAGGTTGTTGTTGTATTTGTTGGTGTTTTTCAATGTTGAGGTTGTTGTAGTTTTTCAATGTTGAGGTTGTTGTTGAATTTGTTGGTGTTTTTCAAAGTCGAGGTTGTTGTTGAATTTGTTGGTGTTTTTCAATGTTGAAGTTGTTGTTGAATTTGTATGTGTTTTTCAATGTTGAGGTTGTTGTTGAATTTGTTGGTGTTTTTCAATCTTGAGGTTGTTGTTGTTTTTAAATGTTGAGGTTGTTGTTGAATTTGTTGGTGTTTTTCAATTTTGAGGTTGTTGTTGTTTTTCAATGTTGAGGTTGTTGTTGAATTTGTTGGTGTTTTTCCATGTTGAGGTTGTTGTTGTTTTTCAAGTTTGAGGTTGTTGTTAAATTTGTTGGTGTTTTTCAATGTTGAGGTCGTTGTTGAATTTGTTGGTGTTTTTCATTGTTGAGGTTGTTGTTGAATTTGTTGGTGTTTTTCAATGTTGAGGTTGTTGTTGTTTTTCAATGTAGAGGTTGTTGTTGAATTTGTTGGTGTTTTTCAATGTTGAGGTTGTTGTTGTTTTTCAATGTTGAGGTTGTTGTTGAATTTGTTGGTGTTTTTCAATTTCGAGGTTGTTGTTGAATTTGTTGGTGTTTTTCAATGTTGAAGTTGTTGTTGAACTTGTTGGTGTTTTTCAATGTTGAGGTTGTTGTTGTTTTTCAATGTTGAGGTTGTTGTTGTTTTTCAATGTTGAGGTTGTTGAATTTGTTGGTGTTTTTCAATTTCGAGGTTGTTGTTGAATTTGTTGGTGTTTTTCAATGTTGAAGTTGTTGTTGAACTTGTTGGTGTTTTTCAATGTTGAGGTTGTTGTTGTTTTTCAATGTTGAGGTTGTTGTTGAATTTGTTGGTGTTTTTCAATTTCGAGGTTGTTGTTGTTTTTCAATGTTGAGGTTGTTGTTGCTTTTCGATGTTGAGGTTGTTGTTGAATTTTTTGGTGTTTTTCAATGTTGAGGTTGTTGTTGTTTTCAATGTTGAGGTTGTTGTTGAATTTGTTGGTGTTTTTCAATGTAGTGGTTGTTGTTGTTTTTCAATGTTGAGGTTGTTGTTGTTTTTCGATGTTGAGGTTGTTGTTGAATTTGTTGGTGTTTTTCAATGTTGAGGTTGTTGTTGAATTTGTTGGTGTTTTTCAATGTTGAGGTTGTTGTTGTTTTTCAATGTTGAGGTTGTTGCTGAATTTCTTGGTGTTTTTCAATGTTGAGGTTTTTGTTGTTTTTCAATGTTGAGGTTGTTGTTGAATTTGTTGGTGTTTTTCAATTTCGAGGTTGTTGTTGAATTTGTTGGTGTTTTTCAATGTTGAAGTTGTTGTTGAATTTGTTGGTGTTTTTCAATGTTGAGGTTGTTGTTGAATTTGTTGGTGTTTTTCAATGTTGAGGTTGTTGTTGTTTTTCAATGTTGAGGGTGTTGTTGTTTTTCGATGTTGAGGTTGTTGTTGAATTTCGTGGTGTTTTTCAATGTTGAGGTTGTAGTTGTTTTTCAATGTTGAGGTTGTTGTTGTATTTGTTGGTGCTTTTCAATGTTGAGGTTGTTGTAGTTTTTCAATGTTGAGGTTGTTGTTGAATTTGTTGGTGTTTTTCAATGTCGAGGTTGTTGTTGAATTTGTTGGTGTTTTTCAATGTTGAAGTTGTTGTTGAATTTGTTGGTGTTTTTCATTGTTGAGGTTGTTGTTGAATTTGTTGGTGTTTTTCAATGTTGCGGTTGTTGTTGTCTTTAAATGTTGAGGTTGTTGTTGAATTTGTTGGTGTTTTTCAATTTTGAGGTTGTTTTTGTTTTTCAATGTTGAGGTTGTTGTTGAATTTGTTGGTGTTTTTCCATGTTGAGGTTGTTGTTGTTTTTCAAAGTTGAGGTTGTTGTTAAATTTGTTGGTGTTTTTCAATGTTGAGGTTGTTGTTGAATTTGTTGGTGTTTTTCATTGTTGAGGTTGTTGTTGAATTTGTTGGTGTTTTTCAATGTTGAGGTTGTTGTTGTTTTTCAATGTTGAGGTTGTTGTTGAATTTGTTGGTGTTTTTCAATTTCGAGGTTGTTGTTGAATTTGTTGGTGTTTTTCATTGTTGAGGTTGTTGTTGAAGTTGTTGGTGTTTTTCAATGTTGAGGTTGTTGTTGTTTTTCAAAGTTGAGGTTGTTGTTAAATTTGTTGGTGTTTTTCAATGTTGAGGTTGTTGTTGAATTTGTTGGTGTTTTTCATTGTTGAGGTTGTTGTTGAATTTGTTGGTGTTTTTCAATGTTGAGGTTTTTGTTGTTTTTCAATGTTGAGGTTGTTGTTGAATTTGTTGGTGTTTTTCAATTTCGAGGTTGTTGTTGAATTTGTTGGTGTTCTTCAATGTTGAAGTTGTTGTTGAATTTGTTGGTGTTTTTCAATGTTGAAGATGTTGTTGTTTTTCAATGTTGAGGTTGTTGTTGAATTTGTTGGTGTTTTTCAATGTTGAGGTTGTTGTTGTCTTTAAATGTTGAGGTTGTTGTTGAATTTGTTGGTGTTTTTCAATTTTGAGGTTGTTGTTGTTTTTCAATGTTGAGGTTGTTGTTGAATTTGTTGCTGTTTTTCAATGCTCAGGTTGTTGTTGAATTTGTTGCTGTTTTTCAATGTTGAGGTTGTTGTTGTTTTTCAATGTTGAGGTTGTTGTTGTATTTGTTGGTGTTTTTCAATTTTGAGGTTGTTGTAGTTTTTCAATGTTGAGGTTTTTGTTGAATTTGTTGGTGTTTTTCAAAGTCGAGGTTGTTGTTGAATTTGTTGGTGTTTTTCAATGTTGAAGTTGTTGTTGAATTTGTATGTGTTTTTCAATGTTGAGGTTGTTGTTGAATTTGTTGGTGTTTTTCAATCTTGAGGTTGTTGTTGTTTTTAAATGTTGAGGTTGTTGTTGAATTTGTTGGTGTTTTTCAATTTTGAGGTTGTTGTTGTTTTTCAATGTTGAGGTTGTTGTTGAATTTGTTGGTGTTTTTCCATGTTGAGGTTGTTGTTGTTTTTCAAGTTTGAGGTTGTTGTTAAATTTGTTGGTGTTTTTCAATGTTGAGGTCGTTGTTGAATTTGTTGGTGTTTTTCATTGTTGAGGTTGTTGTTGAATTTGTTGGTGTTTTTCAATGTTGAGGTTGTTGTTGAATTTGTTGGTGTTTTTCAATTTCGAGGTTGTTGTTGAATTTGTTGGTGTTCTTCAATGTTGAAGTTGTTGTTGAATTTGTTGGTGTTTTTCAATGTTGAGGATGTTGTTGTTTTTCAATGTTGAGGTTGTTGTTGAATTTGTTGGTGTTTTTCAATGTTGAGGTTGTTGTTGTCTTTAAATGTTGAGGTTGTTGTTGAATTTGTTGGTGTTTTTCAATTTTGAGGTTGTTGTTGTTTTTCAATGTTGAGGTTGTTGTTGAATTTGTTGCTGTTTTTCAATGCTCAGGTTGTTGTTGAATTTGTTGCTGTTTTTCAATGTTGAGGTTGTTGTTGTTTTTCAATGTTGAGGTTGTTGTTGTATTTGTTGGTGTTTTTCAATGTTGAGGTTGTTGTAGTTTTTCAATGTTGAGGTTGTTGTTGAATTTGTTGGTGTTTTTCAAAGTCGAGGTTGTTGTTGAATTTGTTGGTGTTTTTCAATGTTGAAGTTGTTGTTGAATTTGTATGTGTTTTTCAATGTTGAGGTTGTTGTTGAATTTGTTGGTGTTTTTCAATCTTGAGGTTGTTGTTGTTTTTAAATGTTGAGGTTGTTGTTGAATTTGTTGGTGTTTTTCAATTTTGAGGTTGTTGTTGTTTTTCAATGTTGAGGTTGTTGTTGAATTTGTTGGTGTTTTTCCATGTTGAGGTTGTTGTTGTTTTTCAAGTTTGAGGTTGTTGTTAAATTTGTTGGTGTTTTTCAATGTTGAGGTCGTTGTTGAATTTGTTGGTGTTTTTCATTGTTGAGGTTGTTGTTGAATTTGTTGGTGTTTTTCAATGTTGAGGTTGTTGTTGTTTTTCAATGTAGAGGTTGTTGTTGAATTTGTTGGTGTTTTTCAATGTTGAGGTTGTTGTTGTTTTTCAATGTTGAGGTTGTTGTTGAATTTGTTGGTGTTTTTCAATTTCGAGGTTGTTGTTGAATTTGTTGGTGTTTTTCAATGTTGAAGTTGTTGTTGAACTTGTTGGTGTTTTTCAATGTTGAGGTTGTTGTTGTTTTTCAATGTTGAGGTTGTTGTTGAATTTGTTGGAGTTTTTCAATTTCGAGGTTGTTGTTGTTTTTCAATGTTGAGGTTGTTGTTGCTTTTCGATGTTGAGGTTGTTGTTGAATTTTTTGGTGTTTTTCAATGTTGAGGTTGTTGTTGTTTTTCAATGTTGAGGTTGTTGTTGAATTTGTTGGTGTTTTTCAATGTTGTGGTTGTTGTTGTTTTTCAATGTTGAGGTTGTTGTTGTTTTTCGATGTTGAGGTTGTTGTTGAATTTGTTGGTGTTTTTCAATGTTGAGGTTGTTGTTGAATTTGTTGGTGTTTTTCAATGTTGAGGTTGTTGTTGTTTTTCAATGTTGAGGTTGTTGCTGAATTTCTTGGTGTTTTTCAATGTTGAGGTTGTTGTTGTTTTTCAATGTTGAGGTTGTTGTTGAATTTGTTGGTGTTTTTCAATTTCGAGGTTGTTGTTGAATTTGTTGGTGTTTTTCAATGTTGAAGTTGTTGTTGAATTTGTTGGTGTTTTTCAATGTTGAGGTTGTTGTTGAATTTGTTGGTGTTTTTCAATGTTGAGGTTGTTGTTGTTTTTCAATGTTGAGGGTGTTGTTGTTTTTCGATGTTGAGGTTGTTGTTGAATTTCGTGGTGTTTTTCAATGTTGAGGTTGTAGTTGTTTTTCAATGTTGAGGTTGTTGTTGTATTTGTTGGTGCTTTTCAATGTTGAGGTTGTTGTAGTTTTTCAATGTTGAGGTTGTTGTTGAATTTGTTGGTGTTTTTCAATGTCGAGGTTGTTGTTGAATTTGTTGGTGTTTTTCAATGTTGAAGTGGTTGTTGAATTTGTTGGTGTTTTTCATTGTTGAGGTTGTTGTTGAATTTGTTGGTGTTTTTCAATGTTGCGGTTGTTGTTGTCTTTAAATGTTGAGGTTGTTGTTGAATTTGTTGGTGTTTTTCAATTTTGAGGTTGTTGTTGTTTTTCAATGTTGAGGTTGTTGTTGAATTTGTTGGTGTTTTTCCATGTTGAGGTTGTTGTTGTTTTTCAAAGTTGAGGTTGTTGTTAAATTTGTTGGTGTTTTTCAATGTTGAGGTTGTTGTTGAATTTGTTGGTGTTTTTCATTGTTGAGGTTGTTGTTGAATTTGTTGGTGTTTTTCAATGTTGAGGTTGTTGTTGTTTTTCAATGTTGAGGTTGTTGTTGAATTTGTTGGTGTTTTTCAATGTTGAGGTTTTTGTTGTTTTTCAATGTTGAGGTTGTTGTTGAATTTGTTGGTGTTTTTCAATTTCGAGGTTGTTGTTGAATTTGTTGGTGTTCTTCAATGTTGAAGTTGTTGTTGAATTTGTTGGTGTTTTTCAATGTTGAGGATGTTGTTGTTTTTCAATGTTGAGGTTGTTGTTGAATTTGTTGGTGTTTTTCAATGTTGAGGTTGTTGTTGTCTTTAAATGTTGAGGTTGTTGTTGAATT
Organism: Isurus oxyrinchus; assembly: GCA_026770705.1. Classification (NCBI taxonomy): domain Eukaryota; kingdom Metazoa; phylum Chordata; class Chondrichthyes; order Lamniformes; family Lamnidae; genus Isurus; species Isurus oxyrinchus. The sequence goes on along the minus strand of JANJGN010000120.1, from coordinate 1,363,605 downwards.
TGTTGGTGTTTTTCAATTTTGAGGTTGTTGTTGTTTTTCAATGTTGAGGTTGTTGTTGAATTTGTTGCTGTTTTTCAATGCTCAGGTTGTTGTTGAATTTGTTGCTGTTTTTCAATGTTGAGGTTGTTGTTGTTTTTCAATGTTGAGGTTGTTGTTATATTTGTTGGTGTTTTTCAATGTTGAGGTTGTTGTAGTTTTTCAATGGTGAGGTTGTTGTTGAATTTGTTGGTGTTTTTCAATGTCGAGGTTGTTGTTGAATTTGTTGGTGTTTTTCAATGTTGAAGTTGTTGTTGAATTTGTATGTGTTTTTCAATGTTGAGGTTGTTGTTGAATTTGTTGGTGTTTTTCAATTTTGAGGTTGTTGTTGTTTTTCAATGTTGAGGTTGTTGTTGAATTTGTTGGTGTTTTTCCATGTTGAGGTTGTTGTTGTTTTTCAAGTTTGAGGTTGTTGTTAAATTTGTTGGTGTTTTTCAATGTTGAGGTTGTTGTTGAATTTGTTGGTGTTTTTCATTGTTGAGGTTGTTGTTGAATTTGTTGGTGTTTTTCAATGTTGAGGTTCTTGTTGTTTTTCAATGTAGAGGTTGTTGTTGAATTTGTTGGTGTTTTTCAATGTTGAGGTTGTTGTTGTTTTTCAATGTTGAGGTTGTTGTTGAATTTGTTGGTGTTTTTCAATTTCGAGGTTGTTGTTGAATTTGTTGGTGTTTTTCAATGTTGAAGTTGTTGTTGAACTTGTTGGTGTTTTTCAATGTTGAGGTTGTTGTTGTTTTTCAATGTTGAGGTTGTTGTTGAATTTGTTGGTGTTTTTCAATTTCGAGGATGTTGTTGTTTTTCAATGTTGAGGTTGTTGTTGCTTTTCGATGTTGAGGTTGTTGTTGAATTTTTTGGTGTTTTTCAATGTTGAGGTTGTTGTTGTTTTTCAATGTTGAGGTTGTTGTTGAATTTGTTGGTGTTTTTCAATGTTGTGGTTGTTGTTGTTTTTCAATGTTGAGGTTGTTGTTGTTTTTCGATGTTGAGGTTGTTGTTGAATTTTTTGGTGTTTTTCAATGTTGAGGTTGTTGTTGAATTTGTTGGTGTTTTTCAATGTTGAGGTTGTTGTTGTTTTTCAATGTTGAGGTTGTTGCTGAATTTCTTGGTGTTTTTCAATGTTGAGGTTGTTGTTGTTTTTCAATGTTGCGGTTGTTGTTGAATTTGTTGGTGTTTTTCAATTTCGAGGTTGTTGTTGAATTTGTTGGTGTTTTTCAATGTTGAAGTTGTTGTTGAATTTGTTGGTATTTTTCAATGTTGAGGTTGTTGTTGAATTTGTTGGTGTTTTTCAATGTTGAGGTTGTTGTTGTTTTTCAATGTTGAGGGTGTTGTTGTTTTTCGATGTTGAGGTTGTTGTTGAATTTCGTGGTGTTTTTCAATGTTGAGGTTGTAGTTGTTTTTCAATGTTGAGGTTGTTGTTGTATTTGTTGGTGCTTTTCAATGTTGAGGTTGTTGTAGTTTTTCAATGTTGAGGTTGTTGTTGAATTTGTTGGTGTTTTTCAATGTCGTGGTTGTTGTTGAATTTGTTGGTGTTTTTCAATGTTGAAGTTGTTGTTGAATTTGTTGGTGTTTTTCATTGTTGAGGTTGTTGTTGAATTTGTTGGTGTTTTTCAATGTTGCGGTTGTTGTTGTCTTTAAATGTTGAGGTTGTTGTTGAATTTGTTGGTGTTTTTCAATTTTGAGGTTGTTGTTGTTTTTCAATGTTGAGGTTGTTGTTGAATTTGTTGGTGTTTTTCCATGTTGAGGTTGTTGTTGTTTTTCAAAGTTGAGGTTGTTGTTAAATTTGTTGGTGTTTTTCAATGTTGAGGTTGTTGTTGAATTTGTTGGTGTTTTTCAATGTTGAAGTGGTTGTTGAATTTGTTGGTGTTTTTCATTGTTGAGGTTGTTGTTGAATTTGTTGGTGTTTTTCAATGTTGCGGTTGTTGTTGTCTTTAAATGTTGAGGTTGTTGTTGAATTTGTTGGTGTTTTTCAATTTTGAGGTTGTTGTTGTTTTTCAATGTTGAGGTTGTTGTTGAATTTGTTGGTGTTTTTCCATGTTGAGGTTGTTGTTGTTTTTCAAAGTTGAGGTTGTTGTTAAATTTGTTGGTGTTTTTCAATGTTGAGGTTGTTCTTGAATTTGTTGGTGTTTTTCATTGTTGAGGTTGTTGTTGAATTTGTTGGTGTTTTTCAATGTTGAGGTTGTTGTTGTTTTTCAATGTTGAGGTTGTTGTTGAATTTGTTGGTGTTTTTCAATGTTGAGGTTTTTGTTGTTTTTCAATGTTGAGGTTGTTGTTGAATTTGTTGGTGTTTTTCAATTTCGAGGTTGTTGTTGAATTTGTTGGTGTTCTTCAATGTTGAAGTTGTTGTTGAATTTGTTGGTGTTTTTCAATGTTGAGGATGTTGTTGTTTTTCAATGTTGAGGTTGTTGTTGAATTTGTTGGTGTTTTTCAATGTTGAGGTTGTTGTTGTCTTTAAATGTTGAGGTTGTTGTTGAATTTGTTGGTATTTTTCAATTTTGAGGTTGTTGTTGTTTTTCAATGTTGAGGTTGTTGTTGAATTTGTTGCTGTTTTTCAATGCTCAGGTTGTTGTTGAATTTGTTGCTGTTTTTCAATGTTGAGGTTGTTGTTGTTTTTCAATGTTGAGGTTGTTGTTGTATTTGTTGGTGTTTTTCAATGTTGAGGTTGTTGTAGTTTTTCAATGGTGAGGTTGTTGTTGAATTTGTTGGTGTTTTTCAATGTCGAGGTTGTTGTTGAATTTGTTGGTGTTTTTCAATGTTGAAGTTGTTGTTGAATTTGTATGTGTTTTTCAATGTTGAGGTTGTTGTTGAATTTGTTGGTGTTTTTCAATTTTGAGGTTGTTGTTGTTTTTCAATGTTGAGGTTGTTGTTGAATTTGTTGGTGTTTTTCCATGTTGAGGTTGTTGTTGTTTTTCAAGTTTGAGGTTGTTGTTAAATTTGTTGGTGTTTTTCAATGTTGAGGTTGTTGTTGAATTTGTTGGTGTTTTTCATTGTTGAGGTTGTTGTTGAATTTGTTGGTGTTTTTCAATGTTGAGGTTCTTGTTGTTTTTCAATGTAGAGGTTGTTGTTGAATTTGTTGGTGTTTTTCAATGTTGAGGTTGTTGTTGTTTTTCAATGTTGAGGTTGTTGTTGAATTTGTTGGTGTTTTTCAATTTCGAGGTTGTTGTTGAATTTGTTGGTGTTTTTCAATGTTGAAGTTGTTGTTGAACTTGTTGGTGTTTTTCAATGTTGAGGTTGTTGTTGTTTTTCAATGTTGAGGTTGTTGTTGAATTTGTTGGTGTTTTTCAATTTCGAGGATGTTGTTGTTTTTCAATGTTGAGGTTGTTGTTGCTTTTCGATGTTGAGGTTGTTGTTGAATTTTTTGGTGTTTTTCAATGTTGAGGTTGTTGTTGTTTTTCAATGTTGAGGTTGTTGTTGAATTTGTTGGTGTTTTTCAATGTTGTGGTTGTTGTTGTTTTTCAATGTTGAGGTTGTTGTTGTTTTTCGATGTTGAGGTTGTTGTTGAATTTGTTGGTGTTTTTCAATGTTGAGGTTGTTGTTGAATTTGTTGGTGTTTTTCAATGTTGAGGTTGTTGTTGTTTTTCAATGTTGAGGTTGTTGCTGAATTTCTTGGTGTTTTTCAATGTTGAGGTTGTTGTTGTTTTTCAATGTTGCGGTTGTTGTTGAATTTGTTGGTGTTTTTCAATTTCGAGGTTGTTGTTGAATTTGTTGTTGTTTTTCAATGTTGAAGTTGTTGTTGAATTTGTTGGTATTTTTCAATGTTGAGGTTGTTGTTGAATTTGTTGGTGTTTTTCAATGTTGAGGTTGTTGTTGTTTTTCAATGTTGAGGGTCTTGTTGTTTTTCGATGTTGAGGTTGTTGTTGAATTTCGTGGTGTTTTTCAATGTTGAGGTTGTAGTTGTTTTTCAATGTTGAGGTTGTTGTTGTATTTGTTGGTGCTTTTCAATGTTGAGGTTGTTGTAGTTTTTCAATGTTGAGGTTGTTGTTGAATTTGTTGGTGTTTTTCAATGTCGTGGTTGTTGTTGAATTTGTTGGTGTTTTTCAATGTTGAAGTTGTTGTTGAATTTGTTGGTGTTTTTCATTGTTGAGGTTGTTGTTGAATTTGTTGGTGTTTTTCAATGTTGCGGTTGTTGTTGTCTTTAAATGTTGAGGTTGTTGTTGAATTTGTTGGTGTTTTTCAATTTTGAGGTTGTTGTTGTTTTTCAATGTTGAGGTTGTTGTTGAATTTGTTGGTGTTTTTCCATGTTGAGGTTGTTGTTGTTTTTCAAAGTTGAGGTTGTTGTTAAATTTGTTGGTGTTTTTCAATGTTGAGGTTGTTGTTGAATTTGTTGGTGTTTTTCATTGTTGAGGTTGTTGTTGAATTTGTTGGTGTTTTTCAATGTTGAGGTTGTTGTTGTTTTTCAATGTTGAGGTTGTTGTTGAATTTGTTGGTGTTTTTCAATGTTGAGGTTTTTGTTGTTTTTCAATGTTGAGGTTGTTGTTGAATTTGTTGGTGTTTTTCAATTTCGAGGTTGTTGTTGAATTTGTTGGTGTTCTTCAATGTTGAAGTTGTTGTTGAATTTGTTGGTGTTTTTCAATGTTGAGGATGTTGTTGTTTTTCAATGTTGAGGTTGTTGTTGAATTTGTTGGTGTTTTTCAATGTTGAGGTTGTTGTTGTCTTTAAATGTTGAGGTTGTTGTTGAATTTGTTGGTGTTTTTCAATTTTGAGGTTGTTGTTGTTTTTCAATGTTGAGGTTGTTGTTGAATTTGTTGCTGTTTTTCAATGCTCAGGTTGTTGTTGAATTTGTTGCTGTTTTTCAATGTTGAGGTTGTTGTTGTTTTTCAATGTTGAGGTTGTTGTTGTATTTGTTGGTGTTTTTCAATGTTGAGGTTGTTGTAGTTTTTCAATGGTGAGGTTGTTGTTGAATTTGTTGGTGTTTTTCAATGTCGAGGTTGTTGTTGAATTTGTTGGTGTTTTTCAATGTTGAAGTTGTTGTTGAATTTGTATGTGTTTTTCAATGTTGAGGTTGTTGTTGAATTTGTTGGTGTTTTTCAATTTTGAGGTTGTTGTTGTTTTTCAATGTTGAGGTTGTTGTTGAATTTGTTGGTGTTTTTCCATGTTGAGGTTGTTGTTGTTTTTCAAGTTTGAGGTTGTTGTTAAATTTGTTGGTGTTTTTCAATGTTGAGGTTGTTGTTGAATTTGTTGGTGTTTTTCATTGTTGAGGTTGTTGTTGAATTTGTTGGTGTTTTTCAATGTTGAGGTTCTTGTTGTTTTTCAATGTAGAGGTTGTTGTTGAATTTGTTGGTGTTTTTCAATGTTGAGGTTGTTGTTGTTTTTCAATGTTGAGGTTGTTGTTGAATTTGTTGGTGTTTTTCAATTTCGAGGTTGTTGTTGAATTTGTTGGTGTTTTTCAATGTTGAAGTTGTTGTTGAACTTGTTGGTGTTTTTCAATGTTGAGGTTGTTGTTGTTTTTCAATGTTGAGGTTGTTGTTGAATTTGTTGGTGTTTTTCAATTTCGAGGATGTTGTTGTTTTTCAATGTTGAGGTTGTTGTTGCTTTTCGATGTTGAGGTTGTTGTTGAATTTTTTGGTGTTTTTCAATGTTGAGGTTGTTGTTGTTTTTCAATGTTGAGGTTGTTGTTGAATTTGTTGGTGTTTTTCAATGTTGTGGTTGTTGTTGTTTTTCAATGTTTAGGTTGTTGTTGTTTTTCGATGTTGAGGTTGTTGTTGAATTTGCTGGTGTTTTTCAATGTTGAGGTTGTTGTTGTTTTTCAATGTTGAGGTTGTTGCTGAATTTCTTGGTGTTTTTCAATGTTGAGGTTGTTGTTGTTTTTCAATGTTGCGGTTGTTGTTGAATTTGTTGGTATTTTTCAATTTCGAGGTTGTTGTTGAATTTGTTGGTGTTTTTCAATGTTGAAGTTGTTGTTGAATTTGTTGGTATTTTTCAATGTTGAGGTTGTTGTTGAATTTGTTGGTGTTTTTCAATGTTGAGGTTGTTGTTGTTTTTCAATGTTGAGGGTGTTGTTGTTTTTCGATGTTGAGGTTGTTGTTGAATTTCGTGGTGTTTTTCAATGTTGAGGTTGTAGTTGTTTTTCTATGTTGAGGTTGTTGTTGTATTTGTTGGTGCTTTTCAATGTTGAGGTTGTTGTAGTTTTTCAATGTTGAGGTTGTTGTTGAATTTGTTGGTGTTTTTCAATGTCGAGGTTGTTGTTGAATTTGTTGGTGTTTTTCAATGTTGAAGTTGTTGTTGAATTTGTTGGTGTTTTTCATTGTTGAGGTTGTTGTTGAATTTGTTGGTGTTTTTCAATGTTGCGGTTGTTGTTGTCTTTAAATGTTGAGGTTGTTGTTGAATTTGTTGGTGTTTTTCAATTTTGAGGTTGTTGTTGTTTTTCAATGTTGAGGTTGTTGTTGAATTTGTTGGTGTTTTTCCATGTTGAGGTTGTTGTTGTTTTTCAAAGTTGAGGTTGTTGTTAAATTTGTTGGTGTTTTTCAATGTTGAGGTTGTTGTTGAATTTGTTGGTGTTTTTCATTGTTGAGGTTGTTGTTGAATTTGTTGGTGTTTTTCAATGTTGAGGTTGTTGTTGTTTTTCAATGTTGAGGTTGTTGTTGAATTTGTTGGTGTTTTTCAATGTTGAGGTTTTTGTTGTTTTTCAATGTTGAGGTTGTTGTTGAATTTGTTGGTGTTTTTCAATTTCGAGGTTGTTGTTGAATTTGTTGGTGTTCTTCAATGTTGAAGTTGTTGTTGAATTTGTTGGTGTTTTTCAATGTTGAGGTTGTTGTTGAATTTGTTGGTGTTTTTCAATTTTGAGGTTGTTGTTGTTTTTCAATGTTGAGGTTGTTGTTGAATTTGTTGGTGTTTTTCCATGTTGAGGTTGTTGTTGTTTTTCAAGTTTGAGGTTGTTGTTAAATTTGTTGGTGTTTTTCAATGTTGAGGTTGTTGTTGAATTTGTTGGTGTTTTTCATTGTTGAGGTTGTTGTTGAATTTGTTGGTGTTTTTCAATGTTGAGGTTCTTGTTGTTTTTCAATGTAGAGGTTGTTGTTGAATTTGTTGGTGTTTTTCAATGTTGAGGTTGTTGTTGTTTTTCAATGTTGAGGTTGTTGTTGAATTTGTTGGTGTTTTTCAATTTCGAGGTTGTTGTTGAATTTGTTGGTGTTTTTCAATGTTGAAGTTGTTGTTGAACTTGTTGGTGTTTTTCAATGTTGAGGTTGTTGTTGTTTTTCAATGTTGAGGTTGTTGTTGAATTTGTTGGTGTTTTTCAATTTCGAGGATGTTGTTGTTTTTCAATGTTGAGGTTGTTGTTGCTTTTCGATGTTGAGGTTGTTGTTGAATTTTTTGATGTTTTTCAATGTTGAGGTTGTTGTTGTTTTTCAATGTTGAGGTTGTTGTTGAATTTGTTGGTGTTTTTCAATGTTGTGGTTGTTGTTGTTTTTCAATGTTTAGGTTGTTGTTGTTTTTCGATGTTGAGGTTGTTGTTGAATTTGTTGGTGTTTTTCAATGTTGAGGTTGTTGTTGAATTTGTTGGTGTTTTTCAATGTTGAGGTTGTTGTTGTTTTTCAATGTTGAGGTTGTTGCTGAATCTCTTGGTGTTTTTCAATGTTGAGGTTGTTGTTGTTTTTCAATGTTGCGGTTCTTGTTGAATTTGTTGGTGTTTTTCAATTTCGAGGTTGTTGTTGAATTTGTTGGTGTTTTTCAATGTTGAAGTTGTTGTTGAATTTGTTGGTATTTTTCAATGTTGAGGTTGTTGTTGAATTTGTTGGTGTTTTTCAATGTTGAGGTTGTTGTTGTTTTTCAATGTTGAGGGTGTTGTTGTTTTTCGATGTTGAGGTTGTTGTTGAATTTCGTGGTGTTTTTCAATGTTGAGGTTGTAGTTGTTTTTCAATGTTGAGGTTGTTGTTGTATTTGTTGGTGCTTTTCAATGTTGAGGTTGTTGTAGTTTTTCAATGTTGAGGTTGTTGTTGAATTTGTTGGTGTTTTTCAATGTCGAGGTTGTTGTTGAATTTGTTGGTGTTTTTCAATGTTGAAGTTGTTGTTGAATTTGTTGGTGTTTTTCATTGTTGAGGTTGTTGTTGAATTTGTTGGTGTTTTTCAATGTTGCGGTTGTTGTTGTCTTTAAATGTTGAGGTTGTTGTTGAATTTGTTGGTGTTTTTCAATTTTGAGGTTGTTGTTGTTTTTCAATGTTGAGGTTGTTGTTGAATTTGTTGGTGTTTTTCCATGTTGAGGTTGTTGTTGTTTTTCAAAGTTGAGGTTGTTGTTAAATTTGTTGGTGTTTTTCAATGTTGAGGTTGTTGTTGAATTTGTTGGTGTTTTTCATTGTTGAGGTTGTTGTTGAATTTGTTGGTGTTTTTCAATGTTGAGGTTGTTGTTGTTTTTCAATGTTGAGGTTGTTGTTGAATTTGTTGGTGTTTTTCAATGTTGAGGTTTTTGTTGTTTTTCAATGTTGAGGTTGTTGTTGAATTTGTTGGTGTTTTTCAATTTCGAGGTTGTTGTTGAATTTGTTGGTGTTCTTCAATGTTGAAGTTGTTGTTGAATTTGTTGGTGTTTTTCAATGTTGAGGATGTTGTTGTTTTTCAATGTTGAGGTTGTTGTTGAATTTGTTGGTGTTTTTAAATGTCGAGGTTGTTGTTGAATTTGTTGGTTTTTTTCAATGTTGAAGTTGTTGTTGAATTTGTTGGTGTTTTTCAATGTTGAGGTTGTTGTTGAATTTGTTGGTGTTTTTCAATTTTGAGGTTGTTGTTGTTTTTCAATGTTGAGGTTGTTGTTGAATTTGTTGGTGTTTTTCCATGTTGAGGTTGTTGTTGTTTTTCGAAGTTGAGGTTGATGTTTAATTTGTTGGTGTTTTTCATGTTGAGGTTGTTGTTGAATTTGTTGGTGCTTTTCATTTTTGAGGTTGTTGTTGAATTTGTTGTTGTTTTTCAATGTTGAGGTTGTTGTTGTTTATCAATGTTGAGATTGTTGTTGAATTTGTTGGTGTTTTTCAATGTTGAGGTTGTTGTTGTTTTTCAATATTGAGGTTGTTGTTGAATTTGTTTGTGTTTTTCAATGTTGAGGTTGGTGTTGAATTTGTTGGTATTTTTCAATGTTGAGGTTGTTGTTGTTTTTCAATGTTGAGGTTGTTTTTGAATGTGTTGGTGTTTTTCAATGTTGAGGTTGTTGTTGTTTTTCAATGTTGAGGTTGTTGTTGAATTTGTTGGTGTTTTTCAATTGCGAGGTTGTTGTTGAATTTGTTGGTGTTGTTCAATGTTGAAGTTGTTGTTGAATTTGTTGGTGTTTTTCAATGTTGAGGTTGTTGTTGTTTTTCAATGTTGAGGTTGTTGTTGAATTTGTTGGTGTTTTCAATGATGAGGTTGTTGTTGTTTTTCAATGTTGAGTTGTTGTTGTTTTTCAATGTTGACGTTGTTGTTGAATTTGTTGCTGTTTTTCAATGCTCAGGTTGTTGTTGAATTTGTTGCTGTTTTTCAATGTTGAGGTTGTTGTTGTTTTTCAATGTTGAAGTTGTTGTTGAATTTGTTGGTGTTTTTCAATGTTGAGGATGTTGTTGTTTTTCAATGTTGAGGTTGTTGTTGAATTTGTTGGTGTTTTTAAATGTCGAGGTTGTTGTTGAATTTGTTGGTTTTTTTCAATGTTGAAGTTGTTGTTGAATTTGTTGGTGTTTTTCAATGTTGAGGTTGTTGTTGAATTTGTTGGTGTTTTTCAATTTTGAGGTTGTTGTTGTTTTTCAATGTTGAGGTTGTTGTTGAATTTGTTGGTGTTTTTCCATGTTGAGGTTGTTGTTGTTTTTCGAAGTTGAGGTTGATGTTTAATTTGTTGGTGTTTTTCATGTTGAGGTTGTTGTTGAATTTGTTGGTGCTTTTCATTTTTGAGGTTGTTGTTGAATTTGTTGTTGTTTTTCAATGTTGAGGTTGTTGTTGTTTATCAATGTTGAGATTGTTGTTGAATTTGTTGGTGTTTTTCAATGTTGAGGTTGTTGTTGTTTTTCAATATTGAGGTTGTTGTTGAATTTGTTTGTGTTTTTCAATGTTGAGGTTGGTGTTGAATTTGTTGGTATTTTTCAATGTTGAGGTTGTTGTTGTTTTTCAATGTTGAGGTTGTTTTTGAATGTGTTGGTGTTTTTCAATGTTGAGGTTGTTGTTGTTTTTCAATGTTGAGGTTGTTGTTGAATTTGTTGGTGTTTTTCAATTGCGAGGTTGTTGTTGAATTTGTTGGTGTTGTTCAATGTTGAAGTTGTTGTTGAATTTGTTGGTGTTTTTCAATGTTGAGGTTGTTGTTGTTTTTCAATGTTGAGGTTGTTGTTGAATTTGTTGGTGTTTTCAATGATGAGGTTGTTGTTGTTTTTCAATGTTGAGTTGTTGTTGTTTTTCAATGTTGACGTTGTTGTTGAATTTGTTGCTGTTTTTCAATGCTCAGGTTGTTGTTGAATTTGTTGCTGTTTTTCAATGTTGAGGTTGTTGTTGTTTTTCAATGTTGAGGTTGTTGTTGTATTTGTTGGTGTTTTTCAATGTTGAGGTTGTTGTAGTTTTTCAATGTTGAGGTTGTTGTTGAATTTGTTGGTGTTTTTCAATGTCGAGGTTGTGGTTGAATTTGTTGGTGTTTTTCAATGTTGAAGTTGTTGTTGAATTTGTATGTGTTTTTCAATGTTGAGGTTGTTGTTGAATTTGTTGGTGTTTTTCAATCTTGAGGTTGTTGTTGTTTTTAAATGTTGAGGTTGTTGTTGAATTTGTTGGTGTTTTTCAATTTTGAGGTTGTTGTTGTTTTTCAATGTTGAGGTTGTTGTTGAATTTGTTGGTGTTTTTCCATGTTGAGGTTGTTGTTGTTTTTCAAGTTTGAGGTTGTTGTTAAATTTGTTGGTGTTTTTCAATGTTCAGGTTGTTGTTGAATTTGTTGGTGTTCTTCATTGTTGAGGTTGTTGTTGAATTTGTTGGTGTTTTTCAATGTTGAGGTTGTTGTTGTTTTTCAATGTAGAGGTTGTTGTTGAATTTGTTGGTGTTTTTCAATGTTGAGGTTGTTGTTGTTTTTCAATGTTGAGGTTGTTGTTGAATTTGTTGGTGTTTTTCAATTTCGAGGTTGTTGTTGAATTTGTTGGTGTTTTTTAATGTTGAAGTTGTTGTTGAACTTGTTGGTGTTTTTCAATGTTGAGGTTGTTGTTGTTTTTCAATGTTGAGGTTGTTGTTGAATTTGTTGGTGTTTTTCAATTTCGAGGTTGTTGTTGTTTTTCATAGTTGAGGTTGTTGTTGTTTTTCGACGTTGAGGTTGTTGTGGAATTTGTTGGTGTTTTTCAAAGTTGAGGTTGTTGTTGTTTTTCAATGTTGAGGTTGTTGTTGTATTTGTTGGTGCTTTTCAATGTTGAGGTTGTTGTCGTTTTTAAATGTTGAGGTTGTTGTTGAATTTGTTGGTGTTTTTCAATGTCGAGGTTGTTGTTGAATTTGAAGGTGTTTTTCAATGTTGAAGTTGTTGTTGAATTTGCTGCTGTTTTTCATTGTTGAGGTTGTAGTTTAATTTGTTGGTGTTTTTCAATGTTGAGGTTGTTGTTGTCTTTAAATGTTGAGGTTGTTGTTGAATTTGTTGGTGTTTTTCAATTTTGAGGTTGTTGTTGTTTTTCTATGTTGAGGTTGTTGTTGAATTTGTTGGTGTTTTTCCATGTTGAGGTTGTTGTTGTTTTTCAAAGTTGAGGTTGTTGTTAAATATGTTGGTGTTTTTCAATGTTGAGGTTTTTGTTGAATTTGTTGGTGTTTTTCAATTTTGAGGTTGTTGTTGTTTTTCAATGTTGAGGTTGTTGTTGAATTTGTTGGTGTTTTTCCATGTTGAGGTTGTTGTTGTTTTTCGAAGTTGAGGTTGATGTTTAATTTGTTGGTGTTTTTCAATGTTGAGGTTGTTGTTGAATTTGTTGGTGTTTTTCATTTTTGAGGTTGTTGTTGAATTTGTTGTTGTTTTTCAATGTTGAGGTTGTTGTTGTTTATCAATGTTGAGATTGTTGTTGAATTTGTTGGTGTTTTTCAATGTTGAGGTTGTTGTTGTTTTTCAATATTGAGGTTGTTGTTGAATTTGTTTGTGTTTTTCAATGTTGAGGTTGGTGTTGAATTTGTTGGTATTTTTCAATGTTGAGGTTGTTGTTGTTTTTCAATGTTGAGGTTGTTTTTGAATGTGTTGGTGTTTTTCAATGTTGAGGTTGTTGTTGTTTTTCAATGTTGAGGTTGTTGTTGAATTTGTTGGTGTTTTTCAATTGCGAGGTTGTTGTTGAATTTGTTGGTGTTTTTCAATGTTGAAGTTGTTGTTGAATTTGTTGGTGTTTTTCAATGTTGAGGTTGTTGTTGTTTTTCAATGTTGAGGTTGTTGTTGAATTTGTTGGTGTTTTCAATGATGAGGTTGTTGTTGTTTTTCAATGTTGAGTTGTTGTTGTTTTTCAATGTTGACGTTGTTGTTGAATTTGTTGCTGTTTTTCAATGCTCAGGTTGTTGTTGAATTTGTTGCTGTTTTTCAATGTTGAGGTTGTTGTTGTTTTTCAATGTTGAGGTTGTTGTTGTATTTGTTGTTGTTTTTCAATGTTGAGGTTGTTGTAGTTTTTCAATGTTGAGGTTGTTGTTGAATTTGTTGGTGTTTTTCAATGTCGAGGTTGTGGTTGAATTTGTTGGTGTTTTTCAATGTTGAAGTTGTTGTTGAATTTGTATGTGTTTTTCAATGTTGAGGTTGTTGTTGAATTTGTTGGTGTTTTTCAATCTTGAGGTTGTTGTTGTTTTTAAATGTTGAGGTTGTTGTTGAATTTGTTGGTGTTTTTCAATTTTGAGGTTGTTGTTGTTTTTCAATGTTGAGGTTGTTGTTGAATTTGTTGGTGTTTTTCCATGTTGAGGTTGTTGTTGTTTTTCAAGTTTGAGGTTGTTGTTAAATTTGTTGGTGTTTTTCAATGTTGAGGTTGTTGTTGAATTTGTTGGTGTTCTTCATTGTTGAGGTTGTTGTTGAATTTGTTGGTGTTTTTCAATGTTGAGGTTGTTGTTGTTTTTCAATGTAGAGGTTGTTGTTGAATTTGTTGGTGTTTTTCATTGTTGAGGTTGTTGTTGTTTTTCAATGTTGAGGTTGTTGTTGAATTTGTTGGTGTTTTTCAATTTCGAGGTTGTTGTTGAATTTGTTGGTGTTTTTTAATGTTGAAGTTGTTGTTGAACTTGTTGGTGTTTTTCAATGTTGAGGTTGTTGTTGTTTTTCAATGTTGAGGTTGTTGTTGAATTTGTTGGTGTTTTTCAATTTCGAGGTTGTTGTTGTTTTTCAAAGTTGAGGTTGTTGTTGTTTTTCGACGTTGAGGTTGTTGTGGAATTTGTTGGTGTTTTTCAAAGTTGAGGTTGTTGTTGTTTTTCAATGTTGAGGTTGTTGTTGTATTTGTTGGTGCTTTTCAATGTTGAGGTTGTTGTCGTTTTTAAATGTTGAGGTTGTTGTTGAATTTGTTGGTGTTTTTCAATGTCGAGGTTGTTGTTGAATTTGAAGGTGTTTTTCAATGTTGAAGTTGTTGTTGAATTTGTTGCTGTTTTTCATTGTTGAGGTTGTAGTTTAATTTGTTGGTGTTTTTCAATGTTGAGGTTGTTGTTGTCTTTAAATGTTGAGGTTGTTGTTGAATTTGTTGGTGTTTTTCAATTTTGAGGTTGTTGTTGTTTTTCTATGTTGAGGTTGTTGTTGAATTTGTTGGTGTTTTTCCATGTTGAGGTTGTTGTTGTTTTTCAAAGTTGAGGTTGTTGTTAAATATGTTGGTGTTTTTCAATGTTGAGGTTGTTGTTGAATTTGTTGGTGTTTTTCAATTTCGAGGTTGTTGTTGAATTTGTTGGTGTTTTTCAAAGTTGAAGTTGTTGTTGAATTTGTTGGTGTTTTTCAATGTTGAGGTTGTTGTTGTTTTTCAATGTTGAGGTTGTTGTTGAATTTGTGGGTGTTTTTCAGTGTTGAGGTTGTTGTTCTTTTTCAATGTTGAGGTTGTTGTTGTTTTTCGATGTTGAGGTTGTTATTGAATTTGTTGGTGTTTTTCAATGTTGAGGTTGTTGTTGTTTTTCAATGTTGAGGTTGTTGTTGTATTTGTTGGTGCTTTTCAATGTTGAGGTTGTTGTAGTTTTTCAATGTTGAGGTTGTTGTTGAATTTGTTGGTGTTTTTCAATGTCGAGGTTGTTGTTGAATTTGTTGGTGTTTTTCAATGTTGAAGTTGTTGTTGAATTTGTTGGTGTTTTTCATTGTTGAGGTTGTTGTTGAATTTGTTGGTGTCTTTAAATGTTGAGGTTGTTGTTGAATTTGTTGGTGTTTCTCAATTTTGAGGTTGTTGTTGTATTTTAATGTTGAGGTTGTTGTTGAATTTGTCGCTGTTTTTCATTGTTGAGGTTGTTGTTGAATTTGTTGGTGTTTTTCAATGTTGAGGTTGTTGTTGTTTTTCAATGTTGAGGTTGTTGTTGAATTTGTTGGTGTTTTTCAATGTTGAGGTTGTTGTTGTTTTTCAATGTTGAGGTTGTTGTTGAATTTGTTGGTGCTTTTCAATTTCGAGGTTGTTGTTGAATTTGTTGGTGTTCTTCAATGTTGAAGTTGTTATTGAATTTGTTGGTGTTTTTCAATGTTGAGGTTGTTGTTGTTTTTCAATGTTGAGGTTGTTGTTGAATTTGTTGGTGTTTTTCAATGTCGAGGTTGTTGTTGAATTTGTTGGTTTTTTTCAATGTTTAAGTTGTTGTTGAATTTGTTGGTGTTTTTCAACGTTGAGGTTGTTGTTGTTTTTCAATGTTGAGGTTGTTGTTGAATTTGTTGGTGTTTTTCAATTTTGAGGTTGTTGTTGTTTTTCAATGTTGAGGTTGTTGTTGAATTTGTTGGTGTTTTTCCATGTTGAGGTTGTTGTTGTTTTTCAAAGTTGAGGTTGATGTTTAATTTGTTGGTGTTTTTCAATGTTGAGGTTGTTGTTCAATTTGTTGGTGTTTTTCATTTTTGAGGTTGTTGTTGAATTTGTTGGTGTTTTTCAATGTTGAGGTTGTTGTTGTTTTTCAATGTTGAGGTTGTTGTTGAATTTGTTGGTCTTTTTCAATGTTGAGGTTGTTGTTGAATTTGTTGGTGTTTTTCAATGTTGAGGTTGTTGTTGTTTTTCAATATTGAGGTTGTTGTTGAATTTGTTTGTGTTTTTCAATGTTGTGGTTGGTGTTGAATTTGTTGGTATTTTTCAATGTTGAGGTTGTTGTTGTTTTTCAATGTTGAGGTTGTTTTTGAATTTGTTGGTGTTTTTCAATGTTGAGGTTGTTGTTGTTTTTCAATGTTGAGGTTGTTGAATTTTTTGGTGTTTTTCAATGTTGAGGTTGTTGTTGTTTTTCAATGTTGAGGTTGTTGTTGAATTTGTTGGTGTTTTTCAATTTCGAGGTTGTTGTTGAATTTTTTGGTGTTTTTCAATGTTGAAGTTGTTCTTGAATTTGTTGGTGTTTTTCAATGTTGAGGTTGTAGTTGTTTTTCAATGTTGAGGTTGTTGTTGAATTTGTTGGTGTTTTTCAATGTTGAGGGTGTTGTTGTTTTTCAATGTTGAGGTTGTTGTTGTTTTTCAATGTTGAAGTTGTTGTTGAATTTGTATGTGTTTTTCAATGTTGAGGTTGTTGTTGAATTTGTTGGTGTTTTTCAAAGTTGAGGTTGTTGTTGTTTTTCAATATTGAGGTTGTTGTTGAATTTGTTTGTGTTTTTCAATGTTGAGGTTGGTGTTGAATTTGTTGGTATTTTTCAATGTTGAGGTTGTTGTTGTTTTTCAATGTTGAGGTTGTTTTTGAATGTGTTGGTGTTTTTCAATGTTGAGGTTGTTGTTGTTTTTCAATGTTGCGGTTGTTGAATTTGTGGGTGTTTTTCAATGTTGAGGTTGTTGTTGTTTTTCAATGTTGAGGTTGTTGTTGAATTTGTTGGTGTTTTTCAATTTCGAGGTTGTTGTTGAATTTGTTGGTGTTTTTCAATGTTGAAGTTGTTGTTGAATTTGTTGGTGTTTTTCAATGTTGAGGTTGTTGTTGTTTTTCAATGTTGAGGTTGTTGTTGAATTTGTTGGTGTTTTCAATGTTGAGGTTGTTGTTGTTTTTCAATGTTGAGGTTGTTGTTGTTTTTCAATGTTGACGTTGTTGTTGAATTTGTTGCTGTTTTTCAATGCACAGGTTGTTGTTGAATTTGTTGCTGTTTTTCAATGTTGAGGTTGTTGTTGTTTTTCAATGTTGAGGTTGTTGTTGTATTTGTTGGTGTTTTTCAATGTTGAGGTTGTTGTAGTTTTTCAATGTTGAGGTTGTTGTTGAATTTGTTGGTGTTTTTCAATGTCGAGGTTGTGGTTGAATTTGTTGGTGTTTTTCAATGTTGAAGTTGTTGTTGAAATTGTATGTGTTTTTCAATGTTGAGGTTGTTGTTGAATTTGTTGGTGTTTTTCAATCTTGAGGTTGTTGTTGTTTTTAAATGTTGAGGTTGTTGTTGAATTTGTTGGTGTTTTTCAATGTTGAGGTTGTTGTTGTTTTTCAATGTTGAGGTTGTTGTTGAATTTGTTGGTGTTTTTCCATGTTGAGGTTGTTGTTGTTTTTCAAGTTTGAGGTTGTTGTTAAATTTGTTGGTGTTTTTCAATGTTGAGGTTGTTGTTGAATTTGTTGGTGTTTTTCATTGTTGAGGTTGTTGTTGAATTTGTTTGTGTTTTTCAATGTTGAGGTTGTTGTTGTTTTTCAATGTAGAGGTTGTTGTTGAATTTGTTGGTGTTTTTCAATGTTGAGGTTGTTGTTGTTTTTCAATGTTGAGGTTGTTGTTGAATTTGTTGGTGTTTTTCAATTTCGAGGTTGTTGTTGAATTTGTTGGTGTTTTTTAATGTTGAAGTTGTTGTTGAACTTGTTGGTGTTTTTCAATGTTGAGGTTGTTGTTGTTTTTCAATGTTGAGGTTGTTGTTGAATTTGTTGGTGTTTTTCAATTTCGAGGTTGTTGTTGTTTTTCAAAGTTGAGGTTGTTGTTGTTTTTCGATGTTGAGGTTGTTGTGGAATTTGTTGGTGTTTTTCAAAGTTGAGGTTGTTGTTGTTTTTCAATGTTGAGGTTGTTGTTGTATTTGTTGGTGCTTTTCAATGTTGAGGTTGTTGTAGTTTTTAAATGTTGAGGTTGTTGTTGAATTTGTTGGTGTTTTTCAATGTCGAGGTTTTTGTTGAATTTGTTGGTGTTTTTCAATGTTGAAGTTGTTGTTGAATTTGTTGGTGTTTTTCAATGTTGAGGTTGTAGTTGTTTTTCAATGTTGAGGTTGTTGTTGAATTTGTTGGTGTTTTTCAATGTTGAGGTTGTTGTTGTTTTTCAATGTTGAGGTTGTTGTTGTTTTTCAATGTTGAAGTTGTTGTTGAATTTGTATGTGTTTTTCAATGTGGAGGTTGTTGTTGAATTTGTTGGTGTTTTTCAATGTTGAGGTTGTTGTTGTTTTTCAATATTGAGGTTGTTGTTGAATTTGTTTGTGTTTTTCAATGTTGAGGTTGGTGTTGAATTTGTTGGTATTTTTCAATGTTGAGGTTGTTGTTGTTTTTCAATGTTGAGGTTGTTTTTGAATGTGTTGGTGTTTTTCAATGTTGAGGTTGTTGTTGTTTTTCAATCTTGAGGTTGTTGTTGTTTTTAAATGTTGAGGTTGTTGTTGAATTTGTTGGTGTTTTTCAATTTTGAGGTTGTTGTTGTTTTTCAATGTTGAGGTTGTTGTTGAATTTGTTGGTGTTTTTCCATGTTGAGGTTGTTGTTGAATTTGTTGGTGTTTTTCATTGTTGAGGTTGTTGTTGAATTTGTTGGTGTTTTTCAATGTTGAGGTTGTTGTTGTTTTTCAATGTAGAGGTTGTTGTTGAATTTGTTGGTGTTTTTCAATGTTGAGGTTGTTGTTGTTTTTCAATGTTGAGGTTGTTGTTGAATTTGTTGGTGTTTTTCAATTTCGAGGTTGTTGTTGAATTTGTTGGTGTTTTTCAATGTTGAAGTTGTTGTTGAACTTGTTGGTGTTTTTCAATGTTGAGGTTGTTGTTGTTTTTCAATGTTGAGGTTGTTGTTGAATTTGTTGGTGTTTTTCAATTTCGAGGTTGTTGTTGTTTTTCAAAGTTGAGGTTGTTGTTGTTTTTCGATGTTGAGGTTGTTGTTGAATTTGTTGGTGTTTTTCAATTTCGAGGTTGTTGTTGAATTTGTTGGTGTTTTTCAATGTTGAGGTTGTTGTTGTTTTTCGAAGTTGAGGTACATGTTTAATTTGTTGCTGTTTTTCAATGTTGAGGTTGTTGTTGAATTTGTTGGTGTTTTTCATTTTTGAGGTTGTTGTTGAATTTGTTGGTGTTTTTCAATGTTGAGGTTGTTGTTGTTTATCAATGTTGAGATTGTTGTTGAATATGTTGGTGTTTTTCAATGTTGAGGTTGTTGTTGAATTTGTTGGTGTTTTTCAATGTTGAGGTTGTTGTTGTTTTTCAATATTGAGGTTGTTTTTGAATTTGTTTGTGTTTTTCAATGTTGAGGTTGGTGTTGAATTTGTTGGTATTTTTCAATGTTGAGGTTGTTGTTGTTTTTCAATTTTGAGGTTGTTTTTGAATGTGTTGGTGTTTTTCAATGTTGAGGTTGTTGTTGTTTTTCAATGTTGAGGTTGTTGAATTTGTTGGTGTTTTTCAATGTTGAGGTTGTTGTTGTTTTTCAATGTTGAGGTTGTTGTTGAATTTGTTGGTCTTTTTCAATTTCGAGGTTGTTGTTGAATTTGTTGGTGTTTTTCAATGTTGAGGTTGTTGTTGTTTATCAATGTTGAGATTGTTGTTGAATTTGCTGGTGTTTTTCAATGTTGAGGTTGTTGTTGCTTTTCGAAGTTGAGGTTGATGTTTAATTTTTTGCTGTTTTTCAATGTTGAGGTTGTTGTTGAATTTGTTGGTGTTTTTCATTTTTGAGGTTGTTGTTGAATTTGTTGGTGTTTTTCAATGTTGAGGTTGTTGTTGTTTATCAATGTTGAGATTGTTGTTGAATTTGTTGGTGTTTTTCAATGTTGAGGTTGTTGTTGAATTTGTTGGTGTTTTTCAATGTTGAGGTTGTTGTTGTTTTTCAATATTGAGGTTGTTGTTGAATTTGTTTGTGTTTTTCAATGTTGAGGTTGGTGTTGAATTTGTTGGTATTTTTCAATGTTGAGGTTGTTGTTGTTTTTCAATTTTGAGGTTGTTTTTGAATGCGTTGGTGTTTTTCAATGTTTAGGTTGTTGTTGTTTTTCAATGTTGAGGTTGTTGAATTCGTTGGTGTTTTTCAATGTTGAGGTTGTTGTTGTTTTTCAATGTTGAGGTTGTTGTTGAATTTGTTGGTGTTTTTCAATTTCGAGGTTGTTGTTGAATTTGTTGGTGTTTTTCAATGTTGAAGTTGTTGTTGAATTTGTTGGTGTTTTTCAATGTTGAGGTTGTTGTTGTTTTTCAATGTTGAGGTTGTTGTTGAATTTGTTGGTGTTTTCAATGTTGAGGTTGTTGTTGTTTTTCAATGTTGAGGTTGTTGAATTTGTTGGTGTTTTTCAATGTTGAGGTTGTTGTTGTTTTTCAATGTTGAGGTTGTTGTTGAATTTGTTGGTGTTTTTCAATTTCGAGGTTGTTGTTGAATTTGTTGGTGTTTTTCAATGTTGAAGTTGTTGTTGAATTTGTTGGTGTTTTTCAATGTTGAGGTTGTTGTTGTTTTTCAATGTTGAGGTTGTTGTTGAATTTGTTGGTGTTTTCAATGTTGAGGTTGTTGTTGTTTTTCAATGTTGAGGTTGTTGAATTTGTTGGTGTTTTTCAATGTTGAGGTTGTTGTTGTTTTTCAATGTTGAGGTTGTTGTTGAATTTGTTGGTGTTTTCAATGTTGAGGTTGTTGTTGTTTTTCAATGTTGAGGTTGTTGTTGTTTTTCAATGTTGAGGTTGTTGTTGAATTTGTTGCTGTTTTTCAATGCTCAGGTTGTTGTTGAATTTGTTGTTGATTTTCAATGTTGAGGTTGTTGTTGTTTTTCAATGTTGAGGTTGTTGTTGTATTTGTTGGTGTTTTTCAATGTTGAGGTTGTTATAGTTTTTCAATGTTGAGGTTGTTGTTGAATTTGTTGGTGTTTTTCAATGTCGAGGTTGTTGTTGAATTTGTTGGTGTTTTTCAATGTTGAAGTTGTTGTTGAATTTGTATGTGTTTTTCAATGTTGAGGTTGTTGTTGAATTTGTTGGTGTTTTTCAATTTTGAGGTTGTTGTTGTTTTTCAATGTTGAGGTTGTTGTTGAATTTGTTGGTGTTTTTCCATGTTGAGGTTGTCGTTGTTTTTCAAGTTTGAGGTTAATGTTAAATTTGTTGGTGTTTTTCAATGTTGAGGTTGCTGTTGAATTTGTTGGTGTTTTTCATTGTTGAGGTTGTTGTTGAATTTGTTGGTGTTTTTCAATGTTGAGGTTGTTGTTGTTTTTCAATGTAGAGGTTGTTGTTGAATTTGTTGGTGTTTTTCAATGTTGAGGTTGTTGTTGTTTTTCAATGTTGAGGTTGTTGTTGAATTTGTTGGTGTTTTTCAATTTCGAGGTTGTTGTTGAATTTCTTGGTGTTTTTCAATGTTGAAGTTGTTGTTGAACTTGTTGGTGTTTTTCAATGTTGAGGTTGTTGTTGTTTTTCAATGTTGAGGTTGTTGTTGAATTTGTTGGTGTTTTTCAATTTCGAGGTTGTTGTTGTTTTTCAAAGTTGAGGTTGTTGTTGTTTTTCGATGTTGAGGTTGTTGTTGAATTTGTTGGTGTTTTTCAATTTCGAGGTTGTTGTTGAATTTGTTGGTGTTTTTCAATGTTGAGGTTGTTGTTGTTTATCAATGTTGAGATTGTTGTTGAATTTGTTGGTGTTTTTCAATGTTGAGGTTGTTGTTGTTTTTCGAAGTTGAGGTAGATGTTTAATTTGTTGCTGTTTTTCAATGTTGAGGTTGTTGTTGAATTTGTTGGTGTTTTTCATTTTTGAGGTTGTTGTTGAATTTGTTGGTGTTTTTCAATGTTGAGGTTGTTGTTGTTTATCAATGTTGAGATTGTTGTTGAATATGTTGGTGTTTTTCAATGTTGAGGTTGTTGTTGAATTTGTTGGTGTTTTTCAATGTTGAGGTTGTTGTTGTTTTTCAATATTGAGGTTGTTTTTGAATTTGTTTGTGTTTTTCAATGTTGAGGTTGGTGTTGAATTTGTTGTTATTTTTCAATGTTGAGGTTGTTGTTGTTTTTCAATTTTGAGGTTGTTTTTGAATGTGTTGGTGTTTTTCAATGTTGAGGTTGTTGTTGTTTTTCAATGTTGAGGTTGTTGAATTTGTTGGTGTTTTTCAATGTTGAGGTTGTTGTTGTTTTTCAATGTTGAGGTTGTTGTTGAATTTGTTGGTGTTTTTCAATTTCGAGGTTGTTGTTGAATTTGTTGGTGTTTTTCAATGTTGAAGTTGTTGTTGAATTTGTTGGTGTTTTTCAATGTTGAGGTTGTTGTTGTTTTTCAATGTTGAGGTTGTTGTTGAATTTGTTGGTGTTTTCAATGTTGAGGTTGTTGTTGTTTTTCAATGTTGAGGTTGTTTTTGTTTTTCAATGTTGAGGTTGTTGTTGTATTTGTTGGTGTTTTTCAGTGTTGAGGTTGTTGTAGTTTTTCAATGTTGAGGTTGTTGTTGAATTTGTTGGTGTTTTTCAATGTCGAGGTTGTTGTTGAATTTGTTGGTGTTTTTCAATGTTGAAGTTGTTGTTGAATTTGTATGTGTTTTTCAATGTTGAGGTTGTTGTTGAATTTGTTGGTGTTTTTCAATCTTGAGGTTGTTGTTGTTTTTAAATGTTGAGGTTGTTGTTGAATTTGTTGGTGTTTTTCAATTTTGAGGTTGTTGTTGTTTTTCAATGTTGAGGTTGTTGTTGAATTTGTTGGTGTTTTTCCATGTTGAGGTTGTATGTGTTTTTCAAGTTTGAGGTTGTTGTTAAATTTGTTGGTGTTTTTCAATGTTGAGGTTGCTGTTGAATTTGTTGGTGTTTTTCATTGTTGAGGTTGTTGTTGAATTTGTTGGTGTTTTTCAATGTTGAGGTTGTTGTTGTTTTTCAATGTAGAGGTTGTTGTTGAATTTGTTGGTGTTTTTCAATGTTGAGGTTGTTGTTGTTTTTCAATGTTGAGGTTGTTGTTGAATTTGTTGGTGTTTTTCAATTTCGAGGTTGTTGTTGAATTTGTTGGTGTTTTTCAATGTTGAAGTTGTTGTTGAACTTGCTGGTGTTTTTCAATGTTGAGGTTGTTTTTGTTTTTCAATGTTGTGGTTGTTGTTGAATTTGTTGGTGTTTTTCAATTTCGAGGTTGTTGTTGTTTTTCAAAGTTGAGGTTGTTGTTGTTTTTCGATGTTGAGGTTGTTGTGGAATTTGTTGGTGTTTTTCAATGTCGAGGTTGTTGTTGAATTTGTTGGTTTTTTTCAATGTTGAAGTTGTTGTTGAATTTGTTGGTGTTTTTCAACGTTGAGGTTGTTGTTGTTTTTCAATGTTGAGGTTGTTGTTGAATTTGTTGGTGTTTTTCAATTTTGAGGTTGTTGTTGTTTTTCAATGTTGAGGTTGTTGTTGAATTTGTTGGTGTTTTTCCATGTTGAGGTTGTTGTTGTTTTTCAAAGTTGAGGTTGATGTTTAATTTGTTGGTGTTTTTCAATGTTGAGGTTGTTGTTGAATTTGTTGGTGTTTTTCATTTTTGAGGTTGTTGTTGAATTTGTTGGTGTTTTTCAATGTTGAGGTTGTTGTTGTTTTTCAATGTTGAGGTTGTTGTTGAATTTGTTGGTGTTTTTCAATGTTGAGGTTGTTGTTGTTTTTCAATGTTGAGGTTGTTGTTGAATTTGTTGGTCTTTTTCAATGTTGAGGTTGTTGTTGAATTTGTTGGTGTTTTTCAATGTTGAGGTTGTTGTTGAATTTGTTGGTCTTTTTCCATGTTGAGGTTGTTGTTGTTTTTCAAGTTTGAGGTTGTTGTTAAATTTGTTGGTGTTTTTCAATGTTGAGGTTGTTGTTGAATTTGTTGGTGTTTTTCATTGTTGAGGTTGTTGTTGAATTTGTTGGTGTTTTTCAATGTTGAGGTTGTTGTTGTTTTTCAATGTCGAGGTTGTTGTTGAATTTGTTGGTGTTTTTCAATTTCGAGGTTGTTGTTGAATTTGTTGGTGTTTTTCAATGTTGAGGTTGTTGTGGAATTTGTTGGTGTTTTTCAATGTTGAGGTTGTTGTTGATTTTCAATGTTGAGGTTGTTGTTGTATTTGTTGGTGCTTTTCAATGTTGAGGTTGTTGTAGTTTTTAAATGTTGAGGTTGTTGTTGAATTTGTTGGTGTTTTTCAATGTCGAGGTTGTTGTTGAATTTGAAGGTGTTTTTCAATGTTGAAGTTGTTGTTGAATTTGTTGGTGTTTTTCATTGTTGAGGTTGTAGTTTAATTTGTTGGTGTTTTTCAATGTTGAGGTTGTTGTTGTCTTTACATGTTGAGGTTGTTGTTGAATTTGTTGGTGTTTTTCAATTTTGAGGTTGTTGTTGTTTTTCAATGTTGAGGTTGTTGTTGAATTTGTTGGTGTTATTCCATGTTGAGGTTGTTGTTGTTTTTCAAAGTTGAGGTTGTTGTTAAATATGTTGGTGTTTTTCAATGTTGAGGTTGTTGTTGAATTTGTTGGTGTTTTTCAATTTCGAGGTTGTTGTTGAATTTGTTGGTGTTTTTCAATGCTGAAATTGTTGTTGAATTTGTTGGTGTTTTTCAATGTTGAGGTTGTTGTTGTTTTTCAAATGTTGAGGTTGTTGTTGAATTTGTGGATGTTTTTCAATTTCGAGGTTGTTGTTGAATTTGTTGGTGTTTTTCAATGTTGAGGTTGTTGTTGTTTTTCAATGTTGAGGTTGTTGTTGAATTTGTTGGTCTTTTTCAATGTTGAGGTTGTTGTTGAATTTGTTGGTGTTTTTCAATGTTGAGGTTGTTGTTGTTTTTCAATATTGAGGTTGTTGTTGAATTTGTTTGTGTATTTCAATGCTGAGGTTGGTGTTGAATTTGTTGGTATTTTTCAATGTTGAGGTTGTTGTTGTTTTTCAATGTTGAGGTTGTTTTTGAATTTGTTGGTGTTTTTCAATGTTGAGGTTGTTGTTGTTTTTCAATGTTGAGGTTGTTGAATTTGTTGGTGTTTTTCAATGTTGAGGTTGTTGTTGTTTTTCAATGTTGAGGTTGTTGTTGAATTTGTTGGTGTTTTTCAATTTCGAGGTTGTTGTTGAATTTGTTGGTGTTTTTCAATGTTGAAGTTGTTGTTGAATTTGTTGGTCTTTTTCAATGTTGAGGTTGTAGTTGTTTTTCAATGTTGAGGTTGTTGTTGAATTTGTTGGTGTTTTTCAATGTTGAGGTTGTTGTTGTTTTTCAATGTTGAGGTTGTTGTTGTTTTTCAATGTTGAGGTTGTTGTTGAATTTGTTGGTGTTTTTCAATGCTGAGGTTGTTGTTGAATTTGTTGCTGTTTTTCAATGTTGAGGTTGTTGTTGTTTTTCAATGTTGAGGTTGTTGTTGAATTTGTTGGTGTTTTTCCATGTTGAGGTTGTTGTTGTTTTTCAAGTTTGAGGTTGTTGTTAAATTTGTTGTTGTTTTTCAATGTTGAGGTTTTTGTTGAATTTGTTGGTGTTTTTCATTGTTGAGGTTGTTGTTGAATTTGTTGGTGTTTTTCAATGTTGAGGTTGTTGTTGTTTTTCAATGTTGAGGTTGTTGTTGAATTTGTTGGTGTTTTTCAATGTTGAGGTTGTTGTTGTTTTTCAATGTTGAGGTTGTTGTTGAATTTGTTGGTGTTTTTCAATTTCGAGGTTGTTGTTGAATTTGTTGGTGTTTTTCAATGTTGAGGTTGTTGTTGTTTATCAATGTTGAGATTGTTGTTGAATTTGTTGGTGTTTTTCAATGTTGAGGTTGTTGTTGTTTTTCGAAGTTGAGGTTGATGTTTAATTTGTTGCTGTTTTTCAATGTTGAGGTTGTTGTTGAATTTGTTGGTGTTTTTCATTTTTGAGGTTGTTGTTGAATTTGTTGGTGTTTTTCAATGTTGAGGTTGTTGTTGTTTATCAATGTTGAGGTTGTTGTTGTTTTTCAATGTTGAGGTTGTTGTTGAATTTGTTGGTGTTTTTCAATGCTGAGGTTGTTGTTGAATTTGTTGCTGTTTTTCAATGTTGAGGTTGTTGTTGTTTTTCAATGTTGAGCTTGTTGTTGAATTTGTTGGTGTTTTTCCATGTTGAGGTTGTTGTTGTTTTTCAAGTTTGAGGTTGTTGTTAAATTTGTTGGTGTTTTTCAATGTTGAGGTTTTTGTTGAATTTGTTGGTGTTTTTCATTGTTGAGGTTGTTGTTGAATTTGTTGGTGTTTTTCAATGTTGAGGTTGTTGTTGTTTTTCAATGTTGAGGTTGTTGTTGAATTTGTTGGTGTTTTTCAATGTTGAGGTTGTTGTTGTTTTTCGAAGTTGAGGTTGATGTTTAATTTGTTGCTGTTTTTCAATGTTGAGGTTGTTGTTGAATTTGTTGGTGTTTTTCAATGTTGAGGTTGTTGTTGAATTTGTTGGTCTTTTTCCATGTTGAGGTTGTTGTTGTTTTTCAAGTTTGAGGTTGTTGTTAAATTTGTTGGTGTTTTTCAATGTTGAGGTTGTTGTTGAATTTGTTGGTGTTTTTCATTGTTGAGGTTGTTGTTGAATTTGTTGGTGTTTTTCAATGTTGAGGTTGTTGTTGTTTTTCAATGTCGAGGTTGTTGTTGAATTTGTTGGTGTTTTTCAATTTCGAGGTTGTTGTTGAATTTGTTGGTGTTTTTCAATGTTGAGGTTGTTGTGGAATTTGTTGGTGTTTTTCAATGTTGAGGTTGTTGTTGATTTTCAATGTTGAGGTTGTTGTTGTATTTGTTGGTGCTTTTCAATGTTGAGGTTGTTGTAGTTTTTAAATGTTGAGGTTGTTGTTGAATTTGTTGGTGTTTTTCAATGTCGAGGTTGTTGTTGAATTTGAAGGTGTTTTTCAATGTTGAAGTTGTTGTTGAATTTGTTGGTGTTTTTCATTGTTGAGGTTGTAGTTTAATTTGTTGGTGTTTTTCAATGTTGAGGTTGTTGTTGTCTTTACATGTTGAGGTTGTTGTTGAATTTGTTGGTGTTTTTCAATTTTGAGGTTGTTGTTGTTTTTCAATGTTGAGGTTGTTGTTGAATTTGTTGGTGTTATTCCATGTTGAGGTTGTTGTTGTTTTTCAAAGTTGAGGTTGTTGTTAAATATGTTGGTGTTTTTCAATGTTGAGGTTGTTGTTGAATTTGTTGGTGTTTTTCAATTTCGAGGTTGTTGTTGAATTTGTTGGTGTTTTTCAATGCTGAAATTGTTGTTGAATTTGTTGGTGTTTTTCAATGTTGAGGTTGTTGTTGTTTTTCAAATGTTGAGGTTGTTGTTGAATTTGTGGATGTTTTTCAATTTCGAGGTTGTTGTTGAATTTGTTGGTGTTTTTCAATGTTGAGGTTGTTGTTGTTTTTCAATGTTGAGGTTGTTGTTGAATTTGTTGGTCTTTTTCAATGTTGAGGTTGTTGTTGAATTTGTTGGTGTTTTTCAATGTTGAGGTTGTTGTTGTTTTTCAATATTGAGGTTGTTGTTGAATTTGTTTGTGTATTTCAATGCTGAGGTTGGTGTTGAATTTGTTGGTATTTTTCAATGTTGAGGTTGTTGTTGTTTTTCAATGTTGAGGTTGTTTTTGAATTTGTTGGTGTTTTTCAATGTTGAGGTTGTTGTTGTTTTTCAATGTTGAGGTTGTTGAATTTGTTGGTGTTTTTCAATGTTGAGGTTGTTGTTGTTTTTCAATGTTGAGGTTGTTGTTGAATTTGTTGGTGTTTTTCAATTTCGAGGTTGTTGTTGAATTTGTTGGTGTTTTTCAATGTTGAAGTTGTTGTTGAATTTGTTGGTCTTTTTCAATGTTGAGGTTGTAGTTGTTTTTCAATGTTGAGGTTGTTGTTGAATTTGTTGGTGTTTTTCAATGTTGAGGTTGTTGTTGTTTTTCAATGTTGAGGTTGTTGTTGTTTTTCAATGTTGAGGTTGTTGTTGAATTTGTTGGTGTTTTTCAATGCTGAGGTTGTTGTTGAATTTGTTGCTGTTTTTCAATGTTGAGGTTGTTGTTGTTTTTCAATGTTGAGGTTGTTGTTGAATTTGTTGGTGTTTTTCCATGTTGAGGTTGTTGTTGTTTTTCAAGTTTGAGGTTGTTGTTAAATTTGTTGTTGTTTTTCAATGTTGAGGTTTTTGTTGAATTTGTTGGTGTTTTTCATTGTTGAGGTTGTTGTTGAATTTGTTGGTGTTTTTCAATGTTGAGGTTGTTGTTGTTTTTCAATGTTGAGGTTGTTGTTGAATTTGTTGGTGTTTTTCAATGTTGAGGTTGTTGTTGTTTTTCAATGTTGAGGTTGTTGTTGAATTTGTTGGTGTTTTTCAATTTCGAGGTTGTTGTTGAATTTGTTGGTGTTTTTCAATGTTAAGGTTGTTGTTGTTTATCAATGTTGAGATTGTTGTTGAATTTGTTGGTGTTTTTCAATGTTGAGGTTGTTGTTGTTTTTCGAAGTTGAGGTTGATGTTTAATTTGTTGCTGTTTTTCAATGTTGAGGTTGTTGTTGAATTTGTTGGTGTTTTTCATTTTTGAGGTTGTTGTTGAATTTGTTGGTGTTTTTCAATGTTGAGGTTGTTGTTGTTTATCAATGTTGAGGTTGTTGTTGTTTTTCAATGTTGAGGTTGTTGTTGAATTTGTTGGTGTTTTTCAATGCTGAGGTTGTTGTTGAATTTGTTGCTGTTTTTCAATGTTGAGGTTGTTGTTGTTTTTCAATGTTGAGGTTGTTGTTGAATTTGTTGGTGTTTTTCCATGTTGAGGTTGTTGTTGTTTTTCAAGTTTGAGGTTGTTGTTAAATTTGTTGGTGTTTTTCAATGTTGAGGTTTTTGTTGAATTTGTTGGTGTTTTTCATTGTTGAGGTTGTTGTTGAATTTGTTGGTGTTTTTCAATGTTGAGGTTGTTGTTGTTTTTCAATGTTGAGGTTGTTGTTGAATTTGTTGGTGTTTTTCAATGTTGAGGTTGTTGTTGTTTTTCGAAGTTGAGGTTGATGTTTAATTTGTTGCTGTTTTTCAATGTTGAGGTTGTTGTTGAATTTGTTGGTGTTTTTCATTTTTGAGGTTGTTGTTGAATTTGTTGGTGTTTTTCAATGTTGAGGTTGTTGTTGTTTATCAATGTTGAGATTGTTGTTGAATTTGTTGGTGTTTTTCAATGTTGAGGTTGTTGTTGTTTTTCGAAGTTGAGGTTGATGTTTAATTTGTTGCTGTTTTTCAATGTTGAGGTTGTTGTTGAATTTGTTGGTGTTTTTCATTTTTGAGGTTGTTGTTGAATTTGTTGGTGTTTTTCAATGTTGAGGTTGTTGTTGAATTTGTTGGTGTTTTTCAATGTTGAGGTTGTTGTTGTTTTTCAATATTGAGGTTGTTGTTGAATTTGTTTGTGTTTTTCAATGTTGAGGTTGGTGTTGAATTTGTTGGTATTTTTCAATGTTGAGGTTGTTGTTGTTTTTCAATTTTGAGGTTGTTTTTGAATGTGTTGGTGTTTTTCAATGTTGAGGTTGTTGTTGTTTTTCAATGTTGAGGTTGTTGAATTTGTTGGTGTTTTTCAATGTTGAGGTTGTTGTTGTTTTTCAATGTTGAGGTTGTTGTTGAATTTGTTGGTGTTTTTCAATTTCGAGGTTGTTGTTGAATTTGTTGGTGTTTTTCAATGTTGAAGTTGTTGTTGAACTTGTTGGTGTTTTTCAATGTTGAGGTTGTTGTTGTTTTTCAATGTTGAGGTTGTTGTTGAATTTGTTGGTGTTTTTCAATTGCGAGGTTGTTGTTGTTTTTCAAAGCTGAGGTTGTTGTTGTTTTTCGATGTTGAGGTTGTTGTGGAATTTGTTGGTGTTTTTCAATGTCGTGGTTGTTGTTGAATTTGTTGGTTTTTTTCAATGTTGAAGTTGTTGTTGAATTTGTTGGTGTTTTTCAACGTTGAGGTTGTTGTTGTTTTTCAATGTTGAGGTTGTTGTTGAATTTGTTGGTGTTTTTCAATTTTGAGGTTGTTGTTGTTTTTCAATGTTGAGGTTGTTGTTGAATTTGTTGGTGTTTTTCCATGTTGAGGTTGTTGTTGTTTTTCAAAGTTGAGGTTGATGTTTAATTTGTTGGTGTTTTTCAATGTTGAGGTTGTTGTTGAATTTGTTGGTGTTTTTCATTTTTGAGGTTGTTGTTGAATTTGCTGGAGTTTTTCAATGTTGAGGTTGTTGTTGTTTTTCAATGTTGAGGTTGTTGTTGAATTTGTTGGTCTTTTTCAATGTTGAGGTTGTTGTTGAATTTGTTGGTGTTTTTCAATGTTGAGGTTGTTGTTATTTTTCAATATTGAGGTTGTTGTTGAATTTGTTGGTGTTTTTCCATGTTGAGGTTGTTGTTGTTTTTCAAGTTTGAGGTTGTTGTTAAATTTGTTGGTGTTTTTCAATGTTGAGGTTGTTGTTGAATTTGTTGGTGTTTTTCATTGTTGAGGTTGTTGTTGAATTTGTTGGTGTTTTTCAATGTTGAGGTTGTTGTTGTTTTTCAATGTAGAGGTTGTTGTTGAATTTGTTGGTGTTTTTCAATGTTGAGTTGTTGTTGTTTTTCAATGTTGAGGTTGTTGTTGAATTTGTTGGTGTTTTTCAATTTCGAGGTTGTTGTTGAATTTGTTGGTGTTTTTCAATGTTGAAGTTGTTGTTGAACTTGTTGGTGTTTTTCAATGTTGAGGTTGTTGTTGTTTTTCAATGTTGAGGTTGTTGTTGAATTTGTTGGTGTTTTTCAATTTCGAGGTTGTTGTTGTTTTTCAAAGTTGAGGTTGTTGTTGTTTTTAGATGTTGAGGTTGTTGTGGAATTTGTTGGTGTTTTTCAATGTTGAGGTTGTTGTTGTTTTTCAATGTTGAGGTTGTTGTTGTATTTGTTGGTGCTTTTCAATGTTGAGGATGTTGTAGTTTTTAAATGTTGAGGTTGTTGTTGAATTTGTTGGTGTTTTTCAATGTCGAGGTTGTTGTTGAATTTGAAGGTGTTTTTCAATGTTGAGGTTGTTGTTGTTTTTCAATATTGAGGTTGTTGTTGAATTTGTTTGTGTATTTCAATGTTGAGGTTGGTGTTGAATTTGTTGGTATTTTTCAATGTTGAGGTTGTTGTTGTTTTTCAATGTTGAGGTTGTTTTTGAATTTGTTGGTGTTTTTCAATGTTGAGGTTGCTGTTGTTTTTCAATGTTGAGGTTGTTGAATTTGTTGGTGTTTTTCAATGTTGAGGTTGTTGTTGTTTTTCAATGTTGAGGTTGTTGTTGAATTTGTTGGTGTTTTTCAATTTCGAGGTTGTTGTTGAATTTGTTGGTGTTTTTCAATGTTGAAGTTGTTGTTGAATTTGTTGGTCTTTTTCAATGTTGAGGTTGTAGTTGTTTTTCAATGTTGAGGTTGTTGTTGAATTTGTTGGTGTTTTTCAATGTTGAGGTTGTTGTTGTTTTTCAATGTTGAGGTTGTTGTTGTTTTTCAATGTTGAGGTTGTTGTTGAATTTGTTGGTGTTTTTCAATGCTGAGGTTGTTGTTGAATTTGTTGCTGTTTTTCAATGTTGAGGTTGTTGTTGTTTTTCAATGGTGAGGTTGTTGTTGAATTTGTTGGTGTTTTTCCATGTTGAGGTTGTTGTTGTTTTTCAAGTTTGAGGTTGTTGTTAAATTTGTTGGTGTTTTTCAATGTTGAGGTTTTTGTTGAATTTGTTGGTGTTTTTCATTGTTGAGGTTGTTGTTGAATTTGTTGGTGTTTTTCAATGTTGAGGTTGTTGTTGTTTTTCAATGTTGAGGTTGTTGTTGAATTTGTTGGTGTTTTTCAATGTTGAGGTTGTTGTTGTTTTTCAATGTTGAGGTTGTTGTTGAATTTGTTGGTGTTTTTCAATTTCGAGGTTGTTGTTGAATTTGTTGGTGTTTTTCAATGTTGAGGTTGTTGTTGTTTATCAATGTTGAGATTGTTGTTGAATTTGTTGGTGTTTTTCAATGTTGAGGTTGTTGTTGTTTTTCGAAGTTGAGGTTGATGTTTAATTTGTTGCTGTTTTTCAATGTTGAGGTTGTTGTTGAATTTGTTGGTGTTTTTCATTTTTGAGGTTGTTGTTGAATTTGTTGGTGTTTTTCAATGTTGAGGTTGTTGTTGAATTTGTTGGTGTTTTTCAATGTTGAGGTTGTTGTTGTTTTTCAATATTGAGGTTGTTGTTGAATTTGTTTGTGTTTTTCAATGTTGAGGTTGGTGTTGAATTTGTTGGTATTTTTCAATGTTGAGGTTGTTGTTGTTTTTCAATTTTGAGGTTGTTTTTGAATGTGTTGGTGTTTTTCAATGTTGAGGTTGTTGTTGTTTTTCAATGTTGAGGTTGTTGAATTTGTTGGTGTTTTTCAATGTTGAGGTTTTTGTTGTTTTTCAATGTTGAGGTTGTTGTTGAATTTGTTGGTGTTTTTCAATTTCGAGGTTGTTGTTGAATTTGTTGGTGTTTTTCAATGTTGAAGTTGTTGTTGAACTTGTTGGTGTTTTTCAATGTTGAGGTTGTTGTTGTTTTTCAATGTTGAGGTTGTTGTTGAATTTGTTGGTGTTTTTCAATTTCGAGGTTGTTGTTGTTTTTCAAAGTTGAGGTTGTTGTTGTTTTTCGATGTTGAGGTTGTTGTGGAATTTGTTGGTGTTTTTCAATGTCGAGGTTGTTGTTGAATTTGTTGGTTTTTTTCAATGTTGAAGTTGTTGTTGAATTTGTTGGTGTTTTTCAACGTTGAGGTTGTTGTTGTTTTTCAATGTTGAGGTTGTTGTTGAATTTGTTGGTGTTTTTCAATTTTGAGGTTGTTGTTGTTTTTCAATGTTGAGGTTGTTGTTGAATTTGTTGGTGTTTTTCCATGTTGAGGTTGTTGTTGTTTTTCAAAGTTGAGGTTGATGTTTAATTTGTTGGTGTTTTTCAATGTTGAGGTTGTTGTTGAATTTGTTGGTCTTTTTCAATGTTGAGGTTGTTGTTGAATTTGTTGGTGTTTTTCAATGTTGAGGTTGTTGTTGTTTTTCAATATTGAGGTTGTTGTTGAATTTGTTGGTGTTTTTCCATGTTGAGGTTGTTGTTGTTTTTCAAGTTTGAGGTTGTTGTTAAATTTGTTGGTGTTTTTCAATGTTGAGGTTGTTGTTGTTTTTCAATATTGAGGTTGTTGTTGAATTTGTTGGTGTTTTTCCATGTTGAGGTTGTTGTTGTTTTTCAAGTTTGAGGTTGTTGTTAAATTTGTTGGTGTTTTTCAATGTTGAGGTTGTTGTTGAATTTGTTGGTGCTTTTCATTGTTGAGGTTGTTGTTGAATTTGTTGGTGTTTTTCAATGTTGAGGTTGTTGTTGTTTTTCAATGTAGAGGTTGTTGTTGAATTTGTTGGTGTTTTTCAATGTTGAGGTTGTTGTTGTTTTTCAATGTTGAGGTTGTTGTTGAATTTGTTGGTGTTTTTCAATTTCGAGGTTGTTGTTGAATTTGTTGGTGTTTTTCAATGTTGAAGTTGTTGTTGAACTTGTTGGTGTTTTTCAATGTTGAGGTTGTTGTTGTTTTTCAATGTTGAGGTTGTTGTTGAATTTGTTGGTGTTTTTCAATTTCGAGGTTGTTGTTGTTTTTCAAAGTTGAGGTTGTTGTTTTTAGATGTTGAGGTTGTTGTGGAATTTGTTGGTGTTTTTCAATGTTGAGGTTGTTGTTGTTTTTCAATGTTGAGGTTGTTGTTGTATTTGTTGGTGCTTTTCAATGTTGAGGATGTTGTAGTTTTTAAATGTTGAGGTTGCTGTTGAATTTGTTGGTGTTTTTCAATGTCGAGGTTGTTGTTGAATTTGAAGGTGTTTTTCAATGTTGAAGTTGTTGTTGAATTTGTTGGTGTTTTTCATTGTTGAGGTTGTAGTTTAATTTGTTGGTGTTTTTCAATGTTGAGGTTGTTGTTGTCTTTAAATGTTGAGGTTGTTGTTGAATTTGTTGGTGTTTTTCAATTTTGAGGTTGTTGTTGTTTTTCAATGTTGAGGTTGTTGTTGAATTTGTTGGTGTTTTTCCATGTTGAGGTTGTTGTTGTTTTTCAAAGTTGAGGTTGTTGTTAAATATGTTGGTGTTTTTCAATGTTGAGGTTGTTGTTGAATTTGTTGGTGTTTTTCAATTTGGAGGTTGTTGTTGAATTTGTTGGTGTTTTTCAATGTTGAAATTGTTGTTGAATTTGTTGGTGTTTTTCAATGTTGAGGTTGTTGTTGTTTTTCAATGTTGAGGTTGTTGTTGAATTTGTGGGTGTTTTTCTATTTCGAGGTTGTTGTTGAATTTGTTGGTGTTTTTCAATGTTGAGGTTGTTGTTGTTTTTCAATGTTGAGGTTGTTGTTGAATTTGTTGGTCTTTTTCAATGTTGAGGTTGTTGTTGAATTTGTTGGTGTTTTTCAATGTTGAGGTTGTTGTTGTTTTTCAATATTGAGGTTGTTGTTGAATTTGTTTGTGTATTTCAATGTTGAGGTTGGTGTTGAATTTGTTGGTATTTTTCAATGTTGAGGTTGTTGTTGTTTTTCAATGTTGAGGTTGTTTTTGAATTTGTTGGTGTTTTTCAATGTTGAGGTTGTTGTTGTTTTTCAATGTTGAGGTTGTTGAATTTGTTGGTGTTTTTCAATGTTGAGGTTGTTGTTGTTTTTCAATGTTGAGGTTGTTGTTGAATTTGTTGGTGTTTTTCAATTTCGAGGTTGTTGTTGAATTTGTTGGTGTTTTTCAATGTTGAAGTTGTTGTTGAATTTGTTGGTCTTTTTCAATGTTGAGGTTGTAGTTGTTTTTCAATGTTGAGGTTGTTGTTGAATTTGTTGGTGTTTTTCAATGTTGAGGTTGTTGTTGTTTTTCAATGTTGAGGTTGTTGTTGTTTTTCAATGTTGAGGTTGTTGTTGAATTTGTTGGTGTTTTTCAATGCTGAGGTTGTTGTTGAATTTGTTGCTGTTTTTCAATGTTGAGGTTGTTGTTGTTTTTCAATGTTGAGGTTGTTGATGTATTTGTTGTTGTTTTTCAATGTTGAGGTTGTTGTTGTTTTTCAATGTTGAGGTTGTTGTTGAATTTGTTGGTGTTTTTCCATGTTGAGGTTGTTGTTGTTTTTCAAGTTTGAAGTTGTTGTTAAATTTGTTGGTGTTTTTCAATGTTGAGGTTGTTGTTGAATTTGTTGGTGTTTTTCATTGTTGAGGTTGTTGTTGAATTTGTTGGTGTTTTTCAATGTTGAGGTTGTTGTTGTTTTTCAATGTTGAGGTTGTTGTTGAATTTGTTGGTGTTTTTCAATGTTGAGGTTGTTGTTGTTTTTCAATGTTGAGGTTGTTGTTGAATTTGTTCGTGTTTTTCAATTTCGAGGTTGTTGTTGAATTTGTTGGTGTTTTTCAATGTTGAAGTTGTTGTTGTTTATCAATGTTGAGATTGTTGTTGAATTTGTTGGTGTTTTTCAATGTTGAGTTTGTTGTTGTTTTTCGAAGTTGAGGTTGATGTTTAATTTGTTGCTGTTTTTCAATGTTGAGGTTGTTGTTGAATTTGTTGGTGTTTTTCATTTTTGAGGTTGTTGTTGAATTTGTTGGTGTTTTTCAATGTTGAGGTTGTTGTTGTTTATCAATGTTGAGATTGTTGTTGAATTTGTTGGTGTTTTTCAATGTTGAGGTTGTTGTTGAATTTGTTGGTGTTTTTCAATGTTGAGGTTGTTGTTGTTTTTCAATATTGAGGTTGTTGTTGAATTTGTTGGTATTTTTCAATGTTGAGGTTGTTGTTGTTTTTCAATGTTGAGGTTGGTTTTGAATGTGTTGGTGTTTTTCAATGTTGAGGTTGTTGTTGTTTTTCAATGTTGAGGTTGTTGAATTTGTTGGTGTTTTTCAATGTTGAGGTTGTTGTTGTTTTTCAATGTTGAGGTTGTTGTTGAAATTGTTGGTGTTTTTCAATTTCGAGGTTGTTGTTGAATTTGTTGGTGTTTTTCAATGTTGAAGTTGTTGTTGAATTTGTTGGTGTTTTTCAATGTTGAGGTTGTTGTTGTTTTTCAATGTTGAGGTTGTTGTTGAATTTGTTGGTGTTTTCAATGTTGAGGTTGTTGTTGTTTTTCAATGTTGAGGTTGTTGTTGTTTTTCAATGTTGAGGTTGTTGTTGAATTTGTTGCTGTTTTTCAATGCTCAGGTTGTTGTTGAATTTGTTGCTGTTTTTCAATGTTGAGGTTGTTGTTATTTTTCAATGTTGAGGTTGTTGTTGTATTTGTTGGTGTTTTTCAATGTTGAGGTTGTTGTAGTTTTTCAATGTTGAGGTTGTTGTTGAATTTGTTGGTGTTTTTCAATTTCGAGGTTGTTGTTGAATTTGTTGGTGATTTTCAATGTTGAGGTTGTTGTTGTTTTTCAATGTTGAGGTTGTTGTTGAATTTGTTGGTCTTTTTCAATGTTGAGGTTGTTGTTGAATTTGTTGGTGTTTTTCAATGTTGAGGTTGTTGTTGTTTTTCAATATTGAGGATGTTGTTGAATTTGTTTGTGTATTTCAATGTTGAGGTTGGTGTTGAATTTGTTGGTATTTTTCAATGTTGAGGTTGTTGTTGTTTTTCAATGTTGAGGTTGTTTTTGAATTTGTTGGTGTTTTTCAATGTTGAGGTTGTTGTTGTTTTTCAATGTTGAGGTTGTTGAATTTGTTGGTGTTTTTCAATGTTGAGGTTGTTGTTGTTTTTCAATGTTGAGGTTGTTGTTGAATTTGTTGGTGTTTTTCAATTTCGAGGTTGTTGTTGAATTTGTTGGTGTTTTTCAATGTTGAAGTTGTTGTTGAATTTGTTGGTCTTTTTCAATGTTGAGGTTGTAGTTGTTTTTCAATGTTGAGGTTGTTGTTGAATTTGTTGGTGTTTTTCAATGTTGAGGTTGTTGTTGTTTTTCAATGTTGAGGTTGTTGTTGTTTTTCAATGTTGAGGTTGTTGTTGAATTTGTTGGTGTTTTTCAATGCTGAGGTTGTTGTTGAATTTGTTGCTGTTTTTCAATGTTGAGGTTGTTGTTGTTTTTCAATGTTGAGGTTGTTGATGTATTTGTTGTTGTTTTTCAATGTTGAGGTTGTTGTTGTTTTTCAATGTTGAGGTTGTTGTTGAATTTGTTGGTGTTTTTCCATGTTGAGGTTGTTGTTGTTTTTCAAGTTTGAGGTTGTTGTTAAATTTGTTGGTGTTTTTCAATGTTGAGGTTGTTGTTGAATTTGTTGGTGTTTTTCATTGTTGAGGTTGTTGTTGAATTTGTTGGTGTTTTTCAATGTTGAGGTTGTTGTTGTTTTTCAATGTTGAGGTT
Organism: Isurus oxyrinchus; assembly: GCA_026770705.1. Lineage (NCBI taxonomy): Eukaryota > Metazoa > Chordata > Chondrichthyes > Lamniformes > Lamnidae > Isurus > Isurus oxyrinchus. Next base: position 1,327,413 of record JANJGN010000120.1, on the reverse strand, counting down.
GTTGTTGAATTTGTTGGTGTTTTTCAATGTTGAGGTTGTTGTTGTTTTTCAATGTTGAGGTTGTTGTTGAATTTGTTCGTGTTTTTCAATTTCGAGGTTGTTGTTGAATTTGTTGGTGTTTTTCAATGTTGAAGTTGTTGTTGTTTATCAATGTTGAGATTGTTGTTGAATTTGTTGGTGTTTTTCAATGTTGAGTTTGTTGTTGTTTTTCGAAGTTGAGGTTGATGTTTAATTTGTTGCTGTTTTTCAATGTTGAGGTTGTTGTTGAATTTGTTGGTGTTTTTCATTTTTGAGGTTGTTGTTGAATTTGTTGGTGTTTTTCAATGTTGAGGTTGTTGTTGTTTATCAATGTTGAGATTGTTGTTGAATTTGTTGGTGTTTTTCAATGTTGAGGTTGTTGTTGAATTTGTTGGTGTTTTTCAATGTTGAGGTTGTTGTTGTTTTTCAATATTGAGGTTGTTGTTGAATTTGTTGGTATTTTTCAATGTTGAGGTTGTTGTTGTTTTTCAATGTTGAGGTTGGTTTTGAATGTGTTGGTGTTTTTCAATGTTGAGGTTGTTGTTGTTTTTCAATGTTGAGGTTGTTGAATTTGTTGGTGTTTTTCAATGTTGAGGTTGTTGTTGTTTTTCAATGTTGAGGTTGTTGTTGAAATTGTTGGTGTTTTTCAATTTCGAGGTTGTTGTTGAATTTGTTGGTGTTTTTCAATGTTGAAGTTGTTGTTGAATTTGTTGGTGTTTTTCAATGTTGAGGTTGTTGTTGTTTTTCAATGTTGAGGTTGTTGTTGAATTTGTTGGTGTTTTCAATGTTGAGGTTGTTGTTGTTTTTCAATGTTGAGGTTGTTGTTGTTTTTCAATGTTGAGGTTGTTGTTGAATTTGTTGCTGTTTTTCAATGCTCAGGTTGTTGTTGAATTTGTTGCTGTTTTTCAATGTTGAGGTTGTTGTTATTTTTCAATGTTGAGGTTGTTGTTGTATTTGTTGGTGTTTTTCAATGTTGAGGTTGTTGTAGTTTTTCAATGTTGAGGTTGTTGTTGAATTTGTTGGTGTTTTTCAATTTCGAGGTTGTTGTTGAATTTGTTGGTGATTTTCAATGTTGAGGTTGTTGTTGTTTTTCAATGTTGAGGTTGTTGTTGAATTTGTTGGTCTTTTTCAATGTTGAGGTTGTTGTTGAATTTGTTGGTGTTTTTCAATGTTGAGGTTGTTGTTGTTTTTCAATATTGAGGATGTTGTTGAATTTGTTTGTGTATTTCAATGTTGAGGTTGGTGTTGAATTTGTTGGTATTTTTCAATGTTGAGGTTGTTGTTGTTTTTCAATGTTGAGGTTGTTTTTGAATTTGTTGGTGTTTTTCAATGTTGAGGTTGTTGTTGTTTTTCAATGTTGAGGTTGTTGAATTTGTTGGTGCTTTTCAATGTTGAGGTTGTTGTTGTTTTTCAATGTTGAGGTTGTTGTTGAATTTGTTGGTGTTTTTCAATTTCGAGGTTGTTGTTGAATTTGTTGGTGTTTTTCAATGTTGAAGTTGTTGTTGAATTTGTTGGTCTTTTTCAATGTTCAGGTTGTAGTTGTTTTTCAATGTTGAGGTTGTTGTTGAATTTGTTGGTGTTTTTCAATGTTGAGGTTGTTGTTGTTTTTCAATGTTGAGGTTGTTGTTGTTTTTCAATGTTGAGGTTGTTGTTGAATTTGTTGGTGTTTTCCAATGCTGAGGTTGTTGTTGAATTTGTTGCTGTTTTTCAATGTTGAGGTTGTTGTTGTTTTTCAATGTTGACGTTGTTGTTGTATTTGTTGTTGTTTTTCAATGTTGAGGTTGTTGTAGTTTTTCAATGTTGAGGTTGTTGTTGAATTTGTTGGTGTTTTTCAATGTCGAGGTTGTTGTTGTATTTGTTGGTGTTTTTCAATGTTGAGGTTGTTGTTGTTTTTCAATGTTGAGGTTGTTGTTGAATTTGTTGGTGTTTTTCCATGTTGAGGTTGTTGTTGTTTTTCAAGTTTGAGGTTGTTGTTAAATTTGTTGGTGTTTTTCAATGTTGAGGTTGTTGTTGAATTTGTTGGTGTTTTTCATTGTTGAGGTTGTTGTTGAATTTGTTGGTGTTTTTCAATGTTGAGGTTGTTGTTGTTTTTCAATGTTGAGGTTGTTGTTGAATTTGTTGGTGTTTTTCAATTTTGAGGTTGTTGTTGTTTTTCAATGTTGAGGTTGTTGTTGAATTTGTTCGTGTTTTTCAATTTCGAGGTTGTTGTTGAATTTGTTGTTGTTTTTCAATGTTGAGGTTGTTGTTGTTTATCAATGTTGAGATTGTTGTTGAATTTGTTGGTGTTTTTCAATGTTGAGGTTGTTGTTGTTTTTCGAAGTTGAGGTTGATTTTTAATTTGTTGCTGTTTTTCAATGTTGAGGTTGTTGTTGAATTTGTTGGTGTTTTTCATTTTTGAGGTTGTTGTTGAATTTGTTGGTGTTTTTCAATGTTGGGGTTGTTGTTGTTTATCAATGTTGAGATTGTTGTTGAATTTGTTGGTGTTTTTCAATGTTGAGGTTGTTGTTGAATTTGTTGGTGTTTTTCAATGTTGAGGTTGTTGTTGTTTTTCAATATTGAGGTTGTTGTTGAATTTGTTTGTGGTTTTCAATGTTGAGGTTGGTGTTGAATTTGTTGGTATTTTTCAATGTTGAGGTTGTTGTTGTTTTTCAATTTTGAGGTTGTTTTTGAATGTGTTGGTGTTTTTCAATGCTGAGGTTGTTGTTGTTTTTCAATGTTGAGGTTGTTGAATTTGTTGGTGTTTTTCAATGTTGAGGTTGTTGTTGAATTTGTTGGTGTTTTTCAACGTTGAGGTTGTTGTTGTTTTTCAATGTTGAGGTTGTTGTTGAATTTGTTGGTGTTTTTCAATTTTGAGGTTGTTGTTGTTTTTCAATGTTGAGGTTGTTGTTGAATTTGTTGGTGTTTTTCCATGTTGAGGTTGTTGTTGTTTTTCAAAGTTGAGGTTGATGTTTAATTTGTTGGTGTTTTTCAATGTTGAGGTTGTTGTTGAATTTGTTGGTCTTTTTCAATGTTGAGGTTGTTGTTGAATTTGTTGGTGTTTTTCAATGTTGAGGTTGTTGTTGTTTTTCAATATTGAGGTTGTTGTTGAATTTGTTGGTGTTTTTCCATGTTGAGGTTGTTGTTGTTTTTCAAGTTTGAGGTTGTTGTTAAATTTGTTGGTGTTTTTCAATGTTGAGGTTGTTGTTGAATTTGTTGGTGCTTTTCATTGTTGAGGTTGTTGTTGAATTTGTTGGTGTTTTTCAATGTTGAGGTTGTTGTTGTTTTTCAATGTAGAGGTTGTTGTTGAATTTGTTGGTGTTTTTCAATGTTGAGGTTGTTGTTGTTTTTCAATGTTGAGGTTGTTGTTGAATTTGTTGGTGTTTTTCAATTTCGAGGTTGTTGTTGAATTTGTTGGTGTTTTTCAATGTTGAAGTTGTTGTTGAACTTGTTGGTGTTTTTCAATGTTGAGGTTGTTGTTGTTTTTCAATGTTGAGGTTGTTGTTGAATTTGTTGGTGTTTTTCAATTTCGAGGTTGTTGTTGTTTTTCAAAGTTGAGGTTGTTGTTTTTAGATGTTGAGGTTGTTGTGGAATTTGTTGGTGTTTTTCAATGTTGAGGTTGTTGTTGTTTTTCAATGTTGAGGTTGTTGTTGTATTTGTTGGTGCTTTTCAATGTTGAGGATGTTGTAGTTTTTAAATGTTGAGGTTGTTGTTGAATTTGTTGGTGTTTTTCAATGTCGAGGTTGTTGTTGAATTTGAAGGTGTTTTTCAATGTTGAAGTTGTTGTTGAATTTGTTGGTGTTTTTCATTGTTGAGGTTGTAGTTTAATTTGTTGGTGTTTTTCAATGTTGAGGTTGTTGTTGTCTTTAAATGTTGAGGTTGTTGTTGAATTTGTTGGTGTTTTTCAATTTTGAGGTTGTTGTTGTTTTTCAATGTTGAGGTTGTTGTTGAATTTGTTGGTGTTTTTCCATGTTGAGGTTGTTGTTGTTTTTCAAAGTTGAGGTTGTTGTTAAATATGTTGGTGTTTTTCAATGTTGAGGTTGTTGTTGAATTTGTTGGTGTTTTTCAATTTGGAGGTTGTTGTTGAATTTGTTGGTGTTTTTCAATGTTGAAATTGTTGTTGAATTTGTTGGTGTTTTTCAATGTTGAGGTTGTTGTTGTTTTTCAATGTTGAGGTTGTTGTTGAATTTGTGGGTGTTTTTCTATTTCGAGGTTGTTGTTGAATTTGTTGGTGTTTTTCAATGTTGAGGTTGTTGTTGTTTTTCAATGTTGAGGTTGTTGTTGAATTTGTTGGTCTTTTTCAATGTTGAGGTTGTTGTTGAATTTGTTGGTGTTTTTCAATGTTGAGGTTGTTGTTGTTTTTCAATATTGAGGTTGTTGTTGAATTTGTTTGTGTATTTCAATGTTGAGGTTGGTGTTGAATTTGTTGGTATTTTTCAATGTTGAGGTTGTTGTTGTTTTTCAATGTTGAGGTTGTTTTTGAATTTGTTGGTGTTTTTCAATGTTGAGGTTGTTGTTGTTTTTCAATGTTGAGGTTGTTGAATTTGTTGGTGTTTTTCAATGTTGAGGTTGTTGTTGTTTTTCAATGTTGAGGTTGTTGTTGAATTTGTTGGTGTTTTTCAATTTCGAGGTTGTTGTTGAATTTGTTGGTGTTTTTCAATGTTGAAGTTGTTGTTGAATTTGTTGGTCTTTTTCAATGTTGAGGTTGTAGTTGTTTTTCAATGTTGAGGTTGTTGTTGAATTTGTTGGTGTTTTTCAATGTTGAGGTTGTTGTTGTTTTTCAATGTTGAGGTTGTTGTTGTTTTTCAATGTTGAGGTTGTTGTTGAATTTGTTGGTGTTTTTCAATGCTGAGGTTGTTGTTGAATTTGTTGCTATTTTTCAATGTTGAGGTTGTTGTTGTTTTTCAATGTTGAGGTTGTTGATGTATTTGTTGTTGTTTTTCAATGTTGAGGTTGTTGTTGTTTTTCAATGTTGAGGTTGTTGTTGAATTTGTTGGTGTTTTTCCATGTTGAGGTTGTTGTTGTTTTTCAAGTTTGAGGTTGTTGTTAAATTTGTTGGTGTTTTTCAATGTTGAGGTTGTTGTTGAATTTGTTGGTGTTTTTCATTGTTGAGGTTGTTGTTGAATTTGTTGGTGTTTTTCAATGTTGAGGTTGTTGTTGTTTTTCAATGTTGAGGTTGTTGTTGAATTTGTTGGTGTTTTTCAATGTTGAGGTTGTTGTTGTTTTTCAATGTTGAGGTTGTTGTTGAATTTGTTCGTGTTTTTCAATTTCGAGGTTGTTGTTGAATTTGTTGGTGTTTTTCAATGTTGAAGTTGTTGTTGTTTATCAATGTTGAGATTGTTGTTGAATTTGTTGGTGTTTTTCAATGTTGAGGTTGTTGTTGTTTTTCGAAGTTGAGGTTGATGTTTAATTTGTTGCTGTTTTTCAATGTTGAGGTTGTTGTTGAATTTGTTGGTGTTTTTCATTTTTGAGGTTGTTGTTGAATTTGTTGGTGTTTTTCAATGTTGAGGTTGTTGTTGTTTATCAATGTTGAGATTGTTGTTGAATTTGTTGGTGTTTTTCAATGTTGAGGTTGTTGTTGAATTTGTTGGTGTTTTTCAATGTTGAGGTTGTTGTTGTTTTTCAATATTGAGGTTGTTGTTGAATTTGTTGGTATTTTTCAATGTTGAGGTTGTTGTTGTTTTTCAATGTTGAGGTTGTTTTTGAATGTGTTGGTGTTTTTCAATGTTGAGGTTGTTGTTGTTTTTCAATGTTGAGGTTGTTGAATTTGTTGGTGTTTTTCAATGTTGAGGTTGTTGTTGTTTTTCAATGTTGAGGTTGTTGTTGAAATTGTTGGTGTTTTTCAATTTCGAGGTTGTTGTTGAATTTGTTGGTGTTTTTCAATGTTGAAGTTGTTGTTGAATTTGTTGGTGTTTTTCAATGTTGAGGTTGTTGTTGTTTTTCAATGTTGAGGTTGTTGTTGAATTTGTTGGTGTTTTCAATGTTGAGGTTGTTGTTGTTTTTCAATGTTGAGGTTGTTGTTGTTTTTCAATGTTGAGGTTGTTGTTGAATTTGTTGCTGTTTTTCAATGCTCAGGTTGTTGTTGAATTTGTTGCTGTTTTTCAGTGTTGAGGTTGTTGTTATTTTTCAATGTTGAGGTTGTTGTTGTATTTGTTGGTGTTTTTCAATGTTGAGGTTGTTGTAGTTTTTCAATGTTGAGGTTGTTGTTGAATTTGTTGGTGTTTTTCAATTTCGAGGTTGTTGTTGAATTTGTTGGTGATTTTCAATGTTGAGGTTGTTGTTGTTTTTCAATGTTGAGGTTGTTGTTGAATTTGTTGGTCTTTTTCAATGTTGAGGTTGTTGTTGAATTTGTTGGTGTTTTTCAATGTTGAGGTTGTTGTTGTTTTTCAATATTGAGGATGTTGTTGAATTTGTTTGTGTATTTCAATGTTGAGGTTGGTGTTGAATTTGTTGGTATTTTTCAATGTTGAGGTTGTTGTTGTTTTTCAATGTTGAGGTTGTTTTTGAATTTGTTGGTGTTTTTCAATGTTGAGGTTGTTGTTGTTTTTCAATGTTGAGGTTGTTGAATTTGTTGGTGTTTTTCAATGTTGAGGTTGTTGTTGTTTTTCAATGTTGAGGTTGTTGTTGAATTTGTTGGTGTTTTTCAATTTCGAGGTTGTTGTTGAATTTGTTGGTGTTTTTCAATGTTGAAGTTGTTGTTGAATTTGTTGGTCTTTTTCAATGTTCAGGTTGTAGTTGTTTTTCAATGTTGAGGTTGTTGTTGAATTTGTTGGTGTTTTTCAATGTTGAGGTTGTTGTTGTTTTTCAATGTTGAGGTTGTTGTTGTTTTTCAATGTTGAGGTTGTTGTTGAATTTGTTGGTGTTTTTCAATGCTGAGGTTGTTGTTGAATTTGTTGCTGTTTTTCAATGTTGAGGTTGTTGTTGTTTTTCAATGTTGACGTTGTTGTTGTATTTGTTGGTGTTTTTCAATGTTGAGGTTGTTGTAGTTTTTCAATGTTGAGGTTGTTGTTGAATTTGTTGGTGTTTTTCAATGTCGAGGTTGTTGTTGTATTTGTTGGTGTTTTTCAATGTTGAGGTTGTTGTTGTTTTTCAATGTTGAGGTTGTTGTTGAATTTGTTGGTGTTTTTCCATGTTGAGGTTGTTGTTGTTTTTCAAGTTTGAGGTTGTTGTTAAATTTGTTGGTGTTTTTCAATGTTGAGGTTGTTGTTGAATTTGTTGGTGTTTTTCATTGTTGAGGTTGTTGTTGAATTTGTTGGTGTTTTTCAATGTTGAGGTTGTTGTTGTTTTTCAATGTTGAGGTTGTTGTTGAATTTGTTGGTGTTTTTCAATTTTGAGGTTGTTGTTGTTTTTCAATGTTGAGGTTGTTGTTGAATTTGTTCGTGTTTTTCAATTTCGAGGTTGTTGTTGAATTTGTTGTTGTTTTTCAATGTTGAGGTTGTTGTTGTTTATCAATGTTGAGATTGTTGTTGAATTTGTTGGTGTTTTTCAATGTTGAGGTTGTTGTTGTTTTTCGAAGTTGAGGTTGATTTTTAATTTGTTGCTGTTTTTCAATGTTGAGGTTGTTGTTGAATTTGTTGGTGTTTTTCATTTTTGAGGTTGTTGTTGAATTTGTTGGTGTTTTTCAATGTTGGGGTTGTTGTTGTTTATCAATGTTGAGATTGTTGTTGAATTTGTTGGTGTTTTTCAATGTTGAGGTTGTTGTTGAATTTGTTGGTGTTTTTCAATGTTGAGGTTGTTGTTGTTTTTCAATATTGAGGTTGTTGTTGAATTTGTTTGTGGTTTTCAATGTTGAGGTTGGTGTTGAATTTGTTGGTATTTTTCAATGTTGAGGTTGTTGTTGTTTTTCAATTTTGAGGTTGTTTTTGAATGTGTTGGTGTTTTTCAATGCTGAGGTTGTTGTTGTTTTTCAATGTTGAGGTTGTTGAATTTGTTGGTGTTTTTCAATGTTGAGGTTGTTGTTATTTTTCAATGTTGAGGTTGTTGTTGAATTTGTTGGTGTTTTTCAATTTCGAGGTTGTTGTTGAATTTGTTGGTGTTTTTCAATTTTGAAGTTGTTGTTGAATTTGTTGGTGTTTTTCAATGTTGAGGTTGTTGTTGTTTTTCAATGTTGAGGTTGTTGTTGAATTTGTTGGTGTTTTCAATGTTGAGGTTGTTGTTGTTTTTCAATGTTTAGGTTGTTGTTGTTTTTCAATGTTGAGGTTGTTGTTGAATTTGTTGCTGTTTTTCAATGCTCAGGTTGTTGTTGAATTTGTTGCTGTTTTTCAATGTTGAGGTTGTTGTTGTTTTTCAATGTTGAGGTTGTTGTTGTATTTGTTGGTGTTTTTCAATGTTGAGGTTGTTGTAGTTTTTCAATGTTGAGCTTGTTGTTGAATTTGTTGGTGTTTTTCAATGTCGAGGTTGTTGTTGAATTTGTTGGTGTTTTTCAATGTTGAAGTTGTTGTTGAATTTGTATGTGTTTTTCAATGTTGAGGTTGTTGTTGAATTTGTTGGTGTTTTTCAATCTTGAGGTTGTTGTTGTTTTTAAATGTTGAGGTTGTTGTTGAATTTGTTGGTGTTTTTCAATTTTGAGGTTGTTGTTGTTTTTCAATGTTGAGGTTGTTGTTGAATTTGTTGGTGTTTTTCCATGTTGAGGTTGTTGTTGTTTTTCAAGTTTGAGGTTGTTGCTAAATTTGTTGGTGTTTTTCCATGTTGAGGTTGCTGTTGAATTTGTTGGTGTTTTTCATTGTTGAGGTTGTTGTTGAATTTGTTGGTGTTTTTCAATGTTGAGGTTGTTGTTGTTTTTCAATGTAGAGGTTGTTGTTGAATTTGTTGGTGTTTTTCAATGTTGAGGTTGTTGTTGTTTTTCAATGCTGAGGTTGTTGTTGAATTTGTTGGTGTTTTTCAATTTCGAGGTTGTTGTTGAATTTGTTGGTGTTTTTCAATGTTGAAGTTGTTGTTGAACTTGTTGGTGTTTTTCAATGTTGAGGTTGTTGTTGTTTTTCAATGTTGAGGTTGTTGTTGAATTTGTTGGTGTTTTTCAATTTCGAGGTTGTTGTTGTTTTTCAAAGTTGAGGTTGTTGTTGTTTTTCGATGTTGAGGTTGTTGTGGAATTTGTTGGTGTTTTTCAATGTCGAGGTTGTTGTTGAATTTGTTGGTTTTTTTCAATGTTGAAGTTGTTGTTGAATTTGTTGGTGTTTTTCAACATTGAGGTTGTTGTTGTTTTTCAATGTTGAGGTTGTTGTTGAATTTGTTGGTGTTTTTCAATTTTGAGGTTGTTGTTGTTTTTCAATGTTGAGGTTGTTGTTGAATTTGTTGGTGTTTTTCCATGTTGAGGTTGTTGTTGTTTTTCAAAGTTGAGGTTGATGTTTAATTTGTTGGTGTTTTTCAATGTTGAGGTTGTTGTTGAATTTGTTGGTGTTTTTCATTTTTGAGGTTGTTGTTGAATTGTTGGTGTTTTTCAATGTTGAGGTTGTTGTTGTTTTTCAATGTTGAGGTTGTTGTTGAATTTGTTGGTCTTTTTCAATGTTGAGGTTGTTGTTGAATTTGTTGGTGTTTTTCAATGTTGAGGTTGTTGTTGTTTTTCAATATTGAGGTTGTTGTTGAATGTGTTTGTGTTTTTCAATGTTGAGGTTGGTGTTGAATTTGTTGGTATTTTTCAATGTTGAGGTTGTTGTTGTTTTTCAATTTTGAGGTTGTTTTTGAATTTGTTGGTGTTTTTCAATGTTGAGGTTGTTGTTGTTTTTCAATGTTGAGGTTGTTGAATTTGTTGGTGTTTTTCAATGTTGAGGTTGTTGTCGTTTTTCAATGTTGAGGTTGTTGTTGAATTTGTTGGTGTTTTTCAATTTCGAGGTTGTTGTTGAATTTGTTGGTGTTTTTCAATGTTGAAGTTGTTGTTGAATTTGTTGGTGCTTTTCAATGTTGAGGTTGTAGTTGTTTTTCAATGTTGAGGTTGTTGTTGAATTTGTTGGTGTTTTTCAATGTTGAGGTTGTTGTTGTTTTTCAATGTTGAGGTTGTTGTTGTTTTTCAATGTTGAGGTTGTTGTTGAATTTGTTGGTGTTTTTCAATGCTGAGGTTGTTGTTGAATTTGTTGGTGTTTTTCAATGTTGAGGTTGTTGTTGTTTTTCAATGTTGAGGTTGTTGTTGTTTTTGTTGGTGTTTTTCAATGTTGAGGTTGTTGTAGTTTTTCAATGTTGAGGTTGTTGTTGAATTTGTTGGTGTTTTTCAATGTCGAGGTTGTTGTTGAATTTTTTGGTGTTTTCCAATGTTAAAGTTGTTGTTGAATTTGTATGTGTTTTTCAATGTTGAGGTTGTTGTTGAATTTGTTGGTGTTTTTCAATGTTGAGGTTGTTGTTGTTTTTCAATGTTGAGGTTGTTGTTGAATTTGTTGGTGTTTTCAATGTTGAGGTTGTTGTTGTTTTTCAATGTTTAGGTTGTTGTTGTTTTTCAATGTTGAGGTTGTTGTTGAATTTGTTGCTGTTTTTCAATGCTCAGGTTGTTGTTGAATTTGTTGCTGTTTTTCAATGTTGAGGTTGTTGTTGTTTTTCAATGTTGAGGTTGTTGTTGTATTTGTTGGTGTTTTTCAATGTTGAGGTTGTTGTAGTTTTTCAATGTTGAGCTTGTTGTTGAATTTGTTGGTGTTTTTCAATGTCGAGGTTGTTGTTGAATTTGTTGGTGTTTTTCAATGTTGAAGTTGTTGTTGAATTTGTATGTGTTTTTCAATGTTGAGGTTGTTGTTGAATTTGTTGGTGTTTTTCAATCTTGAGGTTGTTGTTGTTTTTAAATGTTGAGGTTGTTGTTGAATTTGTTGGTGTTTTTCAATTTTGAGGTTGTTGTTGTTTTTCAATGTTGAGGTTGTTGTTGAATTTGTTGGTGTTTTTCCATGTTGAGGTTGTTGTTGTTTTTCAAGTTTGAGGTTGTTGCTAAATTTGTTGGTGTTTTTCCATGTTGAGGTTGCTGTTGAATTTGTTGGTGTTTTTCATTGTTGAGGTTGTTGTTGAATTTGTTGGTGTTTTTCAATGTTGAGGTTGTTGTTGTTTTTCAATGTAGAGGTTGTTGTTGAATTTGTTGGTGTTTTTCAATGTTGAGGTTGTTGTTGTTTTTCAATGCTGAGGCTGTTGTTGAATTTGTTGGTGTTTTTCAATTTCGAGGTTGTTGTTGAATTTGTTGGTGTTTTTCAATGTTGAAGTTGTTGTTGAACTTGTTGGTGTTTTTCAATGTTGAGGTTGTTGTTGTTTTTCAATGTTGAGGTTGTTGTTGAATTTGTTGGTGTTTTTCAATTTCGAGGTTGTTGTTGTTTTTCAAAGTTGAGGTTGTTGTTGTTTTTCGATGTTGAGGTTGTTGTGGAATTTGTTGGTGTTTTTCAATGTCGAGGTTGTTGTTGAATTTGTTGGTTTTTTTCAATGTTGAAGTTGTTGTTGAATTTGTTGGTGTTTTTCAACATTGAGGTTGTTGTTGTTTTTCAATGTTGAGGTTGTTGTTGAATTTGTTGGTGTTTTTCAATTTTGAGGTTGTTGTTGTTTTTCAATGTTGAGGTTGTTGTTGAATTTGTTGGTGTTTTTCCATGTTGAGGTTGTTGTTGTTTTTCAAAGTTGAGGTTGATGTTTAATTTGTTGGTGTTTTTCAATGTTGAGGTTGTTGTTGAATTTGTTGGTGTTTTTCATTTTTGAGGTTGTTGTTGAATTGTTGGTGTTTTTCAATGTTGAGGTTGTTGTTGTTTTTCAATGTTGAGGTTGTTGTTGAATTTGTTGGTCTTTTTCAATGTTGAGGTTGTTGTTGAATTTGTTGGTGTTTTTCAATGTTGAGGTTGTTGTTGTTTTTCAATATTGAGGTTGTTGTTGAATGTGTTTGTGTTTTTCAATGTTGAGGTTGGTGTTGAATTTGTTGGTATTTTTCAATGTTGAGGTTGTTGTTGTTTTTCAATTTTGAGGTTGTTTTTGAATTTGTTGGTGTTTTTCAATGTTGAGGTTGTTGTTGTTTTTCAATGTTGAGGTTGTTGAATTTGTTGGTGTTTTTCAATGTTGAGGTTGTTGTCGTTTTTCAATGTTGAGGTTGTTGTTGAATTTGTTGGTGTTTTTCAATTTCGAGGTTGTTGTTGAATTTGTTGGTGTTTTTCAATGTTGAAGTTGTTGTTGAATTTGTTGGTGCTTTTCAATGTTGAGGTTGTAGTTGTTTTTCAATGTTGAGGTTGTTGTTGAATTTGTTGGTGTTTTTCAATGTTGAGGTTGTTGTTGTTTTTCAATGTTGAGGTTGTTGTTGTTTTTCAATGTTGAGGTTGTTGTTGAATTTGTTGGTGTTTTTCAATGCTGAGGTTGTTGTTGAATTTGTTGGTGTTTTTCAATGTTGAGGTTGTTGTTGTTTTTCAATGTTGAGGTTGTTGTTGTATTTGTTGGTGTTTTTCAATGTTGAGGTTGTTGTAGTTTTTCAATGTTGAGGTTGTTGTTGAATTTGTTGGTGTTTTTCAATGTCGAGGTTGTTGTTGAATTTTTTGGTGTTTTCCAATGTTAAAGTTGTTGTTGAATTTGTATGTGTTTTTCAATGTTGAGGTTGTTGTTGAATTTGTTGGTGTTTTTCAATGTTGAGGTTGTTGTTGTTTTTAAATGTTGAGGTTGTTTTTGAATTTGTTGGTGTTTTTCAATTTTGAGGTTGTTGTTGTTTTTCAATGTTGAGGTTGTTGTTGAATTTGTTGGTGTTTTTCCATGTTGAGGTTGTTGTTGTTTTTCAAGTTTGAGGTTGTTGTTAAATTTGTTGGTGTTTGTCAATGTTGAGGTTGTTGTTGAATTTGTTGGTGTTTTTCATTGTTGAGGTTGTTGTTGAATTTGTTGGTGTTTTTCAATGTTGAGGTTGTTGTTGTTTTTCAATGTTGAGGTTGTTGTTGAATTTGTTGGTGTTTTTCAATGTTGAGGTTGTTGTTGTTTTTCAAGTTTGAGGTTGTTGCTAAATTTGTTGGTGTTTTTCCATGTTGAGGTTGCTGTTGAATTTGTTGGTGTTTTTCATTGTTGAGGATGTTGTTGAATTTGTTGGTGTTTTTCAATGTTGAGGTTGTTGTTGTTTTTCAATGTAGAGGTTGTTGTTGAATTTGTTGGTGTTTTTCAATGTTGAGGTTGTTGTTGTTTTTCAATGCTGAGGTTGTTGTTGAATTTGTTGGTGTTTTTCAATTTCGAGGTTGTTGTTGAATTTGTTGGTGTTTTTCAATGTTGAAGTTGTTGTTGAACTTGTTGGTGTTTTTCAATGTTGAGGTTGTTGTTGTTTTTCAATGTTGAGGTTGTTGTTGAATTTGTTGGTGTTTTTCAATTTCGAGGTTGTTGTTGTTTTTCAAAGTTGAGGTTGTTGTTGTTTTTCGATGTTGAGGTTGTTGTGGAATTTGTTGGTGTTTTTCAATGTCGAGGTTGTTGTTGAATTTGTTGGTTTTTTTCAATGTTGAAGTTGTTGTTGAATTTGTTGGTGTTTTTCAACATTGAGGTTGTTGTTGTTTTTCAATGTTGAGGTTGTTGTTGAATTTGTTGGTGTTTTTCAATTTTGAGGTTGTTGTTGTTTTTCAATGTTGAGGTTGTTGTTGAATTTGTTGGTGTTTTTCCATGTTGAGGTTGTTGTTGTTTTTCAAAGTTGAGGTTGATGTTTAATTTGTTGGTGTTTTTCAATGTTGAGGTTGTTGTTGAATTTGTTGGTGTTTTTCATTTTTGAGGTTGTTGTTGAATTGTTGGTGTTTTTCAATGTTGAGGTTGTTGTTGTTTTTCAATGTTGAGGTTGTTGTTGAATTTGTTGGTCTTTTTCAATGTTGAGGTTGTTGTTGAATTTGTTGGTGTTTTTCAATGTTGAGGTTGTTGTTGTTTTTCAATATTGAGGTTGTTGTTGAATTTGTTTGTGTTTTTCAATGTTGAGGTTGGTGTTGAATTTGTTGGTATTTTTCAATGTTGAGGTTGTTGTTGTTTTTCAATGTTGAGGTTGTTTTTGAATTTGTTGGTGTTTTTCAATGTTGAGGTTGTTGTTGTTTTTCAATGTTGAGGTTGTTGAATTTGTTGGTGTTTTTCAATGTTGAGGTTGTTGTCGTTTTTCAATGTTGAGGTTGTTGTTGAATTTGTTGGTGTTTTTCAATTTCGAGGTTGTTGTTGAATTTGTTGGTGTTTTTCAATGTTGAAGTTGTTGTTGAATTTGTTGGTGCTTTTCAATGTTGAGGTTGTAGTTGTTTTTCAATGTTGAGGTTGTTGTTGAATTTGTTGGTGTTTTTCAATGTTGAGGTTGTTGTTGTTTTTCAATGTTGAGGTTGTTGTTGTTTTTCAATGTTGAGGTTGTTGTTGAATTTGTTGGTGTTTTTCAATGCTGAGGTTGTTGTTGAATTTGTTGCTGTTTTTCAATGTTGAGGTTGTTGTTGTTTTTCATTGTTGAGGTTGTTGTTGTATTTGTTGGTGTTTTTCAATGTTGAGGTTGTTGTAGTTTTTCAATGTTGAGGTTGTTGTTGAATTTGTTGGTGTTTTTCAATGTCGAGGTTGTTGTTGAATTTTTTGGTGTTTTCCAATGTTAAAGTTGTTGTTGAATTTGTATGTGTTTTTCAATGTTGAGGTTGTTGTTGAATTTGTTGGTGTTTTTCAATGTTGAGGTTGTTGTTGTTTTTAAATGTTGAGGTTGTTTTTGAATTTGTTGGTGTTTTTCAATTTTGAGGTTGTTGTTGTTTTTCAATGTTGAGGTTGTTGTTGAATTTGTTGGTGTTTTTCCATGTTGAGGTTGTTGTTGTTTTTCAAGTTTGAGGTTGTTGTTAAATTTGTTGGTGTTTGTCAATGTTGAGGTTGTTGTTGAATTTGTTGGTGTTTTTCATTGTTGAGGTTGTTGTTGAATTTGTTGGTGTTTTTCAATGTTGAGGTTGTTGTTGTTTTTCAATCTTGAGGTTGTTGTTGAATTTGTTGGTGTTTTTCAATGTTGAGGTTGTTGTTGTTTTTCAATGTTGAGGTTGTTGTTGAATTTGTTGGTTTTTTTCAATTTCGAGGTTGTTGTTGAATTTGTTGGTGTTTTTCAATGTTGAGGTTGTTGTTGTTTATCAATGTTGAGATTGTTGTTGAATTTGTTGGTGTTTTTCAATGTTGAGGTTGTTGTTGTTTTTCCAAGTTGAGGTTGATGTTTAATTTGTTGCTGTTTTTCAATGTTGAGGTTGTTGTTGAATTTGTTGGTGTTTTTCAATGTTGAGGTTGTTGTTGTTTATTAATGTTGAGATTGTTGTTGAATTTGTTGGTGTTTTTCAATGTTGAGGTTGTTGTTGAATTTGTTGGTGTTTTTCAATGTTGAGGTTGTTGTTGTTTTTCAATATTGAGGTTGTTGTTGACTTTGTTTGTGTTTTTCAATGTTGAGGTTGGTGTTGAATTTGTTGCTATTTTTCAATGTTGAGGTTGTTGTTGTTTTTCAATGTTGAGGTTGTTTTTGAATGTGTTGGTGTTTTTCAAAGTTGAGGTTGTTGTTGTTTTTCAATGTTGAGGTTGTTGAATTTGTTGGTGTTTTTCAATGTTGAGGTTGTTGTTGTTTTTCAATGTTGAGGTTGTTGTTGAATTTGTTGCTGTTTTTCAATTTCGAGGTTGTTGTTGAATTTGTTGGTGTTT
Source organism: Isurus oxyrinchus (assembly GCA_026770705.1). Classification (NCBI taxonomy): domain Eukaryota; kingdom Metazoa; phylum Chordata; class Chondrichthyes; order Lamniformes; family Lamnidae; genus Isurus; species Isurus oxyrinchus. Next base: position 1,311,858 of record JANJGN010000120.1, on the reverse strand, counting down.
TTCAATGTTGAAGTTGTTGTTGAATTTGTTGGTGTTTTTCAATGTTGAGGTTGTTGTTGTTTTTCAATGTTGAGGTTGTTGTTGAATTTGTTGGTGTTTTCAATGTTGAGGTTGTTGTTGTTTTTCAATGTTGAGGTTGTTGTTGTTTTTCAATGTTGAGGTTGTTGTTGAATTTGTTGCTGTTTTTCAATGCTCAGGTTGTTGTTGAATTTGTTGCTGTTTTTCAATGTTGAGGTTATTGTTGTTTTTCTTTGTTGAGGTTGTTGTTGTATTTGTTGGTGTTTCTCAATGTTGAGGTTGCTGTAGTTTTTCAATGTTGAGGTTGTTGTTGAATTTGTTGGTGTTTTTCAATGTCGAGGTTGTTGTTGAATTTGTTGGTGTTTTTCAATGTTGAAGTTGTTGTTGAATTTGTATGTGTTTTTCAATGTTGAGGTTGTCGTTGAATTTGTTGGTGTTTTTCAATCTTGAGGTTGTTGTTGTTTTTAAATGTTGAAGTTGTTGTTGAATTTGTTGGTGTTTTTCAATTTTGAGGTTGTTGTTGTTTTTCAATGTTGAGGTTGTTGTTGAATTTGTTGGTGTTTTTCCATGTTGAGGTTGTTGTTGTTTTTCAAGTTTGAGGTTGTTGTTAAATTTGTTGGTGTTTTTCAATGTTGAGGTTGTTGTTCAATTTGTTGGTGTTTCTCATTGTTGAGGTTGTTGTTGAATTTGTTGGTGTTTTTCAATGTTGAGGTTGTTGTTGTTTTTCAATGTTGAGGTTGTTGTTGAATTTGTTGGTCTTTTTCAATGTTGAGGTTGTTGTTGAATTTGTTGGTGTTTTTCAATGTTGAGGTTGTTGTTGTTTTTCAATATTGAGGTTGTTGTTGAATTTGTTTGTGTTTTTCAATGTTGAGGTTGGTGTTGAATTTGTTGGTATTTTTCAATGTTGAGGTTGTTGTTGTTTTTCAATGCTGAGGTTGTTTTTGAATTTGTTGGTGTTTTTCAATGTTGAGGTTGTTGTTGTTTTTCAATGTTGAGGTTGTTGAATTTGTTGGTGTTTTTCAATGTTGAGGTTGTTGTCGTTTTTCAATGTTGAGGTTGTTGTTGAATTTGTTGGTGTTTTTCAATTTCGAGGTTGTTGTTGAATTTGTTGGTGTTTTTCAATGTTGAAGTTGTTGTTGAATTTGTTGGTGCTTTTCAATGTTGAGGTTGTAGTTGTTTTTCAATGTTGAGGTTGTTGTTGAATTTGTTGGTGATTTTCAATGTTGAGGTTGTTGTTGTTTTTCAATGTTGAGGTTGTTGTTGTTTTTCAATGTTGAGGTTGTTGTTGAATTTGTTGGTGTTTTTCAATGCTGAGGTTGTTGTTGAATTTGTTGCTGTTTTTCAATGTTGAGGTTGTTGTTGTTTTTCAATGTTGAGGTTGTTGTTGTATTTGTTGGTGTTTTTCAATGTTGAGGTTGTTGTAGTTTTTCAATGTTGAGGTTGTTGTTGAATTTGTTGGTGTTTTTCAATGTCGAGGTTGTTGTTGAATTTTTTGGTGTTTTCCAATGTTGAAGTTGTTGTTGAATTTGTATGTGTTTTTCAATGTTGAGGTTGTTGTTGAATTTGTTGGTGTTTTTCAATGTTGAGGTTGTTGTTGTTTTTAAATGTTGAGGTTGTTTTTGAATTTGTTGGTGTTTTTCAATTTTGAGGTTGTTGTTGTTTTTCAATGTTGAGGTTGTTGTTGAATTTGTTGGTGTTTTTCCATGTTGAGGTTGTTGTTGTTTTTCAAGTTTGAGGTTGTTGTTAAATTTGTTGGTGTTTGTCAATGTTGAGGTTGTTGTTGAATTTGTTGGTGTTTTTCATTGTTGAGGTTGTTGTTGAATTTGTTGGTGTTTTTCAATGTTGAGGTTGTTGTTGTTTTTCAATGTTGAGGTTGTTGTTGAATTTGTTGGTGTTTTTCAATGTTGAGGTTGTTGTTGTTTTTCAATGTTGAGGTTGTTGTTGAATTTGTTGGTTTTTTTCAATTTCGAGGTTGTTGTTGAATTTGTTGGTGTTTTTCAATGTTGAGGTTGTTGTTGTTTATCAATGTTGAGATTGTTGTTGAATTTGTTGGTGTTTTTCAATGTTGAGGTTGTTGTTGTTTTTCCAAGTTGAGGTTGATGTTTAATTTGTTGCTGTTTTTCAATGTTGAGGTTGTTGTTGAATTTGTTGGTGTTTTTCAATGTTGAGGTTGTTGTTGTTTATTAATGTTGAGATTGTTGTTGAATTTGTTGGTGTTTTTCAATGTTGAGGTTGTTGTTGAATTTGTTGGTGTTTTTCAATGTTGAGGTTGTTGTTCTTTTTCAATATTGAGGTTGTTGTTGACTTTGTTTGTGTTTTTCAATGTTGAGGTTGGTGTTGAATTTGTTGCTATTTTTCAATGTTGAGGTTGTTGTTGTTTTTCAATGTTGAGGTTGTTTTTGAATGTGTTGGTGTTTTTCAAAGTTGAGGTTGTTGTTGTTTTTCAATGTTGAGGTTGTTGAATTTGTTGGTGTTTTTCAATGTTGAGGTTGTTGTTGTTTTTCAATGTTGAGGTTGTTGTTGAATTTGTTGGTGTTTTTCAATTTCGAGGTTGTTGTTGAATTTGTTGGTGTTTTTCAATGTTGAAGTTGTTGTTGAATTTGTTGGTGTTTTTCAATGTTGAGGTTGTTGTTGTTTTTCAATGTTGAGGTTGTTGTTGAATTTGTTGGTGTTTTCAATGTTGAGGTTGTTGTTGTTTTTCAATGTTGAGGTTGTTGTTGTTTTTCAATGTTGAGGTTGTTGTTGAATTTGTTGCTGTTTTTCAATGCTCAGGTTGTTGTTGAATTTGTTGCTGTTTTTCAATGTTGAGGTTATTGTTGTTTTTCAATGTTGAGGTTGTTGTTGTATTTGTTGATGTTTTTCAATGTTGAGGTTGTTGTAGTTTTTCAATGTTGAGGTTGTTGTTGAATTTGTTGGTGTTTTTCAATGTCGAGGTTGTTGTTGAATTTGTTGGTGTTTTTCAATGTTGAAGTTGTTGTTGAATTTGTATGTGTTTTTCAATGTTGAGGTTGTCGTTGAATTTGTTGGTGTTTTTCAATCTTCAGGTTGTTGTTGTTTTTAAATGTTGAAGTTGTTGTTGAATTTGTTGGTGTTTTTCAATTTTGAGGTTGTTGTTGTTTTTCAATGTTGAGGTTGTTGAATTTGTTGGTGTTTTTCAATGTTGAGGTTGTTGTCGTTTTTCAATGTTGAGGTTGTTGTTGAATTTGTTGGTGTTTTTCAATTTCGAGGTTGTTGTTGAATTTGTTGATGTTTTTCAATGTTGAAGTTGTTGTTGAATTTGTTGGAGCTTTTCAATGTTGAGGTTGTAGTTGTTTTTCAATGTTGAGGTTGTTGTTGAATTAGTTGGTGTTTTTCAATGTTGAGGTTGTTGTTGTTTTTCAATGTTGAGGTTGTTGTTGTTTTTCAATGTTGAGGTTGTTGTTGAATTTGTTGGTGTTTTTCAATGCTGAGGTTGTTGTTGAATTTGTTGCTGTTTTTCAATGTTGAGGTTGTTGTTGTTTTTCAATGTTGAGGTTGTTGTTGTATTTGTTGGTGTTTTTCAATGTTGAGGTTGTTGTAGTTTTTCAATGTTGAGGTTGTTGTTGAATTTGTTGGTGTTTTTCAATGTCGAGGTTGTTGTTGAATTTTTTGGTGTTTTCCAATGTTAAAGTTGTTGTTGAATTTGTATGTGTTTTTCAATGTTGAGGTTGTTGTTGAATTTGTTGGTGTTTTTCAATGTTGAGGTTGTTGTTGTTTTTAAATGTTGAGGTTGTTTTTGAATTAGTTGGTGTTTTTCAATTTTGAGGTTGTTGTTGTTTTTCAATGTTGAGGTTGTTGTTGAATTTGTTGGTGTTTTTCCATGTTGAGGTTGTTGTTGTTTTTCAAGTTTGAGGTTGTTGTTAAATTTGTTGGTGTTTGTCAATGTTGAGGTTGTTGTTGAATTTGTTGGTGTTTTTCATTGTTGAGGTTGTTGTTGAATTTGTTGGTGTTTTTCAATGTTGAGGTTGTTGTTGTTTTTCAATGTTGAGGTTGTTGTTGAATTTGTTGGTGTTTTTCAATTTCGAGGTTGTTGTTGAATTTGTTGGTGTTTTTCAATGTTGAGGTTGTTGTTGTTTATCAATGTTGAGATTGTTGTTGAATTTGTTGGTGTTTTTCATTGTTGAGGTTGTTGTTGTTTTTCCAAGTTGAGGTTGATGTTTAATTTGTTGCTGTTTTTCAATGTTGAGGTTGTTGTTGAATTTGTTGGTGTTTTTCAATGTTGAGGTTGTTGTTGTTTATTAATGTTGAGATTGTTGTTGAATTTGTTGGTGTTTTTCAATGTTGAGGTTGTTGTTGAATTTGTTGGTGTTTTTCAATGTTGAGGTTGTTGTTCTTTTTCAATATTGAGGTTGTTGTTGACTTTGTTTGTGTTTTTCAATGTTGAGGTTGGTGTTGAATTTGTTGCTATTTATCAATGTTGAGGTTGTGGTTGTTTTTCAATGTTGAGGTTGTTTTTGAATGTGTTGGTGTTTTTCAAAGTTGAGGTTGTTGTTGTTTTTCAATGTTGAGGTTGTTGAATTTGTTGGTGTTTTTCAATGTTGAGGTTGTTGTTGAATTTGTTGGTGTTTTTCAATTTCGAGGCTGTTGTTGAATTTGTTGGTGTTTTTCAATGTTGAAGTTGTTGTTGAATTTGTTGGTGTTTTTCAATGTTGAGGTTGTTGTTGTTTTTCAATGTTGAGGTTGTTGTTGAATTTGTTGGTGTTTTCATTGTTGAGGTTGTTGTTGTTTTTCAATGTTGAGGTTGTTGTTGTTTTTCAATGTTGAGGTTGTTGTTGAATTTGTTGCTGTTTTTCAATGCTCAGGTTGTTGTTGAATTTGTTGCTGTTTTTCAATGTTGAGGTTATTGTTGTTTTTCTTTGTTGAGGTTGTTGTTGTATTTGTTGGTGTTTTTCAATGTTGAGGTTGCTGTAGTTTTTCAATGTTGAGGTTGTTGTTGAATTTGTTCGTGTTTTTCAATGTCGAGGTTGTTGTTGAATTTGTTGGTGTTTTTCAATGCTGAGGTTGTTGTTGAATTTGTTGCTGTTTTTCAATGTTGAGGTTGTTGTTGTTTTTCAATGTTGAGGTTGTTGTTGTATTTGTTGGTGTTTTTCAATGTTGAGGTTGTTGTAGTTTTTCAATGTTGAGGTTGTTGTTGAATTTGTTGGTGTTTTTCAATGTCGAGGTTGTTGTTGAATTTTTTGGTGTTTTCCAATGTTAAAGTTGTTGTTGAATTTGTATGTGTTTTTCAATGTTGAGGTTGTTGTTGAATTTGTTGGTGTTTTTCAATGTTGAGGTTGTTGTTGTTTTTAAATGTTGAGGTTGTTTTTGAATTTGTTGGTGTTTTTCAATTTTGAGGTTGTTGTTGTTTTTCAATGTTGAGGTTGTTGTTGAATTTGTTGGTGTTTTTCCATGTTGAGGTTGTTGTTGTTTTTCAAGTTTGAGGTTGTTGTTAAATTTGTTGGTGTTTGTCAATGTTGAGGTTGTTGTTGAATTTGTTGGTGTTTTTCATTGTTGAGGTTGTTGTTGAATTTGTTGGTGTTTTGCAATGTTGAGGTTGTTGTTGTTTTTCAATGTTGAGGTTGTTGTTGAATTTGTTGGTGTTTTTCAATGTTGAGGTTGTTGTTGTTTTTCAATGTTGAGGTTGTTGTTGAATTTGTTGGTTTTTTTCAATTTCGAGGTTGTTGTTGAATTTGTTGGTGTTTTTCAATGTTGAGGTTGTTGTTGTTTATCAATGTTGAGATTGTTGTTGAATTTGTTGGTGTTTTTCAATGTTGAGGTTGTTGTTGTTTTTCCAAGTTGAGGTTGATGTTTAATTTGTTGCTGTTTTTCAATGTTGAGGTTGTTGTTGAATTTGTTGGTGTTTTTCAATGTTGAGGTTGTTGTTGTTTATTAATGTTGAGATTGTTGTTGAATTTGTTGGTGTTTTTCAATGTTGAGGTTGTTGTTGAATTTGTTGGTGTTTTTCAATGTTGAGGTTGTTGTTCTTTTTCAATATTGAGGTTGTTGTTGACTTTGTTTGTGTTTTTCAATGTTGAGGTTGGTGTTGAATTTGTTGCTATTTTTCAATGTTGAGGTTGTTGTTGTTTTTCAATGTTGAGGTTGTTTTTGAATGTGTTGGTGTTTTTCAAAGTTGAGGTTGTTGTTGTTTTTCAATGTTGAGGTTGTTGAATTTGTTGGTGTTTTTCAATGTTGAGGTTGTTGTTGTTTTTCAATGTTGAGGTTGTTGTTGAATTTGTTGGTGTTTTTCAATTTCGAGGTTGTTGTTGAATTTGTTGGTGTTTTTCAATGTTGAAGTTGTTGTTGAATTTGTTGGTGTTTTTCAATGTTGAGGTTGTTGTTGTTTTTCAATGTTGAGGTTGTTGTTGAATTTGTTGGTGTTTTCATTGTTGAGGTTGTTGTTGTTTTTCAATGTTGAGGTTGTTGTTGTTTTTCAATGTTGAGGTTGTTGTTGAATTTGTTGCTGTTTTTCAATGCTCAGGTTGTTGTTGAATTTGTTGCTGTTTTTCAATGTTGAGGTTATTGTTGTTTTTCTTTGTTGAGGTTGTTGTTGTATTTGTTGGTGTTTTTCAATGTTGAGGTTGCTGTAGTTTTTCAATGTTGAGGTTGTTGCTGAATTTGTTCGTGTTTTTCAATGTCGAGGTTGTTGTTGAATTTGTTGGTGTTTTTCAATATTGAAGTTGTTGTTGAATTTGTATGTGTTTTTCAATGTTGAGGTTGTCGTTGAATTTGTTGGTGTTTTTCAATCTTGAGGTTGTTGTTGTTTTTAAATGTTGAAGTTGTTGTTGAATTTGTTGGTGTTTTTCAATTTTGAGGTTGTTGTTGTTTTTCAATGTTGAGGTTGTTGTTGAATTTGTTGGTGTTTTTCCATGTTGAGGTTGTTGTTGTTTTTCAAGTTTGAGGTTGTTGTTAAATTTGTTGGTGTTTTTCAATGTTGAGGTTTTTGTTCAATTTGTTGGTGTTTCTCATTGTTGAGGTTGTTGTTGAATTTGTTGCTGTTTTTCAATGTTGAGGTTGTTGTTGTTTTTCAATGTTGAGGTTGTTGTTGAATTTGTTGGTGTTTTTCAATGCTGAGGTTGTTGTTGAATTTGTTGCTGTTTTTCAATGTTGAGGTTGTTGTTGTTTTTCAATGTTGAGGTTGTTGTTGTATTTGTTGGTGTTTTTCAATGTTGAGGTTGTTGTAGTTTTTCAATGTTGAGGTTGTTGTTGAATTTGTTGGTGTTTTTCAATGTCGAGGTTGTTGTTGAATTTTTTGGTGTTTTCCAATGTTGAAGTTGTTGTTGAATTTGTATGTGTTTTTCAATGTTGAGGTTGTTGTTGAATTTGTTGGTGTTTTTCAATGTTGAGGTTGTTGTTGTTTTTAAATGTTGAGGTTGTTTTTGAATTTGTTGGTGTTTTTCAATTTTGAGGTTGTTGTTGTTTTTCAATGTTGAGGTTGTTGTTGAATTTGTTGGTGTTTTTCCATGTTGAGGTTGTTGTTGTTTTTCAAGTTTGAGGTTGTTGTTAAATTTGTTGGTGTTTGTCAATGTTGAGGTTGTTGTTGAATTTGTTGGTGTTTTTCATTGTTGAGGTTGTTGTTGAATTTGTTGGTGTTTTTCAATGTTGAGGTTGTTGTTGTTTTTCAATGTTGAGGTTGTTGTTGAATTTGTTGGTGTTTTTCATTGTTGAGGTTGTTGTTGAATTTGTTGGTGTTTTTCAATGTTGAGGTTGTTGTTGTTTTTCAATGTTGAGGTTGTTGTTGAATTTGTTGGTGTTTTTCAATGTTGAGGTTGTTGTTGTTTTTCAATGTTGAGGTTGTTGTTGAATTTGTTGGTTTTTTTCAATTTCGAGGTTGTTGTTGAATTTGTTGGTGTTTTTCAATGTTGAGGTTGTTGTTGTTTATCAATGTTGAGATTGTTGTTGAATTTGTTGGTGTTTTTCAATGTTGAGGTTGTTGTTGTTTTTCCAAGTTGAGGTTGATGTTTAATTTGTTGCTGTTTTTCAATGTTGAGGTTGTTGTTGAATTTGTTGGTGTTTTTCAATGTTGAGGTTGTTGTTGTTTATTAATGTTGAGATTGTTGTTGAATTTGTTGGTGTTTTTCAATGTTGAGGTTGTTGTTGAATTTGTTGGTGTTTTTCAATGTTGAGGTTGTTGTTGTTTTTCAATATTGAGGTTGTTGTTGACTTTGTTTGTGTTTTTCAATGTTGAGGTTGGTGTTGAATTTGTTGCTATTTTTCAATGTTGAGGTTGTTGTTGTTTTTCAATGTTGTGGTTGTTTTTGAATGTGTTGGTGTTTTTCAAAGTTGAGGTTGTTGTTGTTTTTCAATGTTGAGGTTGTTGAATTTGTTGGTGTTTTTCAATGTTGAGGTTGTTGTTGTTTTTCAATGTTGAGGTTGTTGTTGAATTTGTTGGTGTTTTTCAATTTCGAGGTTGTTGTTGAATTTGTTGGTGTTTTTCAATGTTGAAGTTGTTGTTGAATTTGTTGGTGTTTTTCAATGTTGAGGTTGTTGTTGTTTTTCAATGTTGAGGTTGTTGTTGAATTTGTTGGTGTTTTCAATGTTGAGGTTGTTGTTGTTTTTCAATGTTGAGGTTGTTGTTGTTTTTCAATGTTGAGGTTGTTGTTGAATTTGTTGCTGTTTTTCAATGCTCAGGTTGTTGTTGAATTTGTTGCTGTTTTTCAATGTTGAGGTTATTGTTGTTTTTCAATGTTGAGGTTGTTGTTGTATTTGTTGATGTTTTTCAATGTTGAGGTTGTTGTAGTTTTTCAATGTTGAGGTTGTTGTTGAATTTGTTGGTGTTTTTCAATGTCGAGGTTGTTGTTGAATTTGTTGGTGTTTTTCAATGTTGAAGTTGTTGTTGAATTTGTATGTGTTTTTCAATGTTGAGGTTGTCGTTGAATTTGTTGGTGTTTTTCAATCTTGAGGTTGTTGTTGTTTTTAAATGTTGAAGTTGTTGTTGAATTTGTTGGTGTTTTTCAATTTTGAGGTTGTTGTTGTTTTTCAATGTTGAGGTTGTTGTTGAATTTGTTGGTGTTATTCCATGTTGAGGTTGTTGTTGGTTTTCAAGTTTGAGGTTGTTGTTAAATTTGTTGGTGTTTTTCAATGTTGAGGTTGTTGTTCAATTTGTTGGTGTTTCTCATTGTTGAGGTTGTTGTTGAATTTGTTGGTGTTTTTCAATGTTGAGGTTGTTGTTGTTTTTCAATGTAGAGGTTGTTGTTGAATTTGTTGGTGTTTTTCAATGTTGAGGTTGTTGTTTTACAATGTTGAGGTTGTTGTTGAATTTGTTGGTGTTTTTCAATTTCGAGGTTGTTGTTGAATTTGTTGGTGTTTTTCAATGTTGAAGTTGTTGTTGAACTTGTTGGTGTTTTTCAATGTTGAGGTTGTTGTTGTTTTTCAATGTTGAGGTTGTTGTTGAATTTGTTGGTGTTTTTCAATTTCGAGGTTGTTGTTGTTTTTCAAAGTTGAGGTTGTTGTTGTTTTTCGATGTTGAGGTTGTTGTGGAATTTGTTGGTGTTTTTCAATGTTGAGGTTGTTGTTGTTTTTCAATGTTGAGGTTGTTGTTGTATTTGTTGGTGCTTTTCAATGTTGAGGTTGTTGTAGTTTTTAAATGTTGAGGTTGTTGTTGAATTTGTTGGTGTTTTTCAATGTCGAGGTTGTTGTTGAATTTGAAGGTGTTTTTCAATGTTGAAGTTGTTGTTGAATTTGTTGGTGTTTTTCATTGTTGAGGTTGTAATTTAATTTGTTGGTGTTTTTCAATGTAGAGGTTGTTGTTGTCTTTAAATGTTGAGGTTGTTGTTGAATTTGTTGGTGTTTTTCAATTTTGAGGTTGTTGTTGTTTTTCAATGTTGAGGTTGTTGTTGAATTTGTTGGTGTTTTTCCATGTTGAGGTTGTTGTTGTTTTTCAAAGTTCAGGTTGTTGTTAAATATGTTGGTGTTTTTCAATGTTGAGGTTGTTGTTGAATTTGTTGGTGTTTTTCAATTTCGAGGTTGTTGTTGTTTTTCAATGTTGAGGTTGTTGTTGAATTTGTGGGTGTTTTTCAGTGTTGAGGTTGTTGTTGTTTTTCAATGTTGAGGTTGTTGTTGTTTTTCGATGTTGAGGTAGTTGTTGTATTTGTTGGTGCTTTTCTATGTTGAGGTTGTTGTAGTTTTTCAATGTTGAGGTTGTTGTTGAATTTGTTGGTGTTTTTCAATGTCGAGGTTGTTGTTGAATTTGTGGGTGTTTTTCAATGTTGAAGTTGTTGTTGAATTTGTTGGTGTTGTTCATTGTTGAGGTTGTTGTTGAATTTGTTGGTGTCTTGAAATGTTGAGGTTGTTGCTAAATTTGTTGGTGTTTCTCAATTTTGAGATTGTTGTTGTTTTTTAATGTTGAGGTTGTTGTTGAATTTGTTGGTGTTTTTCATTGTTGAGGTTGTTGTTGAATTTGTTGGTGTTTTTCAATGTTGAGGTTGTTGTTCTTTTTCAATGTTGAGGTTGTTGTTGAATTTGTTGGTGTTTTTCAATGTTGAGGTTGTTGTTGTTTTTCAATGTTGAGGTTGTTGTTGAATTTGTAAGTGCTTTTCAATTTCGAGGTTGTTGTTGAATTTGTTGGTGTTCTTCAATGTTGAAGTTTTTATTGAATTTGTTGGTGTTTTTCAATGTTGAGGTTGTTGTTGTTTTTCAATGTTGAGGTTGTTGTTGAATTTGTTGGTGTTTTTCAATGTCGAGGTTGTTGTTGAATTTGTTGGTTTTTTTCAATGTTGCAGTTGTTGTTGAATTTGTTGGTGTTTTTCAACGTTGAGGTTGTTGTTGTTTTTCAATGTTGAGGTTGTTGTTGAATTTGTTGGTGTTTTTCAATTTTGAGGTTGTTGTTGTTTTTCAATGTTGAGGTTGTTGTTGAATTTGTTGGTGTTTTTCCATGTTGAGGTTGTTGTTGTTTTTCAAAGTGGAGGTTGATGTTTAATTTGTTGGTGTTTTTCAATGTTCAGGTTGTTGTTGAATTTGTTGGTGTTTTTCATTTTTGAGGTTGTTGTTGAATTTGTTGGTGTTTTTCGATGTTGAGGTTGTTGTGGAATTTGTTGCTGTTTTTCAATGTCGAGGTTGTTGTTGAATTTGTTGGTTTTTTTCAATGTTGAAGTTGTTGTTGAATTTGTTGGTGTTTTTCAACGTTGAGGTTGTTGTTGTTTTTCAATGTTGAGGTTGTTGTTGAATTTGTTGGTGTTTTTCAATTTTGAGGTTGTTGTTGTTTTTCAATGTTGAGGTTGTTGTTGAATTTGTTGGTGTTTTTCCATGTTGAGGTTGTTGTTGTTTTTCAAAGTTGAGGTTGATGTTTAATTTGTTGGTGTTTTTCAATGTTGAGGTTGTTGTTGAATTTGTTGGTGTTTATCATTTTTGAGGTTGTTGTTGAATTTGTTGGTGTTTTTCAATGTTGAGGTTGTTGTTGTTTTTCAATGTTGAGGTTGTCGTTGAATTTGTTGGTCTTTTTCAATGTTGAGGTTGTTGTTGAATTTGTTGGTGTTTTTCAATGTTGAGGTTGTTGTTGTTTTTCAATATTGAGGTTGTTGTTGAATTTGTTTGTGTTTTTCAATGTTGAGGTTGGTGTTGAATTTGTTGGTATTTTTCAATGTTGAGGTTGTTGTTGTTTTTCAATGTTGAGGTTGTTTTTGAATTTGTTGGTGTTTTTCAATGTTGAGGTTGTTGTTGTTTTTCAATGTTGAGGTTGTTGAATTTGTTGGTGTTTTTCAATGTTGAGGTTGTTGTCGTTTTTCAATGTTGAGGTTGTTGTTGAATTTGTTGGTGTTTTTCAATGTTGAGGTTGTTGTCGTTTTTCAATGTTGAGGTTGTTGTTGAATTTGTTGGTGTTTTTCAATTTCGAGGTTGTTGTTGAATTTGTTGGTGTTTTTCAATGTTGAAGTTGTTGAATTTGTTGGTGTTTTTCAATGCTGAGGTTGTTGTTGAATTTGTTGGTGTTTTTCAATTTCGAGGTTGTTGTTGAATTTGTTGGTGTTTTTCAATGTTGAAGTTGTTGTTGAACTTGTTGGTGTTTTTCAATGTTGAGCTTGTTGTTGTTTTTCAATGTTGAGGTTGTTGTTGAATTTGTTGGTGTTTTTCAATTTCGAGGTTGTTGTTGTTTTTCAAAGTTGAGGTTGTTGTTGTTTTTGGATGTTGAGGTTGTTGTGGAATTTGTTGGTGTTTTTTAATGTCGAGGTTGTTGTTGAATTTGTTGGTTTTTTTCAATGTTGAAGTTGTTGTTGAATTTGTTGGTGTTTTTCAACGTTGAGGTTGTTGTTGTTTTTCAATGTTGAGGTTGTTGTTGAATTTGTTGGTGTTTTTCAATTTTGAGGTTGTTGTTGTTTTTCAATGTTGAGGTTGTTGTTGAATTTGTTGGTGTTTTTCCATGTTGAGGTTGTTGTTGTTTTTCAAAGTTGAGGTTGATGTTTAATTTGTTGGTGTTTTTCAATGTTGAGGTTGTTCTTGAATTTGTTGGTGTTTTTCATTTTTGAGGTTGTTGTTGAATTTGTTGGTGTTTTTCAATGTTGAGGTTGTTGTTGGTTTTCAATGTTGAGGTTGTTGTTGAATTTGTTGGTCTTTTTCAATGTTGAGGTTGTTGTTGAATTTGTTGGTGTTTTTCAATGTTGAGGTTGCTGTTGTTTTTCAATATTGAGGTTGTTGTTGAATTTGTTTGTGTTTTTCAATGTTGAGGTTGGTGTTGAATTTGTTGGTATTTTTCAATGTTGAGGTTGTTGTTGTTTTTCAATGTTGAGGTTGTTTTTGAATTTGTTGGTGTTTTTCAATGTTGAGGTTGTTGTTGTTTTTCAATGTTGAGGTTGTTGAATTTGTTGGTGTTTTTCAATGTTGAGGTTGTTGTCGTTTTTCAATGTTGAGGTTGTTGTTGAATTTGTTGGTGTTTTTCAATTTCGAGGTTGTTGTTGAATTTGTTTGTGTTTTTCAATGTTGAAGTTGTTGTTGAATTTGTTGGTGCTTTTCAATGTTGAGGTTGTAGTTGTTTTTCAATGTTGAGGTTGTTGTTGAATTTGTTGGTGTTTTTCAATGTTGAGGTTGTTGTTGTTTTTCAATGTTGAGGTTGTTGTTGTTTTTCAATGTTGAGGTTGTTGTTGAATTTGTTGGTGTTTTTCAATGCTGAGGTTGTTGTTGAATTTGTTGCTGTTTTTCAATGTTGAGGTTGTTGTTGTTTTTCAATGTTGAGGTTGTTGTTGTATTTGTTGGTGTTTTTCAATGTTGAGGTTGTTGTAGTTTTTCAATGTTGATGTTGTTGTTGAATTTGTTGGTGTTTTTCAATGTCGAGGTTGTTGTTGAATTTTTTGGTGTTTTCCAATGTTGAAGTTGTTGTTGAATTTGTATGTGTTTTTCAATGTTGAGGTTGTTGTTGAATTTGTTGGTGTTTTTCAATGTTGAGGTTGTTGTTGTTTTTAAATGTTGAGGTTGTTTTTGAATTTGTTGGTGTTTTTCAATTTTGAGGTTGTTGTTGTTTTTCAATGTTGAGGTTGTTGTTGAATTTGTTGGTGTTTTTCCATGTTGAGGTTGTTGTTGTTTTTCAAGTTTGAGGTTGTTGTTAAATTTGTTGGTGTTTGTCAATGTTGAGGTTGTTGTTGAATTTGTTGGTGTTTTTCATTGTTGAGGTTGTTGTTGAATTTGTTGGTGTTTTTCAATGTTGAGGTTGTTGTTGTTTTTCAATGTTGAGGTTGTTTTTGAATTTGTTGGTGTTTTTCAATGTTGAGGTTGTTGTTGTTTTTCAATGTTGAGGTTGTTGTTGAATTTGTTGGTTTTTTTCAATTTCGAGGTTGTTGTTGAATTTGTTGGTGTTTTTCAATGTTGAGGTTGTTGTTGTTTATCAATGTTGAGATTGTTGTTGAATTTGTTGGTGTTTTTCAATGTTGAGGTTGTTGTTGTTTTTCAATATTGAGGTTGTTGTTGACTTTGTTTGTGTTTTTCAATGTTGAGGTTGGTGTTGAATTTGTTGCTATTTTTCAATGTTGAGGTTGTTGTTGTTTTTCAATGTTGAGGTTGTTGAATTTGTTGGTGTTTTTCAATGTTGAGGTTGTTGTTGTTTTTCAATGTTGAGGTTGTTGTTGAATTTGTTGGTGTTTTTCAATTTCGAGGTTGTTGTTGAATTTGTTGGTGTTTTTCAATGTTGAAGTTGTTGTTGAATTTGTTGGTGTTTTTCAATGTTGAGGTTGTTGTTGTTTTTCAATGTTGAGGTTGTTGTTGAATTTGTTGGTGTTTTCAATGTTGAGGTTGTTGTTGTTTTTCAATGTTGAGGTTGTTGTTGTTTTTCAATGTTGAGGTTGTTGTTGAATTTGTTGCTGTTTTTCAATGCTCAGGTTGTTGTTGAATTTGTTGCTGTTTTTCAATGTTGAGGTTATTGTTGTTTTTCAATGTTGAGGTTGTTGTTGTATTTGTTGGTGTTTTTCAATGTTGAGGTTGTTGTAGTTTTTCAATGTTGAGGTTGTTGTTGAATTTGTTGGTGTTTTTCAATGTCGAGGTTGTTGTTGAATTTGTTGGTGTTTTTCAATGTTGAAGTTGTTGTTGAATTTGTATGTGTTTTTCAATGTTGAGGTTGTCGTTGAATTTGTTGGTGTTTTTCAATCTTGAGGTTGTTGTTGTTTTTAAATGTTGAAGTTGTTGTTGAATTTGTTGGTGTTTTTCAATTTTGAGGTTGTTGTTGTTTTTCAATGTTGAGGTTGTTGTTGAATTTGTTGGTGTTTTTCCATGTTGAGGTTGTTGTTGTTTTTCAAGTTTGAGGTTGTTGTTAAATTTGTTGGTGTTTTTCAATGTTGAGGTTGTTGTTCAATTTGTTGGTGTTTCTCATTGTTGAGGTTGTTGTTGAATTTGTTGGTGTTTTTCAATGTTGAGGTTGTTGTTGTTTTTCAATGTAGAGGTTGTTGTTGAATTTGTTGGTGTTTTTCAATGTTGAGGTTGTTGTTGTTTTTCAATGTTGAGGTTGTTGTTGAATTTGTTGGTGTTTTTCAATTTCGAGGTTGTTGTTGAATTTGTTGGTGTTTTTCAATGTTGAAGTTGTTGTTGAACTTGTTGGTGTTTTTCAATGTTGAGGTTGTTGTTGTTTTTCAATGTTGAGGTTGTTGTTGAATTTGTTGGTGTTTTTCAATTTCGAGGTTGTTGTTGTTTTTCAAAGTTGAGGTTGTTGTTGTTTTTCGATGTTGAGGTTGTTGTGGAATTTGTTGGTGTTTTTCAATGTTGAGGTTGTTGTTGTTTTTCAATGTTGAGGTTGTTGTTGTATTTGTTGGTGCTTTTCAATGTTGAGGTTGTTGTAGTTTTTAAATGTTGAGGTTGTTGTTGAATTTGTTGGTTTTTTCAATGTCGAGGTTGTTGTTGAATTTGAAGGTGTTTTTCAATGTTGAAGTTGTTGTTGAATTTGTTGGTGTTTTTCATTGTTGAGGTTGTAATTTAATTTGTTGGTGTTTTTCAATGTAGAGGTTGTTGTTGTCTTTAAATGTTGAGGTTGTTGTTGAATTTGTTGGTGTTTTTCAATTTTGAGGTTGTTGTTGTTTTTCAATGTTGAGGTTGTTGTTGAATTTGTTGGTGTTTTTCCATGTTGAGGTTGTTGTTGTTTTTCAAAGTTCAGGTTGTTGTTAAATATGTTGGTGTTTTTCAATGTTGAGGTTGTTGTTGAATTTGTTGGTGTTTTTCAATTTCGAGGTTGTTGTTGAATTTGTTGGTGTTATTCAATGTTGAAGTTGATGTTGAATTTGTTGGTGTTTTTCAATGTTGAGGTTGTTGTTGTTTTTCAATGTTGAGGTTGTTGTTGAATTTGTGGGTGTTTTTCAGTGTTGAGGTTGTTGTTGTTTTTCAATGTTGAGGTTGTTGTTGTTTTTCGATGTTGAGGTTGTTGTTGTATTTGTTGGTGCTTTTCAATGTTGAGGTTGTTGTAGTTTTTCAATGTTGAGGTTGTTGTTGAATTTGTTGGTGTTTTTCAATGTCGAGGTTGTTGTTGAATTTGTTGGTGTTTTTCAATGTTGAAGTTGTTGTTGAATTTGTTGGTGTTGTTCATTGTTGAGGTTGTTGTTGAATTTGTTGGTGTCTTGAAATGTTGAGGTTGTTGCTAAATTTGTTGGTGTTTCTCAATTTTGAGATTGTTGTTGTTTTTTAATGTTGAGGTTGTTGTTGAATTTGTTGGTGTTTTTCATTGTTGAGGTTGTTGTTGAATTTGTTGGTGTTTTTCAATGTTGAGGTTGTTGTTCTTTTTCAATGTTGAGGTTGTTGTTGAATTTGTTGGTGTTTTTCAATGTTGAGGTTGTTGTTGTTTTTCAATGTTGAGGTTGTTGTTGAATTTGTTGGTGCTTTTCAATTTCGAGGTTGTTGTTGAATTTGTTGGTGTTCTTCAATGTTGAAGTTTTTATTGAATTTGTTGGTGTTTTTCAATGTTGAGGTTGTTGTTGTTTTTCAATGTTGAGGTTGTTGTTGAATTTGTTGGTGTTTTTCAATGTCGAGGTTGTTGTTGAATTTGTTGGTTTTTTTCAATGTTGCAGTTGTTGTTGAATTTGTTGGTGTTTTTCAACGTTGAGGTTGTTGTTGTTTTTCAATGTTGAGGTTGTTGTTGAATTTGTTGGTGTTTTTCAATTTTGAGGTTGTTGTTGTTTTTTCAATGTTGAGGTTGTTGTTGAATTTGTTGGTGTTTTTCCATGTTGAGGTTGTTGTTGTTTTTCAAAGTGGAGGTTGATGTTTAATTTGTTGGTGTTTTTCAATGTTGAGGTTGTTGTTGAATTTGTTGGTGTTTTTCATTTTTGAGGTTGTTGTTGAATTTGTTGGTGTTTTTCAATGTTGAGGTTATTGTGGAATTTGTTGTTGTTTTTCAATGTCGAGGTTGTTGTTGAATTTGTTGGTTTTTTTCAATGTTGAAGTTGTTGTTGAATTTGTTGGTGTTTTTCAACGTTGAGGTTGTTGTTGTTTTTCAATGTTGAGGTTGTTGTTGAATTTGTTGGTGTTTTTTCAATTTTGAGGTTGTTGTTGTTTTTCAATGTTGAGGTTGTTGTTGAATTTGTTGGTGTTTTTCCATGTTGAGGTTGTTGTTGTTTTTCAAAGTTGAGGTTGATGTTTAATTTGTTGGTGTTTTTCAATGTTGAGGTTGTTGTTGAATTTGTTGGTGTTTTTCATTTTTGAGGTTGTTGTTGAATTTGTTGGTGTTTTTCAATGTTGAGGTTGTTGTTGTTTTTCAATGTTGAGGTTGTTGTTGAATTTGTTGGTCTTTTTCAAAGTTGAGGTTGTTGTTGAATTTGTTGGTGTTTTTCAATGTTGAGGTTGTTGTTGTTTTTCAATATTGAGGTTGTTGTTGAATTTGTTTGTGTTTTTCAATGTTGAGGTTGGTGTTGAATTTGTTGGTATTTTTCAATGTTGAGGTTGTTGTTGTTTTTCAATGTTGAGGTTGTTTTTGAATTTGTTGGTGTTTTTCAATGTTGAGGTTGTTGTTGTTTTTCAATGTTGAGGTTGTTGAATTTGTTGGTGTTTTTCAATGTTGAGGTTGTTGTCGTTTTTCAATGTTGAGGTTGTTGTTGAATTTGTTGGTGTTTTTCAATTTCGAGGTTGTTGTTGAATTTGTTGGTGTTTTTCAATGTTGAAGTTGTTGTTGAATTTGTTGGTGTTTTTCAATGCTGAGGTTGTTGTTGAATTTGTTGGTGTTTTTCAATTTCGAGGTTGTTGTTGAATTTGTTGGTGTTTTTCAATGTTGAAGTTGTTGTTGAACTTGTTGGTGTTTTTCAATGTTGAGCTTGTTGTTGTTTTTCAATGTTGAGGTTGTTGTTGAATTTGTTGGTGTTTTTCAATTTCGAGGTTGTTGTTGTTTTTCAAAGTTGAGGTTGTTGTTGTTTTTCGATGTTGAGGTTGTTGTGGAATTTGTTGGTGTTTTTCAATGTCGAGGTTGTTGTTGAATTTGTTGGTTTTTTTCAATGTTGAAGTTGTTGTTGAATTTGTTGGTGTTTTTCAACGTTGAGGTTGTTGTTGTTTTTCAATGTTGAGGTTGTTGTTGAATTTGTTGGTGTTTTTCAATTTTGAGGTTGTTGTTGTTTTTCAATGTTGAGGTTGTTGTTGAATTTGTTGGTGTTTTTCCATGTTGAGGTTGTTGTTGTTTTTCAAAGTTGAGGTTGATGTTTAATTTGTTGGTGTTTTTCAATGTTGAGGTTGTTCTTGAATTTGTTGGTGTTTTTCATTTTTGAGGTTGTTGTTGAATTTGTTGGTGTTTTTCAATTTCGAGGTTGTTGTTGAATTTGTTGGTGTTTTTCAATGTTGAAGTTGTTGTTGAATTTGTTGGTGTTTTTCAATGCTGAGGTTGTTGTTGAATTTGTTGGTGTTTTTCAATTTCGAGGTTGTTGTTGAATTTGTTGGTGTTTTTCAATGTTGAAGTTGTTGTTGAATTTGTTGGTGTTTTTCAATGCTGAGGTTGTTGTTGAATTTGTTGGTGTTTTTCAATTTCGAGGTTGTTGTTGAATTTCTTGGTGTTTTTCAATGTTGAAGTTGTTGTTGAACTTGTTGGTGTTTTTCAATGTTGAGCTTGTTGTTGTTTTTCAATGTTGAGGTTGTTGTTGAATTTGTTGGTGTTTTTCAATTTCGAGGTTGTTGTTGTTTTTCAAAGTTGAGGTTGTTGTTGTTTTTCGATGTTGAGGTTGTTGTGGAATTTGTTGGTGTTTTTCAATGTCGAGGTTGTTGTTGAATTTGTTGGTTTTTTTCAATGTTGAAGTTGTTGTTGAATTTGTTGGTGTTTTTCAACGTTGAGGTTGTTGTTGTTTTTCAATGTTGAGGTTGTTGTTGAATTTGTTGGTGTTTTTCAATTTTGAGGTTGTTGTTGTTTTTCAATGTTGAGGTTGTTGTTGAATTTGTTGGTGTTTTTCCATGTTGAGGTTGTTGTTGTTTTTCAAAGTTGAGGTTGATGTTTAATTTGTTGGTGTTTTTCAATGTTGAGGTTGTTCTTGAATTTGTTGGTGTTTTTCATTTTTGAGGTTGTTGTTGAATTTGTTGGTGCTTTTCAATGTTGAGGTTGTTGTTGGTTTTCAATGTTGAGGTTGTTGTTGAATTTGTTGGTCTTTTTCAATGTTGAGGTTGTTGTTGAATTTGTTGGTGTTTTTCAATGTTGAGGTTGTTGTTGTTTTTCAATATTGAGGTTGTTGTTGAATTTGTTTGTGTTTTTCAATGTTGAGGTTGCTGTTGAATTTGTTGGTATTTTTCAATGTTGAGGTTGTTGTTGTTTTTCAATGTTGAGGTTGTTTTTGAATTTGTTGGTGTTTTTCAATGTTGAGGTTGTTGTTGTTTTTCAATGTTGAGGTTGTTGAATTTGTTGGTGTTTTTCAATGTTGAGGTTGTTGTCGTTTTTCAATGTTGAGGTTGTTGTTGAATTTGTTGGTGTTTTTCAATTTCGAGGTTGTTGTTGAATTTGTTGGTGTTTTTCAATGTTAAAGTTGTTGTTGAATTTGTTGGTGTTTTTCAATGTTGAGGTTGTAGTTGTTTTTCAATGTTGAGGTTGTTGTTGAATTTGTTGGTGTTTTTCAATGTTGAGGTTGTTGTTGTTTTTCAATGTTGAGGTTGTTGTTGTTTTTCAATGTTGAGGTTGTTGTTGAATTTGTTGGTGTATTTCAATGCTGAGGTTGTTGTTGAATTTGTTGCTGTTTTTCAATGTTGAGGTTGTTGTCGTTTTTCAATGTTGAGGTTGTTGTTGTATTTGTTGGTGTTTTTCAATGTTGAGGTTGTTGTAGTTTTTCAATGTTGAGGTTGTTGTTGAATTTGTTGGTGTTTTTCAATGTCGAGGTTGTTGTTGAATTTTTTGGTGTTTTCCAATGTTGAAGTTGTTGTTGAATTTGTATGTGTTTTTCAATGTTGAGGATGTTGTTGCTTTTAAATGTTGAGGTTGTTTTTGAATTTGTTGGTGTTTTTCAATTTTGAGGTTGTTGTTGTTTTTCAATGTTGAGGTTGTTGTTGAATTTGTTGGTGTTTTCCATGTTGAGGTTGTTGTTGTTTTTCAAGTTTGAGGTTGTTGTTAAATTTGTTGGTGTTTGTCAATGTTGAGGTTGTTGTTGAATTTGTTGGTGTTTTTCATTGTTGAGGTTGTTGTTGAATTTGTTGGTGTTTTTCAATGTTGAGGTTGTTGTTGTTTTTCAATGTTGAGGTTGTTGTTGAATTTGTTGGTGTTTTTCAATGTTGAGGTTGTTGTTGTTTTTCAATGTTGAGGTTGTTGTTGAATTTGTTGGTGTTTTTCAATTTCGAGGTTGTTGTTGAATTTGTTGGTGTTTTTCAATGTTGAGGTTGTTGTTGTTTTTCCAAGTTGAGGTTGATGTTTAATTTGTTGCTGTTTTTCAATGTTGAGGTTGTTGTTGAATTTGTTGGTGTTTTTCATTTTTGAGGTTGTTGTTGAATTTGTTGGTGTTTTTCAATGTTGAGGTTGTTGTTGTTTATTAATGTTGAGATTGTTGTTGAATTTGTTGTAGTTTATCAATGTTGAGATTGTTGTTGAATTTGTTGGTGTTTTTCAATGTTGAGGTTGTTGTTGTTTTTCCAAGTTGAGGTTGATGTTTAATTTGTTGCTGTTTTTCAATGTTGAGGTTGTTGTTGAATTTGTTGGTGTTTTTCATTTTTGAGGTTGTTGTTGAATTTGTTGGTGTTTTCAATGTTGAGGTTGTTGTTGTTTTTCAATGTTGAGGTTGTTGTTGTTTTTCAATGTTGAGGTTGTTGTTGAATTTGTTGCTGTTTTTCAATGCTCAGGTTGTTGTTGAATTTGTTGCTGTTTTTCAATGTTGAGGTTATTGTTGTTTTTCAATGTTGAGGTTGTTGTTGTATTTGTTGGTGTTTTTCAATGTTGAGGTTGTTGTAGTCTATCAATGTTGAGATTGTTGTTGAATTTGTTGGTGTTTTTCAATGTTGAGGTTGTTGTTGTTTTTCCAAGTTGAGGTTGATGTTTAATTTGTTGCTGTTTTTCAATGTTGAGGTTGTTGTTGAATTTGTTGGTGTTTTTCATTTTTGAGGTTGTTGTTGAATTTGTTGGTGTTTTTCAATGTTGAGGTTGTTGTTTATTAATGTTGAGATTGTTGTTGAATTTGTTGGTGTTTTTCAATGTTGCGGTTGTTGTTGTTTTTAAATGTTGAAGTTGTTGTTGAATTTGTTGGTGTTTTTCAATTTTGAGGTTGTTGTTGTTTTTCAATGTTGAGGTTGTTGTTGAATTTGTTGGTGTTTTTCCATCTTGAGGTTGTTGTTGTTTTTCAAGTTTGAGGTTGTTGTTAAATTTGTTGGTGTTTTTCAATGTTGAGGTTGTTGTTGAATTTGTTGGTGTTTTTCATTGTTGAGTTTGTTGTTGAATTTGTTGGTGTTTTTCAATGTTGAGGTTGTTGTTGTTTTTCAATGTAGAGGTTGTTGTTGAATTTGTTGGTGTTTTTCAATGTTGAGGTTGTTGTTGTTTTTCAATGTTGAGGTTGTTGTTGAATTTGTTGGTGTTTTTCAATTTCGAGGTTGTTGTTGAATTTGTTGGTGTTTTTCAATGTTGAAGTTGTTGTTGAATTTGTTGGTGTTTTTCAATGTTGAGGTTGTTGTTGTTTTTCAATGTTGAGGTTGTTGTTGAATTTGTTGGTGTTTTTCAATTTCGAGGTTGTTGTTGTTTTTCAAAGTTGAGGTTGTTGTTGTTTTTCGATGTTGAGGTTGTTGTGGAATTTGTTGGTGTTTTTCAATGTCGAGGTTGTTGTTGAATTTGTTGGTTTTTTTCAATGTTGAAGTTGTTGTTGAATTTGTTGGTGTTTTTCAACGTTGAGGTTGTTGTTGTTTTTCAATGTTGAGGTTGTTGTTGAATTTGTTGGTGTTTTTCAATTTTGAGGTTGTTGTTGTTTTTCAATGTTGAGGTTGTTGTTGAATTTGTTGGTGTTTTTCCATGTTGAGGTTGTTGTTGTTTTTCAAAGTTGAGGTTGATGTTTAATTTGTTGGTGTTTTTCAATGTTGAGGTTGTTCTTGAATTTGTTGGTGTTTTTCATTTTTGAGGTTGTTGTTGAATTTGTTGGTGTTTTTCAATTTCGAGGTTGTTGTTGAATTTGTTGGTGTTTTTCAATGTTGAAGTTGTTGTTGAATTTGTTGGTGTTTTTCAATGCTGAGGTTGTTGTTGAATTTGTTGGTGTTTTTCAATTTCGAGGTTGTTGTTGAATTTGTTGGTGTTTTTCAATGTTGAAGTTGTTGTTGAATTTGTTGGTGTTTTTCAATGCTGAGGTTGTTGTTGAATTTGTTGGTGTTTTTCAATTTCGAGGTTGTTGTTGAATTTCTTGGTGTTTTTCAATGTTGAAGTTGTTGTTGAACTTGTTGGTGTTTTTCAATGTTGAGCTTGTTGTTGTTTTTCAATGTTGAGGTTGTTGTTGAATTTGTTGGTGTTTTTCAATTTCGAGGTTGTTGTTGTTTTTCAAAGTTGAGGTTGTTGTTGTTTTTCGATGTTGAGGTTGTTGTGGAATTTGTTGGTGTTTTTCAATGTCGAGGTTGTTGTTGAATTTGTTGGTTTTTTTCAATGTTGAAGTTGTTGTTGAATTTGTTGGTGTTTTTCAACGTTGAGGTTGTTGTTGTTTTTCAATGTTGAGGTTGTTGTTGAATTTGTTGGTGTTTTTCAATTTTGAGGTTGTTGTTGTTTTTCAATGTTGAGGTTGTTGTTGAATTTGTTGGTGTTTTTCCATGTTGAGGTTGTTGTTGTTTTTCAAAGTTGAGGTTGATGTTTAATTTGTTGGTGTTTTTCAATGTTGAGGTTGTTCTTGAATTTGTTGGTGTTTTTCATTTTTGAGGTTGTTGTTGAATTTGTTGGTGCTTTTCAATGTTGAGGTTGTTGTTGGTTTTCAATGTTGAGGTTGTTGTTGAATTTGTTGGTCTTTTTCAATGTTGAGGTTGTTGTTGAATTTGTTGGTGTTTTTCAATGTTGAGGTTGTTGTTGTTTTTCAATATTGAGGTTGTTGTTGAATTTGTTTGTGTTTTTCAATGTTGAGGTTGCTGTTGAATTTGTTGGTATTTTTCAATGTTGAGGTTGTTGTTGTTTTTCAATGTTGAGGTTGTTTTTGAATTTGTTGGTGTTTTTCAATGTTGAGGTTGTTGTTGTTTTTCAATGTTGAGGTTGTTGAATTTGTTGGTGTTTTTCAATGTTGAGGTTGTTGTCGTTTTTCAATGTTGAGGTTGTTGTTGAATTTGTTGGTGTTTTTCAATTTCGAGGTTGTTGTTGAATTTGTTGGTGTTTTTCAATGTTAAAGTTGTTGTTGAATTTGTTGGTGTTTTTCAATGTTGAGGTTGTAGTTGTTTTTCAATGTTGAGGTTGTTGTTGAATTTGTTGGTGTTTTTCAATGTTGAGGTTGTTGTTGTTTTTCAATGTTGAGGTTGTTGTTGTTTTTCAATGTTGAGGTTGTTGTTGAATTTGTTGGTGTATTTCAATGCTGAGGTTGTTGTTGAATTTGTTGCTGTTTTTCAATGTTGAGGTTGTTGTCGTTTTTCAATGTTGAGGTTGTTGTTGTATTTGTTGGTGTTTTTCAATGTTGAGGTTGTTGTAGTTTTTCAATGTTGAGGTTGTTGTTGAATTTGTTGGTGTTTTTCAATGTCGAGGTTGTTGTTGAATTTTTTGGTGTTTTCCAATGTTGAAGTTGTTGTTGAATTTGTATGTGTTTTTCAATGTTGAGGATGTTGTTGCTTTTAAATGTTGAGGTTGTTTTTGAATTTGTTGGTGTTTTTCAATTTTGAGGTTGTTGTTGTTTTTCAATGTTGAGGTTGTTGTTGAATTTGTTGGTGTTTTCCATGTTGAGGTTGTTGTTGTTTTTCAAGTTTGAGGTTGTTGTTAAATTTGTTGGTGTTTGTCAATGTTGAGGTTGTTGTTGAATTTGTTGGTGTTTTTCATTGTTGAGGTTGTTGTTGAATTTGTTGGTGTTTTTCAATGTTGAGGTTGTTGTTGTTTTTCAATGTTGAGGTTGTTGTTGAATTTGTTGGTGTTTTTCAATGTTGAGGTTGTTGTTGTTTTTCAATGTTGAGGTTGTTGTTGAATTTGTTGGTGTTTTTCAATTTCGAGGTTGTTGTTGAATTTGTTGGTGTTTTTCAATGTTGAGGTTGTTGTTGTTTTTCCAAGTTGAGGTTGATGTTTAATTTGTTGCTGTTTTTCAATGTTGAGGTTGTTGTTGAATTTGTTGGTGTTTTTCATTTTTGAGGTTGTTGTTGAATTTGTTGGTGTTTTTCAATGTTGAGGTTGTTGTTGTTTATTAATGTTGAGATTGTTGTTGAATTTGTTGTAGTTTATCAATGTTGAGATTGTTGTTGAATTTGTTGGTGTTTTTCAATGTTGAGGTTGTTGTTGTTTTTCCAAGTTGAGGTTGATGTTTAATTTGTTGCTGTTTTTCAATGTTGAGGTTGTTGTTGAATTTGTTGGTGTTTTTCATTTTTGAGGTTGTTGTTGAATTTGTTGGTGTTTTCAATGTTGAGGTTGTTGTTGTTTTTCAATGTTGAGGTTGTTGTTGTTTTTCAATGTTGAGGTTGTTGTTGAATTTGTTGCTGTTTTTCAATGCTCAGGTTGTTGTTGAATTTGTTGCTGTTTTTCAATGTTGAGGTTATTGTTGTTTTTCAATGTTGAGGTTGTTGTTGTATTTGTTGGTGTTTTTCAATGTTGAGGTTGTTGTAGTCTATCAATGTTGAGATTGTTGTTGAATTTGTTGGTGTTTTTCAATGTTGAGGTTGTTGTTGTTTTTCCAAGTTGAGGTTGATGTTTAATTTGTTGCTGTTTTTCAATGTTGAGGTTGTTGTTGAATTTGTTGGTGTTTTTCATTTTTGAGGTTGTTGTTGAATTTGTTGGTGTTTTTCAATGTTGAGGTTGTTGTTTATTAATGTTGAGATTGTTGTTGAATTTGTTGGTGTTTTTCAATGTTGCGGTTGTTGTTGTTTTTAAATGTTGAAGTTGTTGTTGAATTTGTTGGTGTTTTTCAATTTTGAGGTTGTTGTTGTTTTTCAATGTTGAGGTTGTTGTTGAATTTGTTGGTGTTTTTCCATCTTGAGGTTGTTGTTGTTTTTCAAGTTTGAGGTTGTTGTTAAATTTGTTGGTGTTTTTCAATGTTGAGGTTGTTGTTGAATTTGTTGGTGTTTTTCATTGTTGAGTTTGTTGTTGAATTTGTTGGTGTTTTTCAATGTTGAGGTTGTTGTTGTTTTTCAATGTAGAGGTTGTTGTTGAATTTGTTGGTGTTTTTCAATGTTGAGGTTGTTGTTGTTTTTCAATGTTGAGGTTGTTGTTGAATTTGTTGGTGTTTTTCAATTTCGAGGTTGTTGTTGAATTTGTTGGTGTTTTTCAATGTTGAAGTTGTTGTTGAATTTGTTGGTGTTTTTCAATGTTGAGGTTGTTGTTGTTTTTCAATGTTGAGGTTGTTGTTGAATTTGTTGGTGTTTTTCAATTTCGAGGTTGTTGTTGTTTTTCAAAGTTGAGGTTGTTGTTGTTTTTCGATGTTGAGGTTGTTGTGGAATTTGTTGGTGTTTTTCAATGTTGAGGTTGTTGTTGTTTTTCAATGTTGAGGTTGTTGTTGTATTTGTTGGTGCTTTTCAATGTTGAGGTTGTTGTAGTATTTAAATGTTGAGGTTGTTGTTGAATTTGTTGGTGTTTTTCAATGTCGAGGTTGTTGTTGAATTTGAAGGTGTTTTTCAATGTTGAAGTTGTTGTTGAATTTGTTGGTGTTTTTCATTGTTGAGGTTGTAGTTTAATTTGTTGGTGTTTTTCAATGTTGAGGTTGCTGTTGTTTATTAATGTTGAGATTGTTGTTGAATTTGTTGGTGTTTTTCAATGTTGAGGTTGTTGTTGAATTTGTTGGGGTTTTTCAATGTTGAGGTTGTTGGTGTTTTTCAATGTTGAGGTTGTTGTAGTCTATCAATGTTGAGATTGTTGTTGAATTTGTTGGTGTTTTTCAATGTTGAGGTTGTTGTTGTTTTTCCAAGTTGAGGTTGATGTTTAATTTGTTGCTGTTTTTCAATGTTGAGGTTGTTGTTGAATTTGTTGGTGTTTTTCATTTTTGAGGTTGTTGTTGAATTTGTTGGTGTTTTTCAATGTTGAGGTTGTTGTTTATTAATGTTGAGATTGTTGTTGAATTTGTTGGTGTTTTTCAATGTTGAGGTTGTTGTTGTTTTTAAATGTTGAAGTTGTTGTTGAATTTGTTGGTGTTTTTCAATTTTGAGGTTGTTGTTGTTTTTCAATGTTGAGGTTGTTGTTGAATTTGTTGGTGTTTTTCCATCTTGAGGTTGTTGTTGTTTTTCAAGTTTGAGGTTGTTGTTAAATTTGTTGGTGTTTTTCAATGTTGAGGTTGTTGTTGAATTTGTTGGTGTTTTTCATTGTTGAGTTTGTTGTTGAATTTGTTGGTGTTTTTCAATGTTGAGGTTGTTGTTGTTTTTCAATGTAGAGGTTGTTGTTGAATTTGTTGGTGTTTTTCAATGTTGAGGTTGTTGTTGTTTTTCAATGTTGAGGTTGTTGTTGAATTTGTTGGTGTTTTTCAATTTCGAGGTTGTTGTTGAATTTGTTGGTGTTTTTCAATGTTGAAGTTGTTGTTGAATTTGTTGGTGTTTTTCAATGTTGAGGTTGTTGTTGTTTTTCAATGTTGAGGTTGTTGTTGAATTTGTTGGTGTTTTTCAATTTCGAGGTTGTTGTTGTTTTTCAAAGTTGAGGTTGTTGTTGTTTTTCGATGTTGAGGTTGTTGTGGAATTTGTTGGTGTTTTTCAATGTTGAGGTTGTTGTTGTTTTTCAATGTTGAGGTTGTTGTTGTATTTGTTGGTGCTTTTCAATGTTGAGGTTGTTGTAGTATTTAAATGTTGAGGTTGTTGTTGAATTTGTTGGTGTTTTTCAATGTCGAGGTTGTTGTTGAATTTGAAGGTGTTTTTCAATGTTGAAGTTGTTGTTGAATTTGTTGGTGTTTTTCATTGTTGAGGTTGTAGTTTAATTTGTTGGTGTTTTTCAATGTTGAGGTTGCTGTTGTTTATTAATGTTGAGATTGTTGTTGAATTTGTTGGTGTTTTTCAATGTTGAGGTTGTTGTTGAATTTGTTGGGGTTTTTCAATGTTGAGGTTGTTGTTGTTTTTCAATATTGAGGTTGTTGTTGACTTTGTTTGTGTTTTTCAATGTTGAGGTTGGTGTTGAATTTGTTGGTATTTTTCAATGTTGAGGTTGTTGTTGTTTTTCAATGTTGAGGTTGTTTTTGAATGTGTTGGTGTTTTTCAAAGTTGAGGTTGTTGTTGTTTTTCAATGTTGAGGTTGTTGAATTTGTTGGTGTTTTTCAATGTTGAGGTTGTTGTTGTTTTTCAATGTTGAGGTTGTTGTTGAATTTGTTGGTGTTTTTCAATTTCGAGGTTGTTGTTGAATTTGTTGGCGTTTTTCAATGTTGAAGTTGTTGTTGAATTTGTTGGTGTTTTTCAATGTTGAGGTTGTTGTTGTTTTTCAATGTTGAGGTTGTTGTTGAATTTGTTGGTGTTTTCAATGTTGAGGTTGTTGTTTTTTCAATGTTGAGGTTGTTGCTGAATTTGTTGGTGTTTTCAATGTTGAGGTTGTTGTTGTTTTTCAATGTTGAGGTTGTTGTTGTTTTTCAATGTGATGTTGAGGTTGTTGTTCTTTTTCAATGTTGAGGTTGTTGTTGAATTTGTTGGTGTTTTCAATGTTGAGGTTGTTGTTGTTTTTCAATGTTGAGGTTGTTGTTGTTTTTCAATGTTGAGGTTGTTGTTGAATTTGTTGCTGTTTTTCAATGCTCAGGTTGTTGTTGAATTTGTTGCTGTTTTTCAATGTTGAGGTTATTGTTGTTTTTCAATGTTGAGGTTGTTGTTGTATTTGTTGGTGTTTTTCAATGTTGAGGTTGTTGTAGTTTATCAATGTTGAGATTGTTGTTGAATTTGTTGGTGTTTTTCAATGTTGAGGTTGTTGTTGATTTTCCAAGTTGAGGTTGATGTTTAATTTGTTGCTGTTTTTCAATGTTGAGGTTGTTGTTGAATTTGTTGGTGTTTTTCATTTTTGAGGTTGTTGTTGAATTTGTTGGTGTTTTTCAATGTTGAGGTTGTTGTTGTTTATTAATGTTGAGATTGTTGTTGAATTTGTTGGTGTTTTTCAATGTTGAGGTTGTTGTTGAATTTGTTGGTGTTTTTCAATGTTGAGGTTGTTGTTGTTTTTCAATATTGAGGTTGTTGTTGACTTTGTTTGTGTTTTTCAATGTTGAGGTTGGTGTTGAATTTGTTGGTATTTTTCAATGTTGAGGTTGTTGTTGTTTTTCAATGTTGAGGTTGTTTTTGAATGTGTTGGTGTTTTTCAAAGTTGAGGTTGTTGTTGTTTTTCAATGTTGAGGTTGTTGAATTTGTTGGTGTTTTTCAATGTTGAGGTTGTTGTTGTTTTTCAATGTTGAGGTTGTTGAATTTGTTGGTGTTTTTCAATTTCGAGGTTGTTGTTGAATTTGTTGGTGTTTTTCAATGTTGAAGTTGTTGTTGAATTTGTTGGTGTTTTTCAATGTTGAGGTTGTTGTTGTTTTTCAATGTTGAGGTTGTTGTTGAATTTGTTGGTGTTTTCAATGTTGAGGTTGTTGTTGTTTTTCAATGTTGAGGTTGTTGTTGTTTTTCAATGTTGAGGTTGTTGTTGAATTTGTTGCTGTTTTTCAATGCTCAGGTTGTTGTTGAATTTGTTGCTGTTTTTCAATGTTGAGGTTATTGTTGTTTTTCAATGTTGAGGTTGTTGTTGTATTTGTTGGTGTTTTTCAATGTTGAGGTTGTCGTAGTTTTTCAATGTTGAGGTTGTTGTTGAATTTGTTGGTGTTTTTCAATGTCGAGGTTGTTGTTGAATTTGTTGGTGTTTTTCAATGTTGAAGTTGTTGTTGAATTTGTATGTGTTTTTCAATGTTGAGGTTGTCGTTGAATTTGTTGGTGTTTTTCAATCTTGAGGTTGTTGTTGTTTTTAAATGTTGAAGTTGTTGTTGAATTTGTTGGTGTTTTTCAATTTTGAGGTTGTTGTTGTTTTTCAATGTTGAGGTTGTTGTTGAATTTGTTGGTGTTTTTCCATGTTGAGGTTGTTGTTGTTTTTCAAGTTTGAGGTTGTTGTTAAATTTGTTGGTGTTTTTCAATGTTGAGGTTGTTGTTGAATTTGTTGGTGTTTTTCATTGTTGAGGTTGTTGTTGAATTTGTTGGTGTTTTTCAATGTTGAGGTTGTTGTTGTTTTTTCAATGTAGAGGTTGTTGTTGAATTTGTTGGTGTTTTTCAATGTTGAGGTTGTTGTTGTTTTTCAATGTTGAGGTTGTTGTTGAATTTGTTGGTGTTTTTCAATTTCGAGGTTGTTGTTGAATTTGTTGGTGTTTTTCAATGTTGAAGTTGTTGTTGAACTTGTTGGTGTTTTTCAATGTTGAGGTTGTTGTTGTTTTTCAATGTTGAGGTTGTTGTTGAATTTGTTGGTGTTTTTCAATTTCGAGGTTGTTGTTGTTTTTCAAAGTTGAGGTTGTTGTTGTTTTTCGATGTTGAGGTTGTTGTGGAATTTGTTGGTGTTTTTCAATGTTGAGGTTGTTGTTGTTTTTCAATGTTGAGGTTGTTGTTGTATTTGTTGGTGCTTTTCAATGTTGAGGTTGTTGTCGTATTTAAATGTTGAGGTTGTTGTTGAATTTGTTGGTGTTTTTCAATGTCGAGGTTGTTGTTGAATTTGAAGGTGTTTTTCAATGTTGAAGTTGTTGTTGAATTTGTTGGTGTTTTTCATTGTTGAGGTTGTAGTTTAATTTGTTGGTGTTTTTCAATGTAGAGGTTGTTGTTGTCTTTAAATGTTGAGGTTGTTGTTGAACTTGTTGGTGTTTTTCAATTTTGAGGTTGTTGTTGTTTTTCAATGTTGAGGTTGTTGTTGAATTTGTTGGTGTTTTTCCATGTTGAGGTTGTTGTTGTTTTTCAAAGTTGAGGTTGTTGTTAAATATGTTGGTGTTTTTCAATGTTGAGGTTGCTGTTGAATTTGTTGGTGTTTTTCAATTTCGAGGTTGTTGTTGAATTTGTTGGTGTTATTCAATGTTGAAGTTGATGTTGAATTTGTTGGTGTTTTTCAATTTTGAGGTTGTTGTTGTTTTTCAATGTTGAGGTTGTTGTTGAATTTGTGGGTGTTTTTCAGTGTTGAGGTTGTTGTTGTTTTTCAATGTTGAGGTTGTTGTTGAATTTGTTGGTGTTTTTCAATGTCGAGGTTGTTGTTGAATTTGTTGGTGTTTTTCAAAGTTGAAGTTGTTGTTGAATTTGTTGGTGTTTTTCATTGTTGAGGTTGTTGTTGAATTTGTTGGTGTCTTTAAATGTTGAGGTTGTTGCTAAATTTGTTGGTGTTTCTCAATTTTGAGATTGTTGTTGTTTTTTAATGTTGAGGTTGTTGTTGAATTTGTTGGTGTTTTTCATTGTTGAGGTTGTTGTTGAATTTGTTGGTGTTTTTCAATGTTGAGGTTGTTGTTGTTTTTCAATGTTGAGGTTCTTGTTGAATTTGTTGGTGTTTTTCAATGTTGAGGTTGTTGTTGTTTTTCAATGTTGAGGTTGTTGTTGAATTTGTTGGTGCTTTTCAATTTCGAGGTTGTTGTTGAATTTGTTGGTGTTCTTCAATGTTGAAGTTTTTATTGAATTTGTTGGTGTTTTTCAATGATGAGGTTCTTGTTGTTTTTCAATGCTGAGGTTGTTGTTGAATTTGTTGGTGTTTTTCAATGTCGAGGTTGTTGTTGAATTTGTTGGTTTTTTTTCAATGTTGAAGTTGTTGTTGAATTTGTTGGGGTTTTTCAACGTTGAGGTTGTTGTTGTTTTTCAATGTTGAGGTTGTTGTTGAATTTGTTGGTGTTTTTCAATGTTGAGGTTGTTGTTGTTTTTCAATGTTGAGGTTGTTGTTGAATTTGTTGGTGTTTTTCCATGTTGAAGTTGTTGTTGTTTTTCAAAGTTGAGGTTGATGTTTAATTTGTTGGTGTTTTTCAATGTTGAGGTTGTTGTTGAATTTGTTGGTGTTTTTCATTTTTGAGGTTGTTGTTGAATTTGTTGCTGTTTTTCCATGTTGAGGTTGTTGTGGAATTTGTTGGTGTTTTTCAATGTCGAGGTTGTTGTTGAATTTGTTGGTTTTTTTCAATGTTGAAGTTGTTGTTGAATTTGTTGGTGTTTTTCAACGTTGAGGTTGTTGTTGTTTTTCAATGTTGAGGTTGTTGTTGAATTTGTTGGTGTTTTTCAATTTTGAGGTTGTTGTTGTTTTTCAATGTTGAGGTTGTTGTTGAATTTGTTGGTGTTTTTCCATGTTGAGGTTGTTGTTGTTTTTCAAAGTTGAGGTTGATGTTTAATTTGTTGGTGTTTTTCAATGTTGAGGTTGTTGTGGAATTTGTTGGTGTTTTTCATTTTTGAGGTTGTTGTTGAATTTGTTGGTGTTTTTCCATGTTGAGGTTGTTGTTGTTTTTCAATGTTGAGGTTGTTGTTGAATTTTTTGGTCTTTTTCAATGTTGAGGTTGTTGTTGAATTTGTTGGTGTTTTTCAATGTTGAGGTTGTTGTTGTTTTTCAATATTGAGGTTGTTGTTGAATTTGTTTGTGTTTTTCAATGTTGAAGTTGTTGTTGTTTTTCAATGTTGAGGTTGTTTTTGAATTTGTTGGTGTTTTTCAATGTTGAGGTTGTTGTTGTTTTTCAATGTTGAGGTTGTTGAATTTGTTGGTGTTTTTCAATGTTGAGGTTGTTGTCGTTTTTCAATGTTGAGGTTGTTGTTGAATTTGTTGGTGTTTTTCAATTTCGAGGTTGTTGTTGAATTTGTTGGTGTTTTTCAATGTTGAAGTTGTTGTTGAATTTGTTGGTGTTTTTCAATGTTGAGGTTGTAGTTGTTTTTCAATGTTGAGGTTGTTGTTGAATTTGTTGGTGTTTTTCAATGTTGAGGTTGTTGTTGTTTTTCAATGTTGAGGTTGTTGTTGTTTTTCAATGTTGAGGTTGTTGTTGAATTTGTTGGTGTTTTTCACAGCTGAGGTTGTTGTTGAATTTGTTGCTGTTTTTCAATGTTGAGGTTGTTGTTGTTTTTCAATGTTGAGGTTGTTGTTGTATTTGTTGGTGTTTTTCAATGTTGAGGTTGTTGTAGTTTTTCAATGTTGAGGATGTTGTTGAATTTGTTGGTGTTTTTCAATGTCGAGGTTGTTGTTGAATTTTTTGGTGTTTTCCAATGTTGAAGTTGTTGTTGAATTTGTATGTGTTTTTCACTGTTGAGGTTGTTGTTGAATTTGTTGGTGTTTTTCAATGTTGAGGTTGTTGTTGTTTTTAAACGTTGAGGTTGTTTTTGAATTAGTTGGTGTTTTTCAATTTTGAGGTTGTTGTTGTTTTTCAATGTTGAGGTTGTTGTTGAATTTGTTGGTGTTTTTCCATGTTGAGGTTGTTGTTGTTTTTCAAGTTTGAGGTTGTTGTTAAATTTGTTGGTGTTTCTCAATGTTGAGGTTGTTGTTGAATTTGTTGGTGTTTTTCATTGTTGAGGTTGTTGTTGAATTTGTTGGTGTTTTTCAATGTTGAGTTTGTTGTTGTTTTTCAATGTTGAGGTTGTTGTTGAATTTGTTGGTGTTTTTCAATGTTTAGGTTGTTGTTGTTTTTCAATGTTGAGGTTGTTGTTGAATTTGTTGGTGTTTTTCAATTTCGAGGTTGTTGTTGAATTTGTTGGTGTTTTTCAATGTTGAGGTTGTTGTTGTTTATCAATGTTGAGATTGTTGTTGAATTTGTTGGTGTTTTTCAATGTTGAGGTTGTTGTTGTTTTTCCAAGTTGAGGTTGATGTTTAATTTGTTGCTGTTTTTCAATGTTGAAGTTGTTGTTGAATTTGTTGGGGTTTTTCAATGTCGAGGTTGTTGTTGAATTTGTTGGTTTTTTTTCAATGTTGAAGTTGTTGTTGAATTTGTTGGGGTTTTTCAACGTTGAGGTTGTTGTTGTTTTTCAATGTTGAGGTTGTTGTTGAATTTGTTGGTGTTTTTCAATGTTGAGGTTGTTGTTGTTTTTCAATGTTGAGGTTGTTGTTGAATTTGTTGGTGTTTTTCCATGTTGAAGTTGTTGTTGTTTTTCAAAGTTGAGGTTGATGTTTAATTTGTTGGTGTTTTTCAATGTTGAGGTTGTTGTTGAATTTGTTGGTGTTTTTCATTTTTGAGGTTGTTGTTGAATTTGTTGCTGTTTTTCAATGTTGAGGTTGTTGTGGAATTTGTTGGTGTTTTTCAATGTCGAGGTTGTTGTTGAATTTGTTGGTTTTTTTCAATGTTGAAGTTGTTGTTGAATTTGTTGGTGTTTTTCAACGTTGAGGTTGTTGTTGTTTTTCAATGTTGAGGTTGTTGTTGAATTTGTTGGTGTTTTTCAATTTTGAGGTTGTTGTTGTTTTTCAATGTTGAGGTTGTTGTTGAATTTGTTGGTGTTTTTTCCATGTTGAGGTTGTTGTTGTTTTTCAAAGTTGAGGTTGATGTTTAATTTGTTGGTGTTTTTCAATGTTGAGGTTGTTGTGGAATTTGTTGGTGTTTTTCATTTTTGAGGTTGTTGTTGAATTTGTTGGTGTTTTTCCATGTTGAGGTTGTTGTTGTTTTTCAATGTTGAGGTTGTTGTTGAATTTTTTGGTCTTTTTCAATGTTGAGGTTGTTGTTGAATTTGTTGGTGTTTTTCAATGTTGAGGTTGTTGTTGTTTTTCAATATTGAGGTTGTTGTTGAATTTGTTTGTGTTTTTCAATGTTGAAGTTGTTGTTGTTTTTCAATGTTGAGGTTGTTTTTGAATTTGTTGGTGTTTTTCAATGTTGAGGTTGTTGTTGTTTTTCAATGTTGAGGTTGTTGAATTTGTTGGTGTTTTTCAATGTTGAGGTTGTTGTCGTTTTTCAATGTTGAGGTTGTTGTTGAATTTGTTGGTGTTTTTCAATTTCGAGGTTGTTGTTGAATTTGTTGGTGTTTTTCAATGTTGAAGTTGTTGTTGAATTTGTTGGTGTTTTTCCATGTTGAGGTTGTAGTTGTTTTTCAATGTTGAGGTTGTTGTTGAATTTGTTGGTGTTTTTCAATGTTGAGGTTGTTGTTGTTTTTCAATGTTGAGGTTGTTGTTGTTTTTTCAATGTTGAGGTTGTTGTTGAATTTGTTGGTGTTTTTCACAGCTGAGGTTGTTGTTGAATTTGTTGCTGTTTTTCAATGTTGAGGTTGTTGTTGTTTTTCAATGTTGAGGTTGTTGTTGTATTTGTTGGTGTTTTTCAATGTTGAGGTTGTTGTAGTTTTTCAATGTTGAGGATGTTGTTGAATTTGTTGGTGTTTTTCAATGTCGAGGTTGTTGTTGAATTTTTTGGTGTTTTCCAATGTTGAAGTTGTTGTTGAATTTGTATGTGTTTTTCACTGTTGAGGTTGTTGTTGAATTTGTTGGTGTTTTTCAATGTTGAGGTTGTTGTTGTTTTTAAACGTTGAGGTTGTTTTTGAATTTGTTGGTGTTTTTCAATTTTGAGGTTGTTGTTGTTTTTCAATGTTGAGGTTGTTGTTGAATTTGTTGGTGTTTTTCCATGTTGAGGTTGTTGTTGTTTTTCAAGTTTGAGGTTGTTGTTAAATTTGTTGGTGTTTGTCAATGTTGAGGTTGTTGTTGAATTTGTTGGTGTTTTTCATTGTTGAGGTTGTTGTTGAATTTGTTGGTGTTTTTCAATGTTGAGTTTGTTGTTGTTTTTCAATGTTGAGGTTGTTGTTGAATTTGTTGGTGTTTTTCAATGTTTAGGTTGTTGTTGTTTTTCAATGTTGAGGTTGTTGTTGAATTTGTTGGTGTTTTTCAATTTCGAGGTTGTTGTTGAATTTGTTGGTGTTTTTCAATGTTGAGGTTGTTGTTGTTTATCAATGTTGAGATTGTTGTTGAATTTGTTGGTGTTTTTCAATGTTGAGGTTGTTGTTGTTTTTCCAAGTTGAGGTTGATGTTTAATTTGTTGCTGTTTTTCAATGTTGAGGTTGTTGTTGAATTTGTTGGTGTTTTTCATTTTTGAGGTTGTTGTTGAATTTGTTGGTGTTTTTCAATGTTGAGGTTGCTGTTGTTTATTAATGTTGAGATTGTTGTTGAATTTGTTGGTGTTTTTCAATGTTGAGGTTGTTGTTGAATTTGTTGGTGTTTTTCAATGTTGAGGTTGTTGTTGTTTTTCAATATTGAGGTTGTTGTTGACTTTGTTTGTGTTTTTCAATGTTGAGGTTGGTGTTGAATTTGTTGGTATTTTTCAATGTTGAGGTTGTTGTTGTTTTTCAATGTTGAGGTTGTTTTTGAATGTGTTGGTGTTTTTCAAAGTTGAGGTTGTTGTTGTTTTTCAATGTTGAGGTTGTTGAATTTGTTGGTGTTTTTCAATGTTGAGGTTGTTGTTGTTTTTCAATGTTGAGGCTGTTGTTGAATTTGTTGGTGTTTTTCAATTTCGAGGTTGTTGTTGAATTTGTTGGCGTTTTTTCAATGTTGAAGTTGTTGTTGAATTTGTTGGTGTTTTTCAATGTTGAGGTTGTTGTTGTTTTTAAATGTTGAGGTTGTTGTTGAATTTGTTGGTGTTTTCAATGTTGAGGTTGTTGTTGTTTTTCAATGTTGAGGTTGTTGTTGTTTTTCAATGTTGAGGTTGTTGTTGAATTTGTTGCTGTTTTTCAATGCTCAGGTTGTTGTTGAATTTGTTGCTGTTTTTCAATGTTGAGGTTATTGTTGTTTTTCAATGTTGAGGTTGTTGTTGTATTTGTTGGTGTTTTTCAATGTTGAGGTTGTTGTAGTTTTTCAATGTTGAGGTTGTTGTTGAATTTGTTGGTGTTTTTCAATGTCGAGGTTGTTGTTGAATTTGTTGGTGTTTTTCAATGTTGAAGTTGTTGTTGAATTTGTATGTGTTTTTCAATGTTGAGGTTGTCGTTGAATTTGTTGGTGTTTTTCAATCTTGAGGTTGTTGTTGTTTTTAAATGTTGAAGTTGTTGTTGAATTTGTTGGTGTTTTTCAATTTTGAGGTTGTTGTTGTTTTTCAATGTTGAGGTTGTTGTTGAATTTGTTGGTGATTTTCCATGTTGAGGTTGTTGTTGTTTTTCAAGTTTGAGGTTGTTGTTAAATTTGTTGGTGTTTTTCAATGTTGAGGTTGTTGTTGAATTTGTTGGTGTTTTTCATTGTTGAGGTTGTTGTTGAATTTGTTGTTGTTTTTCAATGTAGAGGTTGTTGTTGAATTTGTTGGTGTTTTTCAATGTTGAGGTTGTTGTTGTTTTTCAATGTTGAGGTTGTTGTTGAATTTGTTGGTGTTTTTCAATTTCGAGGTTGTTGTTGAATTTGTTGGTGTTTTTCAATGTTGAAGTTGTTGTTGAACTTGTTGGTGTATTTCAATGTTGAGGTTGTTGTTGTTTTTCAATGTTGAGGTTGTTGTTGAATTTGTTGGTGTTTTTCAATTTCGAGGTTGTTGTTGTTTTTCAAAGTTGAGGTTGTTGTTGTTTTTCGATGTTGAGGTTGTTGTGGAATTTGTTGGTGTTTTTCAATGTTGAGGTTGTTGTTGTTTTTCAATGTTGAGGTTGTTGTTGTATTTGTTGGTGCTTTTCAATGTTGAGGTTGTTGTAGTTTTTAAATGTTGAGGTTGTTGTTGAATTTGTTGGTGTTTTTCAATGTCGAGGTTGTTGTTGAATTTGAAGGTGTTTTTCAATGTTGAAGTTGTTGTTGAATTTGTTGGTGTTTTTCATTTTTGAGGTTGTTGTTGAATTTGTTGGTGTTTTACAATGTTGAGGTTGTTGTTGTTTTTCAATGTTGAGGTTGTTGTTGAATTTGTTGGTGTTTTTCCATGTTGAGGTTGTTGTTGTTTTTCAAAGTTGAGGTTGATGTTTAATTTGTTGGTGTTTTTCAATGTTGAGGTTGTTGTTGAATTTGTTGGTGTTTTTCATTGTTGAGGTTGTTGTTGAATTTGTTGGCGTTTTTCAATGTTGAGGTTGTTGTGGAATTTGTTGGTGTTTTTTCAATGTCGAGGTTGTTGTTGAATTTGTTGGTTTTTTTCAATGTTGAAGTTGTTGTTGAATTTGTTGGTGTTTTTCAACGTTGAGGTTGTTGTTGTTTTTCAATGTTGAGGTTGTTGTTGAATTTGTTGGTGTTTTTCAATTTTGAGGTTGTTGTTGTTTTTCAATGTTGAGGTTGTTGTTGAATTTGTTGGTGTTTTTCCATGTTGAGGTTGTTGTTGTTTTTCAATGTTGAGGTTGTTGTTGAATTTGTTGGTCTTTTTCAATGTTGAGGTTGTTGTTGAATTTGTTGGTGTTTTTCAATGTTGAGGTTGTTGTTGTTTTTCAATATTGAGGTTGTTGTTGAATTTGTTTGTGTTTTTCAATGTTGAGGTTGGTGTTGAATTTGTTGGTATTTTTCAATGTTGAGGTTGTTGTTGTTTTTGAATGTTGAGGTTGTTTTTGAATTTGTTTGTGTTTTTTAATGTTGAGGTTGTTGTTGTTTTTCAATGTTGAGGTTGTTGAATTTGTTGGTGTTTTTCAATGTTGAGGTTGTTGTCGTTTTTCAATGTTGAGGTTGTTGTTGAATTTGTTGGTGTTTTTCAATTTCGAGGTTGTTGTTGAATTTGTTGGTGTTTTTCAATGTTGAAGTTGTTGTTGAATTTGTTGGTGTTTTTCAATGTTGAGGTTGTTGTTGTTTTTCAATGTTGTGGTTGTTGTTGTTTTTCAATGTTGAGGTTGTTGTTGAATTTGTTGGTGTTTTTCAATGCTGAGGTTGTTGTTGAATTTGTTGCTGTTTTTCAATGTTGAGGTTGTTGTTGTTTTTCAATGTTGAGGTTGTTGTTGTATTTGTTGGTGTTTTTCAATGTTGAGGTTGTTGTAGTTTTTCAATGTTGAGGTTGTTGTTGAATTTGTTGGTGTTTTTCAATGTCGAGGTTGTTGTTGAATTTTTTGGTGTTTTCCAATGTTGAAGTTGTTGTTGAATTTGTATGTGTTTTTCAATGTTGAAGTTGTTGTTGAATTTGTTGGTGTTTTTCAATGTTGAGGTTGTTGTTGTTTTTAAATGTTGAGGTTGTTTTTGAATTTGTTGGTGTTTTTCAATTTTGAGGTTGTTGTTGTTTTTCAATGTTGAGGTTGTTGTTGAATTTGTTGGTGTTTTTCCATGTTGAGGTTGTTGTTGTTTTTCAAGTTTGAGGTTGTTGTTAAATTTGTTGGTGTTTGTCAATGTTGAGGTTGTTGTTGAATTTGTTGGTGTTTTTCATTGTTGAGGTTGTTGTTGAATTTGTTGGTGTTTTTCAATGTTGAGGTTGTAGTTGTTTTTCAATGTTGAGGTTGTTGTTGAATTTGTTGGTGTTTTTCAATGTTGAGGTTGTTGTTGTTTTTCAATGTTGAGGTTGTTGTTGAATTTGTTGGTGTTTTTCAATTTCGAGGTTGTTGTTGAATTTGTTGGTGTTTTTTCAATGTTGAGGTTGTTGTTGTTTATCAATGTTGAGATTGTTGTTGAATTTGTTGGTGTTTTTCAATGTTGAGGTTGTTGTTGTTTTTCCAAGTTGAGGTTGATGTTTAATTTGTTGCTGTTTTTCAATGTTGAGGTTGTTGTTGAATTTGTTGGTGTTTTTCATTTTTGAGGTTGTTGTTGAATTTGTTGGTGTTTTTCAATGTTGAGGTTGTTGTTGTTTATTAATGTTGAGATTGTTGTTGAATTTGTTGGTGTTTTTCAATGTTGAGGTTGTTGTTGAATTTGTTGGTGTTTTTCAATGTTGTGGTTGTTGTTGTTTTTCAATATTGAGGTTGTTGTTGACTTTGTTTGTGTTTTTCAATGTTGAGGTTGGTGTTGAATTTGTTGGTATTTTTCAATGTTGAGGTTGTTGTTGTTTTTCAATGTTGAGGTTGTTTTTGAATGTGTTGGTGTTTTTCAAAGTTGAGGTTGTTGCTGTTTTTCAATGTTGAGGTTGTTGAATTTGTTGGTGTTTTTCAATGTTGAGGTTGTTGTTGTTTCTCAATGTTGAGGTTGTTGTTGAATTTGTTGGTGTTTTTCAATTTCGAGGTTGTTGTTGAATTTGTTGGTGTTTTTCAATGTTGAAGTTGTTGTTGAATTTGTTGGTGTTTTCAATGTTGAGGTTGTTGTTGTTTTTCAATGTTGAGGTTGTTGTTGTTTTTCAATGTTGAGGTTGTTGTTGAATTTGTTGCTGTTTTTCAATGCTCAGGTTGTTGTTGAATTTGTTGCTGTTTTTCAATGTTGAGGTTATTGTTGTTTTTCAATGTTGAGGTTGTTGTTGTATTTGTTGGTGTTTTTCAATGTTGAGGTTGTTGTAGTTTTTCAATGTTGAGGTTGTTGTTGAATTTGTTGGTGTTTTTCAATGTCGAGGTTGTTGTTGAATTTGTTGGTGTTTTTCAATGTTGAAGTTGTTGTTGAATTTGTATGTGTTTTTCAATGTTGAGGTTGTCGTTGAATTTGTTGGTGTTTTTCAATCTTGAGGTTGTTGTTGTTTTTAAATGTTGAAGTTGTTGTTGAATTTGTTGGTGTTTTTCAATTTTGAGGTTGTTGTTGTTTTTCAATGTTGAGGTTGTTGTTGAATTTGCTGGTGTTTTTCCATGTTGAGGTTTTTGTTGTTTTTCAAGTTTGAGGTTGTTGTTAAATTTGTTGGTGTTTTTCAATGTTGAGGTTGTTGTTGAATTTGTTGGTGTTTTTCATTGTTGAGGTTGTTGTTGAATTTGTTGGTGTTTTTCAATGTTGAGGTTGTTGTTGTTTTTCAATGTTGAGGTTGTTGTTGAATTTGTTGGTGTTTTTCAATTTCGAGGTTGTTGTTGAATTTGTTGGTGTTTTTCAATGTTGAAGTTGTTGTTGAATTTGTTGGTGTTTTTCAATTTCGAGGTTGTTGTTGTTTTTCAAAGTTGAGGTTGTTGTTGTTTTTCGATGTTGAGGTTGTTGTGGAATTTGTTGGTGTTTTTCAATGTTGAGGTTGTTGTTGTTTTTCAATGTTGAGGTTGTTGTTGTATTTGTTGGTGCTTTTCAATGTTGAGGTTGTTGTAGTTTTTAAATGTTGAGGTTGTTGTTGAATTTGTTGGTGTTTTTCAATGTCGAGGTTGTTGTTGAATTTGAAGGTGTTTTTCAATGTTGAAGTTGTTGTTGAATTTGTTGGTGTTTTTCATTGTTGAGGTTGTAGTTTAATTTGTTGGTGTTTTTCAATGTAGAGGTTGTTGTTGTCTTTAAATGTTGAGGTTGTTGTTGAATTTGTTGGTGTTTTTCAATTTTGAGGTTGTTGTTGTTTTTCAATGTTGAGGTTGTTGTTGAATTTGTTGGTGTTTTTCCATGTTGAGGTTGTTGTTGTTTTTCAAAGTTGAGGTTGTTGTTAAATATGTTGGTGTTTTTCAATGTTGAGGTTGTTGTTGAATTTGTTGTTGTTTTTCAATTTCGAGGTTGTTGTTGAATTTGTTGGTGTTATTCAATGTTGAAGTTGATGTTGAATTTGTTGGTGTTTTTCAATGTTGAGGTTGTTGTTGTTTTTCAATGTTGAGGTTGTTGTTGAATTTGTGGGTGTTTTTCAGTGTTGAGGTTGTTGTTGTTTTTCAATGTTGAGGTTGTTGTTGTTTTTCGATGTTGAGGTTGTTGTTGTATTTCTTGGTGCTTTTCAATGTTGAGGTTATTGTAG
Organism: Isurus oxyrinchus; assembly: GCA_026770705.1. NCBI lineage: Eukaryota > Metazoa > Chordata > Chondrichthyes > Lamniformes > Lamnidae > Isurus > Isurus oxyrinchus. Next base: position 1,271,398 of record JANJGN010000120.1, on the reverse strand, counting down.
TTTTTCAATGTTGAGGTTGTTGTTGAATTTGTTGGTGTTTTTCAATGTCGAGGTTGTTGTTGAATTTGTGGGTGTTTTTCAATGTTGAAGTTGTTGTTGAATTTGTTGGTGTTTTTCATTGTTGAAGTTGTTGTTGAATTTGTTGGTGTCTTTAAATGTTGAGGTTGTTGCTAAATTTGTTGGTGTTTCTCAATTTTGAGATTGTTGTTGTTTTTTAATGTTGAGGTTGTTGTTGAATTTGTTGGTGTTTTTCATTGTTGAGGTTGTTGTTGAATTTGTTGGTGTTTTTCAATGTTGAGGTTGTTGTTGTTTTTCAATGTTGAGGTTGTTGTTGAATTTGTTGGTCTTTTTCAATGTTGAGGTTGTTGTTGTTTTTCAATGTTGAGGTTGTTGTTGAATTTGTTGGTGCTTTTCAATTTCGAGGTTGTTGTTGAATTTGTTGGTGTTCTTCAATGTTGAAGTTTTTATTGAATTTGTTGGTGTTTTTCAATGTTGAGGTTGTTGTTGTTTTTCAATGTTGAGGTTGTTGTTGAATTTGTTGGTGTTTTTCAATGTCGAGGTTGTTGTTGAATTTGTTGGTTTTTTTCAATGTTGAAGTTGTTGTTGAATTTGTTGGTGTTTTTCAAAGTTGAGGTTGTTGTTGTTTTTCAATGTTGAGGTTGTTGTTGAATTTGTAGGTGTTTTTTCAATTTTGAGGTTGTTGTTGTTTTTCAATGTTGAGGTTGTTGTTGAATTTGTTGGTGTTTTTCCATGTTGAGGTTGTTGTTGTTTTTCAAAGTTGAGGTTGATGTTTAATTTGTTGGTGTTTTTCAATGTTGAGGTTGTTGTTGAATTTGTTGGTGTTTTTCATTTTTGAGGTTGTTGTTGAATTTGTTGGTGTTTTTCAATGTTGAGGTTGTTGTTGTTTTTCAATGTTGAAGTTGTTGTTGAATTTGTATGTGTTTTTCAATGTTGAGGTTGTCGTTGAATTTGTTGGTGTTTTTCAATCTTGAGGTTGTTGTTGTTTTTAAATGTTGAAGTTGTTGTTGAATTTGTTGGTGTTTTTCAATTTTGAGGTTGTTGTTGTTTTTTCAATGTTGAGGTTGTTGTTGAATTTGCTGGTGTTTTTCCATGTTGAGGTTTTTGTTGTTTTTCAAGTTTGAGGTTGTTGTTAAATTTGTTGGTGTTTTTCAATGTTGAGGTTGTTGTTGAATTTGTTGGTGTTTTTCATTGTTGAGGTTGTTGTTGAATTTGTTGTTGTTTTTCAATGTAGAGGTTGTTGTTGAATTTGTTGGTGTTTTTCAATGTTGAGGTTGTTGTTGTTTTTCAATGTTGAGGTTGTTGTTGAATTTGTTGGTGTTTTTCAATTTCGAGGTTGTTGTTGAATTTGTTGGTGTTTTTCAATGTTGAAGTTGTTGTTGAATTTGTTGGTGTTTTTCAATTTCGAGGTTGTTGTTGTTTTTCAAAGTTGAGGTTGTTGTTGTTTTTCGATGTTGAGGTTGTTGTGGAATTTGTTGGTGTTTTTCAATGTTGAGGTTGTTGTTGTTTTTCAATGTTGAGGTTGTTGTTGTATTTGTTGGTGCTTTTCAATGTTGAGGTTGTTGTAGTTTTTAAATGTTGAGGTTGTTGTTGAATTTGTTGGTGTTTTTCAATGTCGAGGTTGTTGTTGAATTTGAAGGTGTTTTTCAATGTTGAAGTTGTTGTTGAATTTGTTGGTGTTTTTCATTGTTGAGGTTGTAGTTTAATTTGTTGGTGTTTTTCAATGTAGAGGTTGTTGTTGTCTTTAAATGTTGAGGTTGTTGTTGAATTTGTTGGTGTTTTTCAATTTTGAGGTTGTTGTTGTTTTTCAATGTTGAGGTTGTTGTTGAATTTGTTGGTGTTTTTCCATGTTGAGGTTGTTGTTGTTTTTCAAAGTTGAGGTTGTTGTTAAATATGTTGGTGTTTTTCAATGTTGAGGTTGTTGTTGAATTTGTTGTTGTTTTTCAATTTCGAGGTTGTTGTTGAATTTGTTGGTGTTATTCAATGTTGAAGTTGATGTTGAATTTGTTGGTGTTTTTCAATGTTGAGGTTGTTGTTGTTTTTCAATGTTGAGGTTGTTGTTGAATTTGTGGGTGTTTTTCAGTGTTGAGGTTGTTGTTGTTTTTCAATGTTGAGGTTGTTGTTGTTTTTCGATGTTGAGGTTGTTGTTGTATTTCTTGGTGCTTTTCAATGTTGAGGTTGTTGTAGTTTTTCAATGTTGAGGTTGTTGTTGAATTTGTTGGTGTTTTTCAATGTCGAGGTTGTTGTTGAATTTGTGGGTGTTTTTCAATGTTGAAGTTGTTGTTGAATTTGTTGGTGTTTTTCATTGTTGAGGTTGTTGTTGAATTTGTTGGTGTCTTTAAATGTTGAGGTTGTTGCTAAATTTGTTGGTGTTTCTCAATTTTGAGATTGTTGTTGTTTTTTAATGTTGAGGTTGTTGTTGAATTTGTTGGTGTTTTTCATTGTTGAGGTTGTTGTTGAATTTGTTGGTGTTTTTCAATGTTGAGGTTGTTGTTGTTTTTCAATGTTGAGGTTGTTGTTGAATTTGTTGGTCTTTTTCAATGTTGAGGTTGTTGTTGTTTTTCAATGTTGAGGTTGTTGTTGAATTTGTTGGTGCTTTTCAATTTCGAGGTTGTTGTTGAATTTGTTGGTGTTCTTCAATGTTGAAGTTTTTATTGAATTTGTTGGTGTTTTTCAATGTTGAGGTTGTTGTTGTTTTTCAATGTTGAGGTTGTTGTTGAATTTGTTGGTGTTTTTCAATGTCGAGGTTGTTGTTGAATTTGTTGGTTTTTTTCAATGTTGAAGTTGTTGTTGAATTTGTTGGTGTTTTTCAAAGTTGAGGTTGTTGTTGTTTTTCAATGTTGAGGTTGTTGTTGAATTTGTAGGTGTTTTTCAATTTTGAGGTTGTTGTTGTTTTTCAATGTTGAGGTTGTTGTTGAATTTGTTGGTGTTTTTCCATGTTGAGGTTGTTGTTGTTTTTCAAAGTTGAGGTTGATGTTTAATTTGTTGGTGTTTTTCAATGTTGAGGTTGTTGTTGAATTTGTTGGTGTTTTTCATTTTTGAGGTTGTTGTTGAATTTGTTGGTGTTTTTCAATGTTGAGGTTGTTGTTGTTTTTCAATGTTGAGGTTGTTGTTGAATTTGTTGGTGTTTTTCAATGTTGAGGTTGTTGTTGAATTTGTTGGTGTTTTTCAATGTTGAGGATGTTGTTGTTTTTCAATATTGAGGTTGTTGTTGAATTTGTTTGTGTTTTTCAATGTTGAGGTTGGTGTTGAATTTGTTGGTATTTTTCAATGTTGAGGTTGTTGTTGTTTTTCAATGTTGAGGTTGTTTTTGAATTTGTTGGTGTTTTTCAATCTTGAGGTTGTTGTTGTTTTTCAATGTTGAGGTTGTTGAATTTGTTGGTGTTTTTCAATGTTGAGGTTGTTGTTTTTCAATGTTGAGGTTGTTGTTGAATTTGATGGTGTTTTTCAATTTCGAGGTTGCTGTTGAATTTGTTGGTGTTTTTCAATGTTGAAGTTGTTGTTGAATTTGTTGGTGTTTTTCAATGTTGAGGTTGTAGTTGTTTTTCAATGTTGAGGTTGTTGTTGATTTTGTTGGTGTTTTTCAATGTTGAGGTTGTTGTTGTTTTTCAATGTTGAGGTTGTTGTTGTTTTTCAATGTTGAGGTTGTCGTTGAATTTGTTGGTGTTTTTCAATCTTGAGGTTGTTGTTGTTTTTAAATGTTGAAGTTGTTGTTGAATTTTTTGGTGTTTTTCAATTTTGAGGTTGTTGTTGTTTTTCAATGTTGAGGTTGTTGTTGAATTTGTTGGTGTTTTTCCATGTTGAGGTTTTTGTTGTTTTTCAAGTTTGAGGTTGTTGTTAAATTTGTTGGTGTTTTTCAATGTTGAGGTTGTTGTTGAATTTGTTGGTGTTTTTCATTGTTGAGGTTGTTGTTGAATTTGTTGTTGTTTTTCAATGTAGAGGTTGTTGTTGAATTTGTTGGTGTTTTTCAATGTTGAGGTTGTTGTTGTTTTTCAATGTTGAGGTTGTTGTTGAATTTGTTGGTGTTTTTCAATTTCGAGGTTGTTGTTGAATTTGTTGGTGTTTTTCAATGTTGAAGTTGTTGTTGAACTTGTTGGTGTTTTTCAATGTTGAGGTTGTTGTTGTTTTTCAATGTTGAGGTTGTTGTTGAATTTGTTGGTGTTTTTCAATTTCGAGGTTGTTGTTGTTTTTCAAAGTTGAGGTTGTTGTTGTTTTTCGATGTTGAGGTTGTTGTGGAATTTGTTGGTGTTTTTCAATGTTGAGGTTGTTGTTGTTTTTCAATGTTGAGGTTGTTGTTGTATTTGTTGGTGCTTTTCAATGTTGAGGTTGTTGTAGTTTTTAAATGTTGAGGTTGTTGTTGAATTTGTTGGTGTTTTTCAATGTCGAGGTTGTTGTTGAATTTGAAGGTGTTTTTCAATGTTGAAGTTGTTGTTGAATTTGTTGGTGTTTTTCATTGTTGAGGTTGTAGTTTAATTTGTTGGTGTTTTTCAATGTAGAGGTTGTTGTTGTCTTTAAATGTTGAGGTTGTTGTTGAATTTGTTGGTGTTTTTCAATTTTGAGGTTGTTGTTGTTTTTCAATGTTGAGGTTGTTGTTGAATTTGTTGGTGTTTTTCCATGTTGAGGTTGTTGTTGTTTTTCAAAGTTGAGGTTGCTGTTAAATATGTTGGTGTTTTTCAATGTTGAGGTTGTTGTTGAATTTGTTGTTGTTTTTCAATTTCGAGGTTGTTGTTGAATTTGTTGGTGTTATTCAATGTTGAAGCTGATGTTGAATTTGTTGGTGTTTTTCAATGTTGAGGTTGTTGTTGTTTTTCAATGTTGAGGTTGTTGTTGAATTTGTGGGTGTTTTTCAGTGTTGAGGTTGTTGTTGTTTTTCAATGTTGAGGTTGTTGTTGTTTTCCGATGTTGAGGTTGTTGTTGTATTTCTTGGTGCTTTTCAATGTTGAGGTTGTTGTAGTTTTTCAATGTTGAGGTTGTTGTTGAATTTGTTGGTGTTTTTCAATGTCGAGGTTGTTGTTGAATTTGTGGGTGTTTTTCAATGTTGAAGTTGTTGTTGAATTTGTTGGTGTTTTTCATTGTTGAGGTTGTTGTTGAATTTGTTGGTGTCTTTAAATGTTGAGGTTGTTGCTAAATTTGTTGGTGTTTCTCAATTTTGAGATTGTTGTTGTTTTTTAATGTTGAGGTTGTTGTTGAATTTGTTGGTGTTTTTCATTGTTGAGGTTGTTGTTGAATTTGTTGGTGTTTTTCAATGTTGAGGTTGTTGTTGTTTTTCAATGTTGAGGTTGTTGTTGAATTTGTTGGTGTTTTTCAATGTTGAGGTTGTTGTTGTTTTTCAATGTTGAGGTTGTTGTTGAATTTGTTGGTGCTTTTCAATTTCGAGGTTGTTGTAGAATTTGTTGGTGTTCTTCAATGTTGAAGTTTTTATTGAATTTGTTGGTGTTTTTCAATGTTGAGGTTGTTGTTGTTTTTCAATGTTGAGGTTGTTGTTGAATTTGTTGGTGTTTTTCAATGTTGAGGTTGTTGTTGAATTTGTTGGTGTTTTTCAATGTTGAGGATGTTGTTGTTTTTCAATATTGAGGTTGTTGTTGAATTTGTTTGTGTTTTTCAATGTTGAGGTTGGTGTTGAATTTGTTGGTATTTTTCAATGTTGAGGTTGTTGTTGTTTTTCAATGTTGAGGTTGTTTTTGAATTTGTTGGTGTTTTTCAATGTTGAGGTTGTTGTTGTTTTTCAATGTTGAGGTTGTTGAATTTGTTGGTGTTTTTCAATGTTGAGGTTGTTGTTTTTCAATGTTGAGGTTGTTGTTGAATTTGATGGTGTTTTTCAATTTCGAGGTTGCTGTTGAATTTGTTGGTGTTTTTCAATGTTGAAGTTGTTGTTGAATTTGTTGGTGTTTTTCAATGTTGAGGTTGTTGTTGTTTTTCAATGTTGAGGTTGTTGTTGAATTTGTAGGTGTTTTTCAATTTTGAGGTTGTTGTTGTTTTTCAATGTTGAGGTTGTTGTTGAATTTGTTGGTGTTTTTCCATGTTGAGGTTGTTGTTGTTTTTCAATGTTGAGGTTGTTGTTGAATTTGTTGGTGCTTTTCAATTTCGAGGTTGTTGTTGAATTTGTTGGTGTTTTTCATTGTTGAGGTTGTTGTTGAATTTGTTGTTGTTTTTCAATGTAGAGGTTGTTGTTGAAATTGTTGGTGTTTTTCAATGTTGAGGTTGTTGTTGTTTTTCAATGTTGAGGTTGTTGTTGAATTTGTTGGTGTTTTTCAATTTCGAGGTTGTTGTTGAATTTGTTGGTGTTTTTCAATGTTGAAGTCGTTGTTGAATTTGTTGGTGTTTTTCAATTTCGAGGTTGTTGTTGTTTTTCAAAGTTGAGGTTGTTGTTGTTTTTCGATGTTGAGGTTGTTGTGGAATTTGTTGGTGTTTTTCAATGTTGAGGTTGTTGTTGTTTTTCAATGTTGAGGTTGTTGTTGTATTTGTTGGTGCTTTTCAATGTTGAGGTTGTTGTAGTTTTTAAATGTTGAGGTTGTTGTTGAATTTGTTGGTGTTTTTCAATGTCGAGGTTGTTGTTGAATTTGAAGGTGTTTTTCAATGTTGAAGTTGTTGTTGAATTTGTTGGTGTTTTTCATTGTTGAGGTTGTAGTTTAATTTGTTGGTGTTTTTCAATGTAGAGGTTGTTGTTGTCTTTAAATGTTGAGGTTGTTGTTGAATTTGTTGGTGTTTTTCAATTTTGAGGTTGTTGTTGTTTTTCAATGTTGAGGTTGTTGTTGAATTTGTTGGTGTTTTTCCATGTTGAGGTTGTTGTTGTTTTTCAAAGTTGAGGTTGTTGTTAAATATGTTGGTGTTTTTCATTTTTGAGGTTGTTGTTGAATTTGTTGTTGTTTTTCAATTTCGAGGTTGTTGTTGAATTTGTTGGTGTTATTCAGTGTTGAAGTTGATGTTGAATTTGTTGGTGTTTTTCAATGTTGAGGTTGTTGTTGTTTTTCAATGTTGAGGTTGTTGTTGAATTTGTGGGTGTTTTTCAGTGTTGAGGTTGTTGTTGTTTTTCAATGTTGAGGTTGTTGTTGTTTTTCGATGTTGAGGTTGTTGTTGTATTTCTTGGTGCTTTTCAATGTTGAGGTTGTTGTAGTTTTTCAATGTTGAGGTTGTTGTTGAATTTGTTGGTGTTTTTCAATGTCGAGGTTGTTGTTGAATTTGTGGGTGTTTTTCAATGTTGAAGTTGTTGTTGAATTTGTTGGTGTTTTTCATTGTTGAGGTTGTTGTTGAATTTGTTGGTGTCTTTAAATGTTGAGGTTGTTGCTAAATTTGTTGGTGTTTCTCAATTTTGAGATTGTTGTTGTTTTTTAATGTTGAGGTTGTTGTTGAATTTGTTGGTGTTTTTCATTGTTGAGGTTGTTGTTGAATTTGTTGGTGTTTTTCAATGTTGAGGTTGTTGTTGTTTTTCAATGTTGAGGTTGTTGTTGAATTTGTTGGTCTTTTTCAATGTTGAGGTTGTTGTTGTTTTTCAATGTTGAGGTTGTTGTTGAATTTGTTGGTGCTTTTCAATTTCGAGGTTGTTGTTGAATTTGTTGGTGTTCTTCAATGTTGAAGTTTTTATTGAATTTGTTGGTGTTTTTCAATGTTGAGGTTGTTGTTGTTTTTCAATGTTGAGGTTGTTGTTGAATTTGTTGGTGTTTTTCAATGTCGAGGTTGTTGTTGAATTTGTTGGTTTTTTTCAATGTTGAAGTTGTTGTTGAATTTGTTGGTGTTTTTCAAAGTTGAGGTTGTTGTTGTTTTTCAATGTTGAGGTTGTTGTTGAATTTGTAGGTGTTTTTCAATTTTGAGGTTGTTGTTGTTTTTCAATGTTGAGGTTGTTGTTGAATTTGTTGGTGTTTTTCCATGTTGAGGTTGTTGTTGTTTTTCAAAGTTGAGGTTGATGTTTAATTTGTTGGTGTTTTTCAATGTTGAGGTTGTTGTTGAATTTGTTGGTGTTTTTCATTTTTGAGGTTGTTGTTGAATTTGTTGGTGTTTTTCAATGTTGAGGTTGTTGTTGTTTTTCAATGTTGAAGTTGTTGTTGAATTTGTATGTGTTTTTCAATGTTGAGGTTGTCGTTGAATTTGTTGGTGTTTTTCAATCTTGAGGTTGTTGTTGTTTTTAAATGTTGAAGTTGTTGTTGAATTTGTTGGTGTTTTTCAATTTTGAGGTTGTTGTTGTTTTTCAATGTTGAGGTTGTTGTTGAATTTGCTGGTGTTTTTCCATGTTGAGGTTTTTGTTGTTTTTCAAGTTTGAGGTTGTTGTTAAATTTGTTGGTGTTTTTCAATGTTGAGGTTGTTGTTGAATTTGTTGGTGTTTTTCATTGTTGAGGTTGTTGTTGAATTTGTTGTTGTTTTTCAATGTAGAGGTTGTTGTTGAATTTGTTGGTGTTTTTCAATGTTGAGGTTGTTGTTGTTTTTCAATGTTGAGGTTGTTGTTGAATTTGTTGGTGTTTTTCAATTTCGAGGTTGTTGTTGAATTTGTTGGTGTTTTTCAATGTTGAAGTTGTTGTTGAATTTGTTGGTGTTTTTCAATTTCGAGGTTGTTGTTGTTTTTCAAAGTTGAGGTTGTTGTTGTTTTTCGATGTTGAGGTTGTTGTGGAATTTGCTGGTGTTTTTCAATGTTGAGGTTGTTGTTGTTTTTCAATGTTGAGGTTGTTGTTGTATTTGTTGGTGCTTTTCAATGTTGAGGTTGTTGTAGTTTTTAAATGTTGAGGTTGTTGTTGAATTTGTTGGTGTTTTTCAATGTCGAGGTTGTTGTTGAATTTGAAGGTGTTTTTCAATGTTGAAGTTGTTGTTGAATTTGTTGGTGTTTTTCATTGTTGAGGTTGTAGTTTAATTTGTTGGTGTTTTTCAATGTAGAGGTTGTTGTTGTCTTTAAATGTTGAGGTTGTTGTTGAATTTGTTGGTGTTTTTCAATTTTGAGGTTGTTGTTGTTTTTCAATGTTGAGGTTGTTGTTGAATTTGTTGGTGTTTTTCCATGTTGAGGTTGTTGTTGTTTTTCAAAGTTGAGGTTGTTGTTAAATATGTTGGTGTTTTTCAATGTTGAGGTTGTTGTTGAATTTGTTGTTGTTTTTCAATTTCGAGGTTGTTGTTGAATTTGTTGGTGTTATTCAATGTTGAAGTTGATGTTGAATTTGTTGGTGTTTTTCAATGTTGAGGTTGTTGTTGTTTTTCAATGTTGAAGTTGTTGTTGAATTTGTTGGTGTTTTTCATTGTTGAGGTTGTTGTTGAATTTGTTGGTGTCTTTAAATGTTGAGGTTGTTGCTAAATTTGTTGGTGTTTCTCAATTTTGAGATTGTTGTTGTTTTTTAATGTTGAGGTTGTTGTTGAATTTGTTGGTGTTTTTCATTGTTGAGGTTGTTGTTGAATTTGGTGGTGTTTTTCAATGTTGAGGTTGTTGTTGTTTTTCAATGTTGAGGTTGTTGTTGAATTTGTTGGTCTTTTTCAATGTTGAGGTTGTTGTTGTTTTTCAATGTTCAGGTTGTTGTTGAATTTGTTGGTGCTTTTCAATTTCGAGGTTGTTGTTGAATTTGTTGGTGTTCTTCAATGTTGAAGTTTTTATTGAATTTGTTGGTGTTTTTCAATGTTGAGGTTGTTGTTGTTTTTCAATGTTGAGGTTGTTGTTGAATTTGTTGGTGTTTTTCAATGTCGAGGTTGTTGTTGAATTTGTTGGTTTTTTTCAATGTTGAAGTTGTTGTTGAATTTGTTGGTGTTTTTCAAAGTTGAGGTTGTTGTTGTTTTTCAATGTTGAGGTTGTTGTTGAATTTGTAGGTGTTTTTCAATTTTGAGGTTGTTGTTGTTTTTCAATGTTGAGGTTGTTGTTGAATTTGTTGGTGTTTTTCCATGTTGAGGTTGTTGTTGTTTTTCAAAGTTGAGGTTGATGTTTAATTTGTTGGTGTTTTTCAATGTTGAGGTTGTTGTTGAATTTGTTGGTGTTTTTCATTTTTGAGGTTGTTGTTGAATTTGTTGGTGTTTTTCAATGTTGAGGTTGTTGTTGTTTTTCAATGTTGAGGTTGTTGTTGAATTTGTTGGTGTTTTTCAATGTTGAGGTTGTTGTTGAATTTGTTGGTGTTTTTCAATATTGAGGTTGTTGTTGAATTTGTTTGTGTTTTTCAATGTTGAGGTTGGTGTTGAATTTGTTGGTATTTTTCAATGTTGAGGTTGTTGTTGTTTTTCAATGTTGAGGTTGTTTTTGAATTTGTTGGTGTTTTTCAATGTTGAGGTTGTTGTTGTTTTTCAATGTTGAGGTTGTTGAATTTGTTGGTGTTTTTCAATGTTGAGGTTGTTGTTTTTCAATGTTGAGGTTGTTGTTGAATTTGATGGTGTTTTTCAATTTCGAGGTTGCTGTTGAATTTGTTGGTGTTTTTCAATGTTGAAGTTGTTGTTGAATTTGTTGGTGTTTTTCAATGTTGAGGTTGTAGTTGTTTTTCAATGTTGAGGTTGTTGTTGATTTTGTTGGTGTTTTTCAATGTTGAGGTTGTTGTTGTTTTTCAATGTTGAGGTTGTTGTTGTTTTTCAATGTTGAGGTTGTCGTTGAATTTGTTGGTGTTTTTCAATCTTGAGGTTGTTGTTGTTTTTAAATGTTGAAGTTGTTGTTGAATTTTTTGGTGTTTTTCAATTTTGAGGTTGTTGTTGTTTTTCAATGTTGAGGTTGTTGTTGAATTTGTTGGTGTTTTTCCATGTTGAGGTTTTTGTTGTTTTTCAAGTTTGAGGTTGTTGTTAAATTTGTTGGTGTTTTTCAATGTTGAGGTTGTTGTTGAATTTGTTGGTGTTTTTCATTGTTGAGGTTGTTGTTGAATTTGTTGTTGTTTTTCAATGTAGAGGTTGTTGTTGAATTTGTTGGTGTTTTTCAATGTTGAGGTTGTTGTTGTTTTTCAATGTTGAGGTTGTTGTTGAATTTGTTGGTGTTTTTCAATTTCGAGGTTGTTGTTGAATTTGTTGGTGTTTTTCAATGTTGAAGTTGTTGTTGAACTTGTTGGTGTTTTTCAATGTTGAGGTTGTTGTTGTTTTTCAATGTTGAGGTTGTTGTTGAATTTGTTGGTGTTTTTCAATTTCGAGGTTGTTGTTGTTTTTCAAAGTTGAGGTTGTTGTTGTTTTTCGATGTTGAGGTTGTTGTGGAATTTGTTGGTGTTTTTCAATGTTGAGGTTGTTGTTGTTTTTCAATGTTGAGGTTGTTGTTGTATTTGTTGGTGCTTTTCAATGTTGAGGTTGTTGTAGTTTTTAAATGTTGAGGTTGTTGTTGAATTTGTTGGTGTTTTTCAATGTCGAGGTTGTTGTTGAATTTGAAGGTGTTTTTCAATGTTGAAGTTGTTGTTGAATTTGTTGGTGTTTTTCATTGTTGAGGTTGTAGTTTAATTTGTTGGTGTTTTTCAATGTAGAGGTTGTTGTTGTCTTTAAATGTTGAGGTTGTTGTTGAATTTGTTGGTGTTTTTCAATTTTGAGGTTGTTGTTGTTTTTCAATGTTGAGGTTGTTGTTGAATTTGTTGGTGTTTTTCCATGTTGAGGTTGTTGTTGTTTTTCAAAGTTGAGGTTGCTGTTAAATATGTTGGTGTTTTTCAATGTTGAGGTTGTTGTTGAATTTGTTGTTGTTTTTCAATTTCGAGGTTGTTGTTGAATTTGTTGGTGTTATTCAATGTTGAAGTTGATGTTGAATTTGTTGGTGTTTTTCAATGTTGAGGTTGTTGTTGTTTTTCAATGTTGAGGTTGTTGTTGAATTTGTGGGTGTTTTTCAGTGTTGAGGTTGTTGTTGTTTTTCAAGTTTGAGGTTGTTGTTAAATTTGTTGGTGTTTTTCAATCTTGAGGTTGTTGTTGTTTTTAAATGTTGAAGTTGTTGTTGAATTTTTTGGTGTTTTTCAATTTTGAGGTTGTTGTTGTTTTTCAATGTTGAGGTTGTTGTTGAATTTGTTGGTGTTTTTCCATGTTGAGGTTTTTGTTGTTTTTCAAGTTTGAGGTTGTTGTTAAATTTGTTGGTGTTTTTCAATGTTGAGGTTGTTGTTGAATTTGTTGGTGTTTTTCATTGTTGAGGTTGTTGTTGAATTTGTTGTTGTTTTTCAATGTAGAGGTTGTTGTTGAATTTGTTGGTGTTTTTCAATGTTGAGGTTGTTGTTGTTTTTCAATGTTGAGGTTGTTGTTGAATTTGTTGGTGTTTTTCAATTTCGAGGTTGTTGTTGAATTTGTTGGTGTTTTTCAATGTTGAAGTTGTTGTTGAACTTGTTGGTGTTTTTCAATGTTGAGGTTGTTGTTGTTTTTCAATGTTGAGGTTGTTGTTGAATTTGTTGGTGTTTTTCAATTTCGAGGTTGTTGTTGTTTTTCAAAGTTGAGGTTGTTGTTGTTTTTCGATGTTGAGGTTGTTGTGGAATTTGTTGGTGTTTTTCAATGTTGAGGTTGTTGTTGTTTTTCAATGTTGAGGTTGTTGTTGTATTTGTTGGTGCTTTTCAATGTTGAGGTTGTTGTAGTTTTTAAATGTTGAGGTTGTTGTTGAATTTGTTGGTGTTTTTCAATGTCGAGGTTGTTGTTGAATTTGAAGGTGTTTTTCAATGTTGAAGTTGTTGTTGAATTTGTTGGTGTTTTTCATTGTTGAGGTTGTAGTTTAATTTGTTGGTGTTTTTCAATGTAGAGGTTGTTGTTGTCTTTAAATGTTGAGGTTGTTGTTGAATTTGTTGGTGTTTTTCAATTTTGAGGTTGTTGTTGTTTTTCAATGTTGAGGTTGTTGTTGAATTTGTTGGTGTTTTTCCATGTTGAGGTTGTTGTTGTTTTTCAAAGTTGAGGTTGCTGTTAAATATGTTGGTGTTTTTCAATGTTGAGGTTGTTGTTGAATTTGTTGTTGTTTTTCAATTTCGAGGTTGTTGTTGAATTTGTTGGTGTTATTCAATGTTGAAGTTGATGTTGAATTTGTTGGTGTTTTTCAATGTTGAGGTTGTTGTTGTTTTTCAATGTTGAGGTTGTTGTTGAATTTGTGGGTGTTTTTCAGTGTTGAGGTTGTTGTTGTTTTTCAATGTTGAGGTTGTTGTTGTTTTCCGATGTTGAGGTTGTTGTTGTATTTCTTGGTGCTTTTCAATGTTGAGGTTGTTGTAGTTTTTCAGTGTTGAGGTTGTTGTTGAATTTGTTGGTGTTTTTCAATGTCGAGGTTGTTGTTGAATTTGTGGGTGTTTTCAATGTTGAAGTTGTTGTTGAATTTGTTGGTGTTTTTCATTGTTGAGGTTGTTGTTGAATTTGTTGGTGTCTTTAAATGTTGAGGTTGTTGCTAAATTTGTTGGTGTTTCTCAATTTTGAGATTGTTGTTGTTTTTTAATGTTGAGGTTGTTGTTGAATTTGTTGGTGTTTTTCATTGTTGAGGTTGTTGTTGAATTTGTTGGTGTTTTTCAATGTTGAGGTTGTTGTTGTTTTTCAATGTTGAGGTTGTTGTTGAATTTGTTGGTGTTTTTCAATGTTGAGGTTGTTGTTGTTTTTCAATGTTGAGGTTGTTGTTGAATTTGTTGGTGCTTTTCAATTTCGAGGTTGTTGTAGAATTTGTTGGTGTTCTTCAATGTTGAAGTTTTTATTGAATTTGTTGGTGTTTTTCAATGTTGAGGTTGTTGTTGTTTTTCAATGTTGAGGTTGTTGTTGAATTTGTTGGTGTTTTTCAATGTTGAGGTTGTTGTTGAATTTGTTGGTGTTTTTCAATGTTGAGGATGTTGTTGTTTTTCAATATTGAGGTTGTTGTTGAATTTGTTTGTGTTTTTCAATGTTGAGGTTGGTGTTGAATTTGTTGGTATTTTTCAATGTTGAGGTTGTTGTTGTTTTTCAATGTTGAGGTTGTTTTTGAATTTGTTGGTGTTTTTCAATGTTGAGGTTGTTGTTGTTTTTCAATGTTGAGGTTGTTGAATTTGTTGGTGTTTTTCAATGTTGAGGTTGTTGTTTTTCAATGTTGAGGTTGTTGTTGAATTTGATGGTGTTTTTCAATTTCGAGGTTGCTGTTGAATTTGTTGGTGTTTTTCAATGTTGAAGTTGTTGTTGAATTTGTTGGTGTTTTTCAATGTTGAGGTTGTTGTTGTTTTTCAATGTTGAGGTTGTTGTTGAATTTGTAGGTGTTTTTCAATTTTGAGGTTGTTGTTGTTTTTCAATGTTGAGGTTGTTGTTGAATTTGTTGGTGTTTTTCCATGTTGAGGTTGTTGTTGTTTTTCAATGTTGAGGTTGTTGTTGAATTTGTTGGTGCTTTTCAATTTCGAGGTTGTTGTTGAATTTGTTGGTGTTCTTCAATGTTGAAGTTTTTATTGAATTTGTTGGTGTTTTTCAATGTTGAGGTTGTTGTTGTTTTTCAATGTTGAGGTTGTTGTTGAATTTGTTGGTGTTTTTCAATGTCGAGGTTGTTGTTGAATTTGTTGGTTTTTTTCAATGTTGAAGTTGTTGTTGAATTTGTTGGTGTTTTTCAAAGTTGAGGTTGTTGTTGTTTTTCAATGTTGAGGTTGTTGTTGAATTTGTAGGTGTTTTTCAATTTTGAGGTTGTTGTTGTTTTTCAATTTTGAGGTTGTTGTTGAATTTGTTGGTGTTTTTCCATGTTGAGGTTGTTGTTGTTTTTCAAAGTTGAGGTTGATGTTTAATTTGTTGGTGTTTTTCAATGTTGAGGTTGTTGTTGAATTTGTTGGTGTTTTTCATTTTTGAGGTTGTTGTTGAATTTGTTGGTGTTTTTCAATGTTGAGGATGTTGTTGTTTTTCAATATTGAGGTTGTTGTTGAATTTGTTTGTGTTTTTCAATGTTGAGGTTGGTGTTGAATTTGTAGGTATTTTTCAATGTTGAGGTTGTTGTTGTTTTTCAATGTTGAGGTTGTTTTTGAATTTGTTGGTGTTTTTCAATGTTGAGGTTGTTGTTGTTTTTCAATGTTGAGGTTGTTGAATTTGTTGGTGTTTTTCAATGTTGAGGTTGTTGTTTTTCAATGTTGAGGTTGTTGTTGAATTTGTTGGTGTTTTTCAATGTTGAAGTTGTTGTTGAATTTGTTGGTGTTTTTCAATGTTGAGGTTGTTGTTGTTTTTCAATGTTGAGGTTGTTGTTGAATTTGTAGGTGTTTTTCAATTTTGAGGTTGTTGTTGTTTTTCAATGTTGAGGTTGTTGTTGAATTTGTTGGTGTTTTTCCATGTTGAGGTTGTTGTTGTTTTTCAATGTTGAGGTTGTTGTTGAATTTGTTGGTGCTTTTCAATTTCGAGGTTGTTGTTGAATTTGTTGGTGTTCTTCAATGTTGAAGTTTTTATTGAATTTCTTGGTGTTTTTCAATGTTGAGGTTGTTGTTGTTTTTCAATGTTGAGGTTGTTGTTGAATTTGTTGGTGTTTTTCAATGTCGAGGTTGTTGTTGAATTTGTTGGTTTTTTTCAATGTTGAAGTTGTTGTTGAATTTGTTGGTGTTTTTCAAAGTTGAGGTTGTTGTTGTTTTTCAATGTTGAGGTTGTTGTTGAATTTGTAGGTGTTTTTCAATTTTGAGGTTGTTGTTGTTTTTCAATGTTGAGGTTGTTGTTGAATTTGTTGGTGTTTTTCCATGTTGAGGTTGTTGTTGTTTTTCAAAGTTGAGGTTGATGTTTAATTTGTTGGTGTTTTTCAATGTTGAGGTTGTTGTTGAATTTGTTGGTGTTTTTCATTTTTGAGGTTGTTGTTGAATTTGTTGGTGTTTTTCAATGTTGAGGTTGTTGTTGTTTTTCAATGTTGAGGTTGTTGTTGAATTTGTTGGTGTTTTTCAATGTTGAGGTTGTTGTTGAATTTGTTGGTGTTTTTCAATGTTGAGGATGTTGTTGTTTTTCAATATTGAGGTTGTTGTTGAATTTGTTTGTGTTTTTCAATGTTGAGGTTGGTGTTGAATTTGTTGGTATTTTTCAATGTTGAGGTTGTTGTTGTTTTTCAATGTTGAGGTTGTTTTTGAATTTGTTGGTGTTTTTCAATGTTGAGGTTGTTGTTGTTTTTCAATGTTGAGGCTGTTGAATTTGTTGGTGTTTTTCAATGTTGAGGTTGTTGTTTTTCAATGTTGAGGTTGTTGTTGAATTTGATGGTGTTTTTCAATTTCGAGGTTGCTGTTGAATTTGTTGGTGTTTTTCAATGTTGAAGTTGTTGTTGAATTTGTTGGTGTTTTTCAATGTTGAGGTTGTAGTTGTTTTTCAATGTTGAGGTTGTTGTTGAATATGTTGGTGTTTTTCAATGTTGAGGTTGTTGTTGTTTTTCAATGTTGAGGTTGTCGTTGAATTTGTTGGTGTTTTTCAATCTTGAGGCTGTTGTTTTTAAATGTTGAAGTTGTTGTTGAATTTGTTGGTGTTTTTCAATTTTGAGGTTGTTGTTGTTTTTCAATGTTGAGGTTGTTGTTGAATTTGTTGGTGTTTTTCCATGTTGAGGTTTTTGTTGTTTTTCAAGTTTGAGGTTGTTGTTAAATTTGTTGGTGTTTTTCAATGTTGAGGTTGTTGTTGAATTTGTTGGTGTTTTTCATTGTTGAGGTTGTTGTTGAATTTGTTGTTGTTTTTCAATGTAGAGGTTGTTGTTGAATTTGTTGGTGTTTTTCAATGTTGAGGTTGTTGTTGTTTTTCAATGTTGAGGTTGTTGTTGAATTTGTTGGTGTTTTTCAATTTCGAGGTTGTTGTTGAATTTGTTGGTGTTTTTCAATGTTGAAGTTGTTGTTGAACTTGTTGGTGTTTTTCAATGTTGAGGTTGTTGTTGTTTTTCAATGTTGAGGTTGTTGTTGAATTTGTTGGTGTTTTTCAATTTCGAGGTTGTTGTTGTTTTTCAAAGTTGAGGTTGTTGTTGTTTTTCGATGTTGAGGTTGTTGTGGAATTTGTTGGTGTTTTTCAATGTTGAGGTTGTTGTTGTTTTTCAATGTTGAGCTTGTTGTTGTATTTGTTGGTGCTTTTCAATGTTGAGGTTGTTGTAGTTTTTAAATGTTGAGGTTGTTGTTGAATTTGTTGGTGTTTTTCAATGTCGAGGTTGTTGTTGAATTTGAAGGTGTTTTTCAATGTTGAAGTTGTTGTTGAATTTGTTGGTGTTTTTCATTGTTGAGGTTGTAGTTTAATTTGTTGGTGTTTTTCAATGTAGAGGTTGTTGTTGTCTTTAAATGTTGAGGTTGTTGTTGAATTTGTTGGTGTTTTTCAATTTTGAGGTTGTTGTTGTTTTTCAATGTTGAGGTTGTTGTTGAATTTGTTGGTGTTTTTCCATGTTGAGGTTGTTGTTGTTTTTCAAAGTTGAGGTTGCTGTTAAATATGTTGGTGTTTTTCAATGTTGAGGTTGTTGTTGAATTTGTTGTTGTTTTTCAATTTCGAGGTTGTTCTTGAATTTGTTGGTGTTATTCAATGTTGAAGTTGATGTTGAATTTGTTGGTGTTTTTCAATGTTGAGGTTGTTGTTGTTTTTCAATGTTGAGGTTGTTGTTGAATTTGTGGGTGTTTTTCAGTGTTGAGGTTGTTGTTTTTTTTCAATGTTGAGGTTGTTGTTGTTTTCCGATGTTGAGGTTGTTGTTGTATTTCTTGGTGCTTTTCAATGTTGAGGTTGTTGTAGTTTTTCAATGTTGAGGTTGTTGTTGAATTTGTTGGTGTTTTTCAATGTCGAGGTTGTTGTTGAATTTGTGGGTGTTTTTCAATGTTGAAGTTGTTGTTGAATTTGTTGGTGTTTTTCATTGTTGAGGTTGTTGTTGAATTTGTTGGTGTCTTTAAATGTTGAGGTTGTTGCTAAATTTGTTGGTGTTTCTCAATTTTGAGATTGTTGTTGTTTTTTAATGTTGAGGTTGTTGTTGAATTTGTTGGTGTTTTTCATTGTTGAGGTTGTTGTTGAATTTGTTGGTGTTTTTCAATGTTGAGGTTGTTGTTGTTTTTCAATGTTGAGGTTGTTGTTGAATTTGTTGGTGTTTTTCAATGTTGAGGTTGTTGTTGTTTTTCAATGTTGAGGTTGTTGTTGAATTTGTTGGTGCTTTTCAATTTCGAGGTTGTTGTAGAATTTGTTGGTGTTCTTCAATGTTGAAGTTTTTATTGAATTTGTTGGTGTTTTTCAATGTTGAGGTTGTTGTTGTTTTTCAATGTTGAGGTTGTTGTTGAATTTGTTGGTGTTTTTCAATGTCGAGGTCGTTGTTGAATTTGTTGGTTTTTTTCAATGTTGAAGTTGTTGTTGAATTTGTTGGTGTTTTTCAAAGTTGAGGTTGTTGTTGTTTTTCAATGTTGAGGTTGTTGTTGAATTTGTAGGTGTTTTTCAATTTTGAGGTTGTTGTTGTTTTTCAATGTTGAGGTTGTTGTTGAATTTGTTGGTGTTTTTCCATGTTGAGGTTGTTGTTGTTTTTCAAAGTTGAGGTTGATGTTTAATTTGTTCGTGTTTTTCAATGTTGAGGTTGTTGTTGAATTTGTTGGTGTTTTTCATTTTTGAGGTTGTTGTTGAATTTGTTGGTGTTTTTCAATGTTGAGGTTGTTGTTGTTTTTCAATGTTGAGGTTGTTGTTGAATTTGTTGGTCTTTTTCAATGTTGAGGTTGTTGTTGAATTTGTTGGTGTTTTTCAATGTTGAGGTTGTTGTTGTTTTTCAATATTGAGGTTGTTGTTGAATTTGTTTGTGTTTTTCAATGTTGAGGTTGGTGTTGAATTTGTTGGTATTTTTCAATGTTGAGGTTGTTGTTGTTTTTCAATGTTGAGGTTGTTTTTGAATTTGTTGGTGTTTTTCAATGTTGAGGTTGTTGTTGTTTTTCAATGTTGAGGTTGTTGAATTTGTTGGTCTTTTTCAATGTTGAGGTTGTTGTTTTTCAATGTTGAGGTTGTTGTTGAATTTGATGGTGTTTTTCAATTTCGAGGTTGCTGTTGAATTTGTTGGTGTTTTTCAATGTTGAAGTTGTTGTTGAATTTGTTGGTGTTTTTCAATGTTGAGGTTGTTGTTGTTTTTCAATGTTGAGGTTGTTGTTGTTTTTCAATGTTGAGGTTGTTGTTGAATTTGTTGGTGTTTTTCAATGCTGAGGTTGTTGTTGAATTTGTTGCTGTTTTTCAATGTTGAGGTTGTTGTTGTTTTTCAATGTTGAGGTTGTTGTTGTATTTGTTGGTGTTTTTCAATGTTGAGGTTGTTGTAGTTTTTCAATGTTGAGGTTGTTGTTGAATTTGTTGGTGTTTTTCAATGTCGAGGTTGTTGTTGAATTTTTTGGTGTTTTTCAATGTTGAAGTTGTTGTTGAATTTGTATGTGTTTTTCAATGTTGAGGTTGTTGTTGAATTTGTTGGTGTTTTTCAATGTTGAGGTTGTTGTTGTTTTTAAATGTTGAGGTTGTTTTTGAATTTGTTGTTGTTTTTCAATGTTGAGGTTGTTGTTGAATTTGTTGGTGTTTTTCCATGTTGAGGTTTTTGTTGTTTTTCAAGTTTGAGGTTGTTGTTAAATTTGTTGGTGTTTTTCAATGTTGAGGTTGTTGTTGAATTTGTTGGTGTTTTTCATTGTTGAGGTTGTTGTTGAATTTGTTGTTGTTTTTCAATGTAGAGGTTGTTGTTGAATTTGTTGGTGTTTTTCAATGTTGAGGTTGTTGTTGTTTTTCAATGTTGAGGTTGTTGTTGAATTTGTTGGTGTTTTTCAATTTCGAGGTTGTTGTTGAATTTGTTGGTGTTTTTCAATGTTGAAGTTGTTGTTGAACTTGTTGGTGTTTTTCAATGTTGAGGTTGTTGTTGTTTTTCAATGTTGAGGTTGTTGTTGAATTTGTTGGTGTTTTTCAATTTCGAGGTTGTTGTTGTTTTTCAAAGTTGAGGTTGTTGTTGTTTTTCGATGTTGAGGTTGTTGTGGAATTTGTTGGTGTTTTTCAATGTTGAGGTTGTTGTTGTTTTTCAATGTTGAGGTTGTTGTTGTATTTGTTGGTGCTTTTCAATGTTGAGGTTGTTGTAGTTTTTAAATGTTGAGGTTGTTGTTGAATTTGTTGGTGTTTTTCAATGTCGAGGTTGTTGTTGAATTTGAAGGTGTTTTTCAATGTTGAAGTTGTTGTTGAATTTGTTGGTGTTTTTCATTGTTGAGGTTGTAGTTTAATTTGTTGGTGTTTTTCAATGTAGAGGTTGTTGTTGTCTTTAAATGTTGAGGTTGTTGTTGAATTTGTTGGTGTTTTTTCAATTTTGAGGTTGTTGTTGTTTTTCAATGTTGAGGTTGTTGTTGAATTTGTTGGTGTTTTTCCATGTTGAGGTTGTTGTTGTTTTTCAAAGTTGAGGTTGCTGTTAAATATGTTGGTGTTTTTCAATGTTGAGGTTGTTGTTGAATTTGTTGTTGTTTTTCAATTTCGAGGTTGTTGTTGAATTTGTTGGTGTTATTCAATGTTGAAGTTGATGTTGAATTTGTTGGTGTTTTTCAATGTTGAGGTTGTTGTTGTTTTTCAATGTTGAGGTTGTTGTTGAATTTGTGGGTGTTTTTCAGTGTTGAGGTTGTTGTTTTTTTTCAATGTTGAGGTTGTTGTTGTTTTCCGATGTTGAGGTTGTTGTTGTATTTCTTGGTGCTTTTCAATGTTGAGGTTGTTGTAGTTTTTCAATGTTGAGGTTGTTGTTGAATTTGTTGGTGTTTTTCAATGTCGAGGTTGTTGTTGAATTTGTGGGTGTTTTTCAATGTTGAAGTTGTTGTTGAATTTGTTGGTGTTTTTCATTGTTGAGGTTGTTGTTGAATTTGTTGGTGTCTTTAAATGTTGAGGTTGTTGCTAAATTTGTTGGTGTTTCTCAATTTTGAGATTGTTGTTGTTTTTTAATGTTGAGGTTGTTGTTGAATTTGTTGGTGTTTTTCATTGTTGAGGTTGTTGTTGAATTTGTTGGTGTTTTTCAATGTTGAGGTTGTTGTTGTTTTTCAATGTTGAGGTTGTTGTTGAATTTGTTGGTGTTTTTCAATGTTGAGGTTGTTGTTGTTTTTCAATGTTGAGGTTGTTGTTGAATTTGTTGGTGCTTTTCAATTTCGAGGTTGTTGTAGAATTTGTTGGTGTTCTTCAATGTTGAAGTTTTTATTGAATTTGTTGGTGTTTTTCAATGTTGAGGTTGTTGTTGTTTTTCAATGTTGAGGTTGTTGTTGAATTTGTTGGTGTTTTTCAATGTCGAGGTTGTTGTTGAATTTGTTGGTTTTTTTCAATGTTGAAGTTGTTGTTGAATTTGTTGGTGTTTTTCAAAGTTGAGGTTGTTGTTGTTTTTCAATGTTGAGGTTGTTGTTGAATTTGTAGGTGTTTTTCAATTTTGAGGTTGTTGTTGTTTTTCAATGTTGAGGTTGTTGTTGAATTTGTTGGTGTTTTTCAATGTTGAGGTTGTTGTTGTTTTTCAATGTTGAGGTTGTTGTTGAATTTGTAGGTGTTTTTCAATTTTGAGGTTGTTGTTGTTTTTCAATGTTGAGGTTGTTGTTGAATTTGTTGGTGTTTTTCCATGTTGAGGTTGTTGTTGTTTTTCAAAGTTGAGGTTGATGTTTAATTTGTTCGTGTTTTTCAATGTTGAGGTTGTTGTTGAATTTGTTGGTGTTTTTCATTTTTGAGGTTGTTGTTGAATTTGTTGGTGTTTTTCAATGTTGAGGTTGTTGTTGTTTTTCAATGTTGAGGTTGTTGTTGAATTTGTTGGTCTTTTTCAATGTTGAGGTTGTTGTTGAATTTGTTGGTGTTTTTCAATGTTGAGGTTGTTGTTGTTTTTCAATATTGAGGTTGTTGTTGAATTTGTTTGTGTTTTTCAATGTTGAGGTTGGTGTTGAATTTGTTGGTATTTTTCAATGTTGAGGTTGTTGTTGTTTTTCAATGTTGAGGTTGTTTTTGAATTTGTTGGTGTTTTTCAATGTTGAGGTTGTTGTTGTTTTTCAATGTTGAGGTTGTTGAATTTGTTGGTCTTTTTCAATGTTGAGGTTGTTGTTTTTCAATGTTGAGGTTGTTGTTGAATTTGATGGTGTTTTTCAATTTCGAGGTTGCTGTTGAATTTGTTGGTGTTTTTCAATGTTGAAGTTGTTGTTGAATTTGTTGGTGTTTTTCAATGTTGAGGTTGTTGTTGTTTTTCAATGTTGAGGTTGTTGTTGTTTTTCAATGTTGAGGTTGTTGTTGAATTTGTTGGTGTTTTTCAATGCTGAGGTTGTTGTTGAATTTGTTGCTGTTTTTCAATGTTGAGGTTGTTGTTGTTTTTCAATGTTGAGGTTGTTGTTGTATTTGTTGGTGTTTTTCAATGTTGAGGTTGTTGTAGTTTTTCAATGTTGAGGTTGTTGTTGAATTTGTTGGTGTTTTTCAATGTCGAGGTTGTTGTTGAATTTTTTGGTGTTTTTCAATGTTGAAGTTGTTGTTGAATTTGTATGTGTTTTTCAATGTTGAGGTTGTTGTTGAATTTGTTGGTGTTTTTCAATGTTGAGGTTGTTGTTGTTTTTAAATGTTGAGGTTGTTTTTGAATTTGTTGTTGTTTTTCAATGTTGAGGTTGTTGTTGAATTTGTTGGTGTTTTTCCATGTTGAGGTTTTTGTTGTTTTTCAAGTTTGAGGTTGTTGTTAAATTTGTTGGTGTTTTTCAATGTTGAGGTTGTTGTTGAATTTGTTGGTGTTTTTCATTGTTGAGGTTGTTGTTGAATTTGTTGTTGTTTTTCAATGTAGAGGTTGTTGTTGAATTTGTTGGTGTTTTTCAATGTTGAGGTTGTTGTTGTTTTTCAATGTTGAGGTTGTTGTTGAATTTGTTGGTGTTTTTCAATTTCGAGGTTGTTGTTGAATTTGTTGGTGTTTTTCAATGTTGAAGTTGTTGTTGAACTTGTTGGTGTTTTTCAATGTTGAGGTTGTTGTTGTTTTTCAATGTTGAGGTTGTTGTTGAATTTGTTGGTGTTTTTCAATTTCGAGGTTGTTGTTGTTTTTCAAAGTTGAGGTTGTTGTTGTTTTTCGATGTTGAGGTTGTTGTGGAATTTGTTGGTGTTTTTCAATGTTGAGGTTGTTGTTGTTTTTCAATGTTGAGGTTGTTGTTGTATTTGTTGGTGCTTTTCAATGTTGAGGTTGTTGTAGTTTTTAAATGTTGAGGTTGTTGTTGAATTTGTTGGTGTTTTTCAATGTCGAGGTTGTTGTTGAATTTGAAGGTGTTTTTCAATGTTGAAGTTGTTGTTGAATTTGTTGGTGTTTTTCATTGTTGAGGTTGTAGTTTAATTTGTTGGTGTTTTTCAATGTAGAGGTTGTTGTTGTCTTTAAATGTTGAGGTTGTTGTTGAATTTGTTGGTGTTTTTCAATTTTGAGGTTGTTGTTGTTTTTCAATGTTGAGGTTGTTGTTGAATTTGTTGGTGTTTTTCCATGTTGAGGTTGTTGTTGTTTTTCAAAGTTGAGGTTGCTGTTAAATATGTTGGTGTTTTTCAATGTTGAGGTTGTTGTTGAATTTGTTGTTGTTTTTCAATTTCGAGGTTGTTGTTGAATTTGTTGGTGTTATTCAATGTTGAAGTTGATGTTGAATTTGTTGGTGTTTTTCAATGTTGAGGTTGTTGTTGTTTTTCAATGTTGAGGTTGTTGTTGAATTTGTGGGTGTTTTTCAGTGTTGAGGTTGTTGTTTTTTTTCAATGTTGAGGTTGTTGTTGTTTTCCGATGTTGAGGTTGTTGTTGTATTTCTTGGTGCTTTTCAATGTTGAGGTTGTTGTAGTTTTTCAATGTTGAGGTTGTTGTTGAATTTGTTGGTGTTTTTCAATGTCGAGGTTGTTGTTGAATTTGTGGGTGTTTTTCAATGTTGAAGTTGTTGTTGAATTTGTTGGTGTTTTTCATTGTTGAGGTTGTTGTTGAATTTGTTGGTGTCTTTAAATGTTGAGGTTGTTGCTAAATTTGTTGGTGTTTCTCAATTTTGAGATTGTTGTTGTTTTTTAATGTTGAGGTTGTTGTTGAATTTGTTGGTGTTTTTCATTGTTGAGGTTGTTGTTGAATTTGTTGGTGTTTTTCAATGTTGAGGTTGTTGTTGTTTTTCAATGTTGAGGTTGTTGTTGAATTTGTTGGTGTTTTTCAATGTTGAGGTTGTTGTTGTTTTTCAATGTTGAGGTTGTTGTTGAATTTGTTGGTGCTTTTCAATTTCGAGGTTGTTGTAGAATTTGTTGGTGTTCTTCAATGTTGAAGTTTTTATTGAATTTGTTGGTGTTTTTCAATGTTGAGGTTGTTGTTGTTTTTCAATGTTGAGGTTGTTGTTGAATTTGTTGGTGTTTTTCAATGTCGAGGTTGTTGTTGAATTTGTTGGTTTTTTTCAATGTTGAAGTTGTTGTTGAATTTGTTGGTGTTTTTCAAAGTTGAGGTTGTTGTTGTTTTTCAATGTTGAGGTTGTTGTTGAATTTGTAGGTGTTTTTCAATTTTGAGGTTGTTGTTGTTTTTCAATGTTGAGGTTGTTGTTGAATTTGTTGGTGTTTTTCAATGTTGAGGTTGTTGTTGTTTTTCAAAGTTGAGGTTGATGTTTAATTTGTTCGTGTTTTTCAATGTTGAGGTTGTTGTTGAATTTGTTGGTGTTTTTCATTTTTGAGGTTGTTGTTGAATTTGTTGGTGTTTTTCAATGTTGAGGTTGTTGTTGTTTTTCAATGTTGAGGTTGTTGTTGAATTTGTTGGTCTTTTTCAATGTTGAGGTTGTTGTTGAATTTGTTGGTGTTTTTCAATGTTGAGGTTGTTGTTGTTTTTCAATATTGAGGTTGTTGTTGAATTTGTTTGTGTTTTTCAATGTTGAGGTTGGTGTTGAATTTGTTGGTATTTTTCAATGTTGAGGTTGTTGTTGTTTTTCAATGTTGAGGTTGTTTTTGAATTTGTTGGTGTTTTTCAATGTTGAGGTTGTTGTTGTTTTTCAATGTTGAGGTTGTTGAATTTGTTGGTCTTTTTCAATGTTGAGGTTGTTGTTTTTCAATGTTGAGGTTGTTGTTGAATTTGATGGTGTTTTTCAATTTCGAGGTTGCTGTTGAATTTGTTGGTGTTTTTCAATGTTGAAGTTGTTGTTGAATTTGTTGGTGTTTTTCAATGTTGACGTTGTAGTTGTTTTTCAATGTTGAGGTTGTTGTTGAATTTGTTGGTGTTTTTCAATGTTGAGGTTGTTGTTGTTTTTCAATGTTGAGGTTGTTGTTGTTTTTCAATGTTGAGGTTGTTGTTGAATTTGCTGGTGTTTTTCAATGCTGAGGTTGTTGTTGAATTTGTTGCTGTTTTTCAATGTTGAGGTTGTTGTTGTTTTTCAATGTTGAGGTTGTTGTTGTATTTGTTGGTGTTTTTCAATGTTGAGGTTGTTGTAGTTTTTCAATGTTGAGGTTGTTGTTGAATTTGTTGGTGTTTTTCAATGTCGAGGTTGTTGTTGAATTTTTTGGTGTTTTTCAATGTTGAAGTTGTTGTTGAATTTGTATGTGTTTTTCAATTTTGAGGTTGTTGTTGAATTTGTTGGTGTTTTTCAATGTTGAGGTTGTTGTTGTTTTTAAATGTTGAGGTTGTTTTTGAATTTGTTGTTGTTTTTCAATGTTGAGGTTGTTGTTGAATTTGTTGGTGTTTTTCCATGTTGAGGTTGTTGTTGTTTTTCAAGTTTGAGGTTGTTGTTAAATTTGTTGGTGTTTTTCAATGTTGAGGTTGTTGTTGAATTTGTTGGTGTTTTTCATTGTTGATGTTGTTGTTGAATTTGTTGGTGTTTTTCAATGTTGAGGTTGTTGTTGTTTTTCAATGTTGAGGTTGTTGTTGAATTTGTTGGTGTTTTTCAATGTTGAGGTTGTTGTTGTTTTTCAATGTTGAGGTTGTTGTTGAATTTGTTGGTGTTTTTCAATTTCGAGGTTGTTGTTGAATTTGTTGGTGTTTTTCAATGTTGAAGTTGTTGTTGAATTTGTTGGTGTTTTTCAATGTTGAGGTTGTTGTTGTTTTTCAATGTTGAGGTTGTTGTTGAATTTGTTGGTGTTTTTCAATGTTGAGGTTGTTGTTCTTTTTCAATGTTGAGGTTGTTGTTGTTTTTCGATGTTGAGGTTGATGTTGAATTTGTTGGTGTTTTTCAATGTTGAGGTTGTTGTTGAATTTGTTGGTGTTTTTCAATGTTGAGGTTGTTGTTGTTTTTCAATGTTGAGGTTGTTGCTGAATTTGTTGGTGTTTTTCAATGTTGAGGTTGTTGTTGTTTTTCAATGTTGAGGTTGTTGTTGAATTTGTTGGTGTTTTTCAATTTCGAGGTTGTTGAATTTGTTGGTGTTTTTCAATGTTGAAGTTGTTGTTGAATTTGTTGGTGTTTTTCAATGTTGAGGTTGTTGTTGAATTTGTTGGTGTTTTTCAATGTTGAGGTTGTTGTTGTTTTTCAATGTTGAGGGTGTTGTTGTTTTTCGATGTTGAGGTTGTTGTTGAATTTGTTGGTGTTTTTCAATGTTGAGGTTGTTGTTGTTTTTCAATGTTAAGGTTGTTGTTGTATTTGTTGCTGTTTTCAATGTTGAGGTTGTTGTAGTTTTTCAATGTTGAGGTTGTTGTTGAATTTGTTGGTGTTTTTCAATGTCGAGGTTGTTGTTGAATTTGTTGGTGTTTTTCAATGTTGAAGTTGTTGTTGAATTTGTTGGTGTTTTTCATTGTTGAGGTTGTTGTTGAATTTGTTGGTGTTTTTCAATGTTGATGTTGTTGTTGTCTTTAAATGTTGAGGTTGTTGTTGAATTTGTTGGTGTTTTTCAATTTTAAGGTTGTTGTTGTTTTTCAATGTTGAGGTTGTAGTTGAATTTGTTGGTGTTTTTCCATGTTGAGGTTGTTGTTGTTTTTCAAAGTTGAGGTTGTTGTTAAATTTGTTGGTGTTTTTCAATGTTGTGGTTGTTGTTGTTTTTCAATGTTGAGGTTGTTGTTGTTTTTCGATGTTGAGGTTGTTGTTGAATTTGTTGGTGTTTTTCAATGTTGAGGTTGTTGTTGAATTTATTGGTGTTTTTCAATGTTGAGGTTGTTGTTGTTTTTCAATGTTGAGGTTGTTGCTGAATTTCTTGGTGTTTTTCAATGTTGAGGTTGTTGTTGTTTTTCAATGTTGAGGTTGTTGTTGAATTTGTTGGTGTTTTTCAATTTCGAGGTTGTTGTTGAATTTGTTGGTGTTTTTCAATGTTGAAGTTGTTGTTGAATTTGTTGGTGTTTTTCAATGTTGAGGTTGTTGTTGAATTTGTTGGTGTTTTTCAATGTTGAGGTTGTTGTTGTTTTTCAATGTTGAGGGTGTTGTTGTTTTTCGATGTTTAGGTTGTTGTTGAATTTGTTGGTGTTTTTCAATGTTGAGGTTATTGTTGAATTTGTTGGTCTTTTTCAATGTTGAAGTTGTTGTTGAATTTGTTGGTGTTTTTCATTGTTGAGGTTGTTGTTGAATTTGTTGGTGTTTTTCAATGTTGAGGTTGTTGTTGTCTTTAAATGTTGAGGTTGTTGTTGAATTTATTGGTGTTTTTCCATGTTGAGGTTGTTGTTGTTTTTCAAAGTTGAGGTTGTTTTTAAATTTGTTGGTGTTTTTCAATGTTGAGGTTGTTGTTGAATTTGTTGGTGTTTTTCAATGTTGAGGTTGTTGTTGTTTTTCAATGTTGAGGTTGTTGTTGAATTTGTTGGTGTTTTTCAATGTTGAGGTTGTTGTTGTTTTTCAATGTTGAGGTTGTTGTTGAATTTGTTGGTGTTTTTCAATGTTGAGGTATTTTTTGTTTTTCAATGTTGAGGTTGTTGTTGAATTTGTTGGTGTTTTTCAATTTCGAGGTTGTTGTTGAATTTGTTGGTGTTCTTCAATGTTGAAGTTGTTGTTGAATTTGTTGGTGTTTTTCAATGTTGAGGATGTTGTTGTTTTTCAATGTTGAGGTTGTTGTTGAATTTGTTGGTGTTTTTCAATGTCGAGGTTGTTGTTGAATTTGTTGGCTTTTTTCAATGTTGAAGTTGTTGTTGAATTTGTTGGTGTTTTTCAATGTTGAGGTTGTTGTTGTTTTTCAATGTTGAGGTTGTTGTTGAATTTGTTGATGTTTTTCAATTTTGAGGTTGTTGTTGTTTTTCAATGTTGAGGTTGCTGTTGAATTTGTTGGTGTTTTTCCATGTTGAGGTTGTTGTTGTTTTTCGAAGTTGAGGTTGATGTTTAATTTGTTGGTGTTTTTCAATGTTGAGGTTGTTGTTGAATTTGTTGGTGTTTTTCATTTTTGAGGTTGTTGTTGAATTTGTTGGTGTTTTTCAATGTTGAGGTTGTTGTTGTTTTTCAATGTTGAGATTGTTGTTCAATTTGTTGGTGTTTTTCAATGTTGAGGTTGTTGTTGAATTTGTTGGTGTTTATCAATGTTGAGGTTGTTGTTGTTTTTCAATATTGAGGTTGTTGTTGAATTTGTTTGTGTTTTTCAATGTTGAGGTTGGTGTTGAATTTGTTGGTATTTTTCAATGTTGAGGTTGTTGTTGTTTTTCAATGTTGAGGTTGTTTTTGAATGTGTTGGTGTTTTTCAATGTTGAGGTTGTTGTTGTTTTTCAATGTTGAGGTTGTTGAATTTGTTGGTGTTTTTCAATGTTGAGGTTGTTGTTGTTTTTCAATGTTGAGGTTCTTGTTGAATTTGTTGGTGTCTTTCAATTTCGAGGTTGCTGTTGAATTTGTTGGTGTTTTTCAATGTTGAAGTTGTTGTTGAATTTGTTGGTGTTTTTCAATGTTGAGGTTGTTGTTGTTTTTCAATATTGAGGTTGTTGTTGAATTTGTTGGTGTTTTTCAATGTTGAGGTTGTTGTTGTTTTTCAATGTTGAGGTTGTTGTTGTTTTTCAATGTTGAGGTTGTTGTTGAATTTGTTGCTGTTTTTCAATGCTCAGGTTGTTGTTGAATTTGTTGCTGTTTTTCAATGTTGAGGTTGTTGTTGTTTTTCAATGTTGAGGTTGTTGTTGTATTTGTTGGTGTTTTTCAATGTTGAGGTTGTTGTAGTTTTTCAATGTTGAGGTTGTTGTTGAATTTGTTGGTGTTTTTCAATGTCGAGGTTGTTGTTGAATTTGTTGGTGTTTTTCAATGTTGAAGTTGTTGTTGAATTTGTATGTGTTTTTCAATGTTGAGGTTGTTGTTGAATTTGTTGGTGTTTTTCAATGTTGAGGTTGTTGTTGTTTTTAAATGTTGAGATTGTTGTTGAATTTGTTGGTGTTTATCAATTTTGAGGTTGTTGTTGTTTTTCAATGTTGAGGTTGTTGTTGAATTTGTTCGTGTTTTTCCATGTTGAGGTTGTTGTTGTTTTTCAAGTTTGAGGTTGTTGTTAAATTTGTTGGTGTTTTTCAATGTTGAGGTTGTTGTTGAATTTGTTGGTGTTTTTCATTGTTGAGGTTGTTGTTGAATTTGTTGGTGTTTTTCAATGTTGAGGTTGTTGTTGTTTTTCAATGTAGAGGTTGTTGTTGAATTTGTTGGTGTTTTTCAATGTTGAGGTTGTTGTTGTTTTTCAATGTTGAGGTTGCTGTTGAATTTGTTGGTGTTTTTCAATTTCGAGGTTGTTGTTGAATTTGTTGGTGTTTTTCAAAGTTGAAGTTGTTGTTGAACTTGTTGGTGTTTTTCAATGTTGAGGTTGTTGTTGTTTTTCAGTGTTGAGGTTGTTGTTGAATTTGTTGGTGTTTTTCAATTTCGAGGTTGTTGCTGTTTATCAATGTTGAGGTTGTTGTTGTTTTTCGATGTTGAGGTTGTTGTTGAATATGTTGGTGTTTTTCAATGTTGAGGTTGTTGTTGTTTTTCAATGTTGAGGTTGTTGTTGAATTTGTTGGTGTTTTTCAATGTTGAGGTTGTTGTTGTTTTCCAATGTTGAGGTTGTTGTTGAATTTGTTGGTGCTTTTCAATTTCGAGGTTGTTGTTGAATTTGTTGGTGTTCTTCAATGTTGAAGTTTTTATTGAATTTGTTGGTGTTTTTCAATGTTGAGGTTGTTGTTGTTTTTCAATGTTGAGGTTGTTGTTGAATTTGTTGGTGTTTTTCAATGTCGAGGTTGTTGTTGAATTTGTAGGTTTTTTTCAATGTTGAAGTTGTTGTTGAATTTGTTGGTGTTTTTCAAAGTTGAGGTTGTTGTTGTTTTTCAATGTTGAGGTTGTTGTTGAATTTGTAGGTGTTTTTCAATTTTGAGGTTGTTGTTGTTTTTCAATGTTGAGTTTGTTGTTGAATTTGTTGGTGTTTTTCCATGTTGAGGTTGTTGTTGTTTTTCAAAGTTGAGGTTGTGTTTAATTTGTTCGTGTTTTTCAATGTTGAGGTTGTTGTTGAATTTGTTGGTGTTTTTCATTTTTGAGGTTGTTGTTGAATTTGTTGGTGTTTTTCAATGTTGAGGTTGTTGTTGTTTTTCAATGTTGAGGTTGTTGTTGAATTTGTTGGTCTTTTTCAATGTTGAGGTTGTTGTTGAATTTGTTGGTGTTTTTCAATGTTGAGGTTGTTGTTGTTTTTCAATATTGAGGTTGTTGTTGAATTTGTTTGTGTTTTTCAATGTTGAGGTTGGTGTTGAATTTGTTGGTATTTTTCAATGTTGAGGTTGTTGTTGTTTTTCAATGTTGAGGTTGTTTTTGAATTTGTTGGTGTTTTTCAATGTTGAGGTTGTTGTTGTTTTTCAATGTTGAGGTTGTTGAATTTGTTGGTGTTTTTCAATGTTGAGGTTGTTGTTTTTCAATGTTGAGGTTGTTGTTGAATTTGATGGTGTTTTTCAATTTCGAGGTTGCTGTTGAATTTGTTGGTGTTTTTCAATGTTGAAGTTGTTGTTGAATTTGTTGGTGTTTTTCAATGTTGAGGTTGTAGTTGTTTTTCAATGTTGAGGTTGTTGTTGAATTTGTTGGTGTTTTTCAATGTTGAGGTTGTTGTTGTTTTTCAATGTTGAGGTTGTTGTTGTTTTTCAATGTTGAGGTTG
Source organism: Isurus oxyrinchus (assembly GCA_026770705.1). Taxonomy (NCBI): domain Eukaryota; kingdom Metazoa; phylum Chordata; class Chondrichthyes; order Lamniformes; family Lamnidae; genus Isurus; species Isurus oxyrinchus. The sequence goes on along the minus strand of JANJGN010000120.1, from coordinate 1,240,713 downwards.
TTGTTGAATTTGTTGGTGTTTTTCAATGCTGAGGTTGTTGTTGAATTTGTTGCTGTTTTTCAATGTTGAGGTTGTTGTTGGTTTTCAATGTTGAGGTTGTTGTTGTATTTGTTGGTGTTTTTCACTGTTGAGGTTGTTGTAGTTTTTCAATGTTGAGGTTGTTGTTGAATTTGTTGGTGTTTTTCAATGTCGAGGTTGTTGTTGAATTTGTTGGTGTTTTTCAATGTTGAAGTTGTTGTTGAATTTGTATGTGTTTTTCAATGTTGAGGTTGTTGTTGAATTTGCTGTTGTTTTTCAATGTTGAGGTTGTTGTTGTTTTTAAATGTTGAGGTTGTTTTTGAATTTGTTGTTGTTTTTCAATGTTGAGGTTGTTGTTGAATTTGTTGGTGTTTTTCCATGTTGAGGTTGTTGTTGTTTTTCAAGTTTGAGGTTGTTGTTAAATTTGTTGGTGTTTTTCAATGTTGAGGTTGTTGTTGAATTTGTTGGTGTTTTTCATTGTTGATGTTGTTGTTGAATTTGTTGGTGTTTTTCAATGTTGAGGTTGTTGTTGTTTTTCAATGTTGAGGTTGTTGTTGAATTTGTTGGTGTTTTTCAATGTTGAGGTTGTTCTTGTTTTTCAATGTTGACGTTGTTGTTGAATTTGTTGGTGTTTTTCAATTTCGAGGTTGTTGTTGAATTTGTTGGTGTTTTTCAATGTTGAAGTTGTTGTTGAATTTGTTGGTGTTTTTCAATGTTGAGGTTGTTGTTGTTTTTCAATGTTGAGGTTGTTGTTGAATTTGTTGGTGTTTTTCAATGTTGAGGTTGTTGTTCTTTTTCAATGTTGAGGTTGTTGTTGTTTTTCGATGTTGAGGTTGATGTTGAATTTGTTGGTGTTTTTCAATGTTGAGGTTGTTGTTGAATTTGTTGGTGTTTATCAATGTTGAGGTTGTTGTTGTTTTTCAATATTGAGGTTGTTGTTCAATTTGTTTGTGTTTTTCAATGTTGAGGTTGGTGTTGAATTTGTTGGTATTTTTCAATGTTGAGGTTGTTGTTGTTTTTCAATGTTGAGGTTGTTTTTGAATGTGTTGGTGTTTTTCAATGTTGAGGTTGTTGTTGTTTTTCAATGTTGAGGTTGTTGAATTTGTTGGTGTTTTTCAATGTTGAGGTTGTTGTTGTTTTTCAATGTTGAGGTTCTTGTTGAATTTGTTGGTGTCTTTGAATTTCGAGGTTGTTGTTGAATTTGTTGGTGTTTTTCAATGTTGAAGTTGTTGTTGAATTTGTTGGTGTTTTTCAATGTTGAGGTTGTTGTTGTTTTTCAATATTGAGGTTGTTGTTGAATTTGTTGGTGTTTTTCAATGTTGAGGTTGTTGTTGTTTTTCAATGTTGAGGTTGTTGTTGTTTTTCAATGTTGAGGTTGTTGTTGAATTTGTTGCTGTTTTTCAATGCTCAGGTTGTTGTTGAATTTGTTGCTGTTTTTCAATGTTGAGGTTGTTGTTGTTTTTCAATGTTGAGGTTGTTGTTGTATTTGTTGGTGTTTTTCAATGTTGAGGTTGTTGTAGTTTTTCAATGTTGAGGTTGTTGTTGAATTTGTTGGTGTTTTTCAATGTCGAGGTTGTTGTTGAATTTGTTGGTGTTTTTCAATGTTGAAGTTGTTGTTGAATTTGTATGTGTTTTTCAATGTTGAGGTTGTTGTTGAATTTGTTGGTGTTTTTCAATGTTGAGGTTGTTGTTGTTTTTAAATGTTGAGATTGTTGTTGAATTTGTTGGTGTTTATCAATTTTGAGGTTGTTGTTGTTTTTCAATGTTGAGGTTGTTGTTGAATTTGTTCGTGTTTTTCCATGTTGAGGTTGTTGTTGTTTTTCAAGTTTGAGGTTGTTGTTAAATTTGTTGGTGTTTTTCAATGTTGAGGTTGTTGTTGAATTTGTTGGTGTTTTTCATTGTTGAGGTTGTTGTTGAATTTGTTGGTTTTTTTCAATGCTGAGGTTGTTGTTGTTTTTCAATGTAGAGGTTGTTGTTGAATTTGTTGGTGTTTTTCAATGTTGAGGTTGTTGTTGTTTTTCAATGTTGAGGTTGCTGTTGAATTTGTTGGTGTTTTTCAATTTCGAGGTTGTTGTTGAATTTGTTGGTGTTTTTCAAAGTTGAAGTTGTTGTTGAACTTGTTGGTGTTTTTCAATGTTGAGGTTGTTGTTGTTTTTCAATGTTGAGGTTGTTGTTGAATTTGTTGGTGCTTTTCAATTTCGAGGTTGTTGTAGAATTTGTTGGTGTTCTTCAATGTTGAAGTTTTTATTGAATTTGTTGGTGTTTTTCAATGTTGAGGTTGTTGTTGTTTTTCAATGTTGAGGTTGTTGTTGAATTTGTTGGTGTTTTTCAATGTCGAGGTTGTTGTTGAATTTGTAGGTTTTTTTCAATGTTGAAGTTGTTGTTGAATTTGTTGGTGTTTTTCAATTTCGAGGTTGTTGTAGAATTTGTTGGTGTTCTTCAATGTTGAAGTTTTTATTGAATTTGTTGGTGTTTTTCAATGTTGAGGTTGTTGTTGTTTTTCAATGTTGAGGTTGTTGTTGAATTTGTTGGTGTTTTTCAATGTCGAGGTTGTTGTTGAATTTGTAGGTTTTTTTCAATGTTGAAGTTGTTGTTGAATTTGTTGGTGTTTTTCAAAGTTGAGGTTGTTGTTGTTTTTCAATGTTGAGGTTGTTGTTGAATTTGTAGGTGTTTTTCAATTTTGAGGTTGTTGTTGTTTTTCAATGTTGAGTTTGTTGTTGAATTTGTTGGTGTTTTTCCATGTTGAGGTTGTTGTTGTTTTTCAAAGTTGAGGTTGATGTTTAATTTGTTCGTGTTTTTCAATGTTGAGGTTGTTGTTGAATTTGTTGGTGTTTTTCATTTTTGAGGTTGTTGTTGAATTTGTTGGTGTTTTTCAATGTTGAGGTTGTTGTTGTTTTTCAATGTTGAGGTTGTTGTTGAATTTGTTGGTCTTTTTCAATGTTGAGGTTGTTGTTGAATTTGTTGGTGTTTTTCAATGTTGAGGTTGTTGTTGTTTTTCAATATTGAGGTTGTTGTTGAATTTGTTTGTGTTTTTCAATGTTGAGGTTGGTGTTGAATTTGTTGGTATTTTTCAATGTTGAGGTTGTTGTTGTTTTTCAATGTTGAGGTTGTTTTTGAATTTGTTGGTGTTTTTCAATGTTGAGGTTGTTGTTGTTTTTCAATGTTGAGGTTGTTGAATTTGTTGGTGTTTTTCAATGTTGAGGTTGTTGTTTTTCAATGTTGAGGTTGTTGTTGAATTTTATGGTGTTTTTCAATTTCGAGGTTGCTGTTGAATTTGTTGGTGTTTTTCAATGTTGAAGTTGTTGTTGAATTTGTTGGTGTTTTTCAATGTTGAGGTTGTAGTTGTTTTTCAATGTTGAGGTTGTTGTTGAATTTGTTGGTGTTTTTCAATGTTGAGGTTGTTGTTGTTTTTCAATGTTGAGGTTGTTGTTGTTTTTCAATGTTGAGGTTGTTGTTGAATTTGTTGGTGTTTTTCAATGCTGAGGTTGTTGTTGAATTTGTTGCTGTTTTTCAATGTTGAGGTTGTTGTTGGTTTTCAATGTTGAGGTTGTTGTTGTATTTGTTGGTGTTTTTCAATGTTGAGGTTGTTGTAGTTTTTCAATGTTGAGGTTGTTGTTGAATTTGTTGGTGTTTTTCAATGTCGAGGTTGTTGTTGAATTTGTTGGTGTTTTTCAATGTTGAAGTTGTTGTTGAATTTGTATGTGTTTTTCAATGTTGAGGTTGTTGTTGAATTTGCTGTTGTTTTTCAATGTTGAGGTTGTTGTTGTTTTTAAATGTTGAGGTTGTTTTTGAATTTGTTGTTGTTTTTCAATGTTGAGGTTGTTGTTGAATTTGTTGGTGTTTTTCCATGTTGAGGTTGTTGTTGTTTTTCAAGTTTGAGGTTGTTGTTAAATTTGTTGGTGTTTTTCAATGTTGAGGTTGTTGTTGAATTTGTTGGTGTTTTTCATTGTTGATGTTGTTGTTGAATTTGTTGGTGTTTTTCAAAGTTGAGGTTGTTGTTGTTTTTCAATGTTGAGGTTGTTGTTGAATTTGTTGGTGTTTTTCAATGTTGAGGTTGTTGTTGTTTTTCAATGTTGAGGTTGTTGTTGAATTTGTTGGTGTTTTTCAATTTCGAGGTTGTTGTTGAATTTGTTGGTGTTTTTCAATGTTGAAGTTGTTGTTGAATTTGTTGGTGTTTTTCAATGTTGAGGTTGTTGTTGTTTTTCAATGTTGAGGTTGTTGTTGAATTTGTTGGTGTTTTTCAATGTTGAGGTTGTTGTTCTTTTTCAATGTTGAGGTTGTTGTTGTTTTTCGATGTTGAGGTTGATGTTGAATTTGTTGGTGTTTTTCAATGTTGAGGTTGTTGTTGAATTTGTTGGTGTTTATCAATGTTGAGGTTGTTGTTGTTTTTCAATATTGAGGTTGTTGTTGAATTTGTTTGTGTTTTTCAATGTTGAGGTTGGTGTTGAATTTGTTGGTATTTTTCAATGTTGAGGTTGTTTTTGAATGTGTTGGTGTTTTTCAATGTTGAGGTTGTTGTTGTTTTTCAATGTTGAGGTTGTTGAATTTGTTGGTGTTTTTCAATGTTGAGGTTGTTGTTGTTTTTCAATGTTGAGGTTCTTGTTGAATTTGTTGGTGTCTTTGAATTTCGAGGTTGTTGTTGAATTTGTTGGTGTTTTTCAATGTTGAAGTTGTTGTTGAATTTGTTGGTGTTTTTCAATGTTGAGGTTGTTGTTGTTTTTCAATATTGAGGTTGTTGTTGAATTTGTTGGTGTTTTTCAATGTTGAGGTTGTTGTTGTTTTTCAATGTTGAGGTTGTTGTTGTTTTTCAATGTTGAGGTTGTTGTTGAATTTGTTGCTGTTTTTCAATGCTCAGGTTGTTGTTGAATTTGTTGCTGTTTTTCAATGTTGAGGTTGTTGTTGTTTTTCAATGTTGAGGTTGTTGTTGTATTTGTTGGTGTTTTTCAATGTTGAGGTTGTTGTAGTTTTTCAATGTTGAGGTTGTTGTTGAATTTGTTGGTGTTTTTCAATGTCGAGGTTGTTGTTGAATTTGTTGGTGTTTTTCAATGTTGAAGTTGTTGTTGAATTTGTATGTGTTTTTCAATGTTGAGGTTGTTGTTGAATTTGTTGGTGTTTTTCAATGTTGAGGTTGTTGTTGTTTTTAAATGTTGAGATTGTTGTTGAATTTGTTGGTGTTTATCAATTTTGAGGTTGTTGTTGTTTTTCAATGTTGAGGTTGTTGTTGAATTTGTTCGTGTTTTTCCATGTTGAGGTTGTTGTTGTTTTTCAAGTTTGAGGTTGTTGTTAAATTTGTTGGTGTTTTTCAATGTTGAGGTTGTTGTTGAATTTGTTGGTGTTTTTCATTGTTGAGGTTGTTGTTGAATTTGTTGGTGTTTTTCAATGTTGAGGTTGTTGTTGTTTTTCAATGTAGAGGTTGTTGTTGAATTTGTTGGTGTTTTTCAATGTAGAGGTTGTTGTTGTTTTTCAATGTTGAGGTTGCTGTTGAATTTGTTGGTGTTTTTCAATTTCGAGGTTGTTGTTGAATTTGTTGGTGTTTTTCAATGTTGAGGTTGTTGTTGTTTTTCAGTGTTGAGGTTGTTGTTGAATTTGTTGGTGTTTTTCAATTTCGAGGTTGTTGCTGTTTATCAATGTTGAGTTTGTTGTTGTTTTTCGATGTTGAGGTTGTTGTTGAATATGTTGGTGTTTTTCAATGTTGAGGTTGTTGTTGTTTTTCAATGTTGAGGTTGTTGTTGAATTTGTTGGTGTTTTTCAATGTTGAGGTTGTTGTTGTTTTTCAATGTTGAGGTTGTTGTTGAATTTGTTGGTGCTTTTCAATTTCGAGGTTGTTGTAGAATTTGTTGGTGTTCTTCAATGTTGAAGTTTTTATTGAATTTGTTGGTGTTTTTCAATGTTGAGGTTGTTGTTGTTTTTCAATGTTGAGGTTGTTGTTGAATTTGTTGGTGTTTTTCAATGTCGAGGTTGTTGTTGAATTTGTTGGTTTTTTTCAATGTTGAAGTTGTTGTTGAATTTGTTGGTGTTTTTCAAAGTTGAGGTTGTTGTTGTTTTTCAATGTTGAGGTTGTTGTTGAATTTGTAGGTGTTTTTCAATTTTGAGGTTGTTGTTGTTTTTCAATGTTGAGTTTGTTGTTGAATTTGTTGGTGTTTTTCCATGTTGAGGTTGTTGTTGTTTTTCAAAGTTGAGGTTGATGTTTAATTTGTTCGTGTTTTTCAATGTTGAGGTTGTTGTTGAATTTGTTGGTGTTTTTCATTTTTGAGGTTGTTGTTGAATTTGTTGGTGTTTTTCAATGTTGAGGTTGTTGTTGTTTTTCAATGTTGAGGTTGTTGTTGAATTTGTTGGTGTTTTTCAATGTTGAGGTTGTTGTTGTTTTTCAATATTGAGGTTGTTGTTGAATTTGTTTGTGTTTTTCAATGTTGAGGTTGGTGTTGAATTTGTTGGTATTTTTCAATGTTGAGGTTGTTGTTGTTTTTCAATGTTGAGGTTGTTTTTGAATTTGTTGGTGTTTTTCAATGTTGAGGTTGTTGTTGTTTTTCAATGTTGAGGTTGTTGAATTTGTTGGTGTTTTTCAATGTTGAGGTTGTTGTTTTTCAATGTTGAGGTTGTTGTTGAATTTGATGGTGTTTTTCAATTTCGAGGTTGATGTTGAATTTGTTGGTGTTTTTCAATGTTGAAGTTGTTTTTGAATTTGTTGGTGTTTTTCAATGTTGAGGTTGTAGTTGTTTTTCAATGTTGAGGTTGTTGTTGAATTTGTGGGTGTTTTTCAATGTTGAGGTTGTTGTTGTTTTTCAATGTTGAGGTTGTTGTTGTTTTTCAATGTTGAGGTTGTTGTTGAATTTGTTGGTGTTTTTCAATGCTGAGGTTGTTGTTGAATTTGTTGCTGTTTTTCAATGTTGAGGTTGTTGTTGGTTTTCAATGTTGAGGTTGTTGTTGTATTTGTTGGTGTTTTTCAATGTTGAGGTTGTTGTACTTTTTCAATGTTGAGGTTGTTGTTGAATTTGTTGGTGTTTTTCAATGTCGAGGTTGTTGTTGAATTTGTTGGTGTTTTTCAATGTTGAAGTTGTTGTTGAATTTGTATGTGTTTTTCAATGTTGAGGTTGTTGTTGAATTTGTTGGTGTTTTTCAATGTTGAGGTTGTTGTTGTTTTTAAATGTTGAGGTTGTTTTTGAATTTGTTGTTGTTTTTCAATGTTGAGGTTGTTGTTGAATTTGTTGGTGTTTCTCCATGTTGAGGTTGTTGTTGTTTTTCAAGTTTGAGGTTGTTGTTAAATTTGTTGGTGTTTTTCAATGTTGAGGTTGTTGTTGAATTTGTTGGTGTTTTTCATTGTTGATGTTGTTGTTGAATTTGTTGGTGTTTTTCAATGTTGAGGTTGTTGTTGTTTTTCAATGTTGAGGTTGTTGTTGAATTTGTTGGTGTTTTTCAATGTTGAGGTTGTTGTTGTTTTTCAATGTTGAGGTTGTTGTTGAATTTGTTGGTGTTTTTCAATTTCGAGGTTGTTGTTGAATTTGTTGGTGTTTTTCAATGTTGAAGTTGTTGTTGAATTTGTTGGTGTTTTTCAATGTTGAGGTTGTTGTTGTTTTTCAATGTTGAGGTTGTTGTTGAATTTGTTGGTGTTTTTCAATGTTGAGGTTGTTGTTCTTTTTCAATGTTGAGGTTGTTGTTGTTTTTCGATGTTGAGGTTGATGTTGAATTTGTTGGTGTTTTTCAATGTTGAGGTTGTTGTTGAATTTGTTGGTGTTTTTCAATGTTGAGGTTGTTGTTGTTTTTCAATGTTGAGGTTGTTGCTGAATTTGTTGGTGTTTTTCAATGTTGAGGTTGTTGTTGTTTTTCAATGTTGAGGTTGTTGTTGAATTTGTTGGTGTTTTTCAATTTCGAGGTTGTTGAATTTGTTGGTGTTTTTCAATGTTGAAGTTGTTGTTGAATTTGTTGGTGTTTTTCAATGTTGAGGTTGTTGTTGAATTTGTTGGTGTTTTTCAATGTTGAGGTTGTTGTTGTTTTTCAATGTTGAGGGTGTTGTTGTTTTTCGATGTTGAGGTTGTTGTTGAATTTGTTGGTGTTTTTCAATGTTGAGGTTGTTGTTGTTTTTCAATGTTAAGGTTGTTGTTGTATTTGTTGGTGTTTTCAATGTTGAGGTTGTTGTGGTTTTTCAATGTTGAGGTTGTTGTTGAATTTGTTGGTGTTTTTCAATGTCGAGGTTGTTGTTGAATTTGTTGGTGTTTTTCAATGTTGAAGTTGTTGTTGAATTTGTTGGTGTTTTTCATTGTTGAGGTTGTCGTTGAATTTGTTGGTGTTTTTCAATGTTGTGGTTGTTGTTGTTTTTCAATGTTGAGGTTGTTGTTGTTTTTCGATGTTGAGGTTGTTGTTGAATTTGTTGGTGTTTTTCAATGTTGAGGTTGTTGTTGAATTTATTGGTGTTTTTCAATGTTGAGGTTGTTGTTGTTTTTCAATGTTGAGGTTGTTGCTGAATTTCTTGGTGTTTTTCAATGTTGAGGTTGTTGTTGTTTTTCAATGTTGAGGTTGTTGTTGAATTTGTTGGTGTTTTTCAATTTCGAGGTTGTTGTTGAATTTGTTGGTGTTTTTCAATGTTGAAGTTTTTGTTGAATTTGTTGGTGTTTTTCAATGTTGAGGTTGTTGTTGAATTTGTTGGTGTTTTTCAATGTTGAGGTTGTTGTTGTTTTTCAATGTTGAGGGGGTTGTTGTTTTTCGATGTTTAGGTTGTTGTTGAATTTGTTGGTGTTTTTCAATGTTGAGCTTATTGTTGTTTTTCAATGTTGAGGTTGTTGTTTATTTGTTGGTGCTTTTCAATGTTGAGGTTGTTTTAGTTTTTCAATGTTGAGGTTGTTGTTGAATTTGTTGGTGTTTTTCAATGTTGAGGTTGTTGTTGTTTTTCAATGTTGAGGTTGTTGTTGTTTTTCAATGTTGAGGTTGTTGTTGAATTTGTTGGTGTTTTTCAATGCTGAGGTTGTTGTTGAATTTGTTGCTGTTTTTCAATGTTGAGGTTGTTGTTGGTTTTCAATGTTGAGGTTGTTGTTGTATTTGTTGGTGTTTTTCAATGTTGAGGTTTTGTAGTTTTTCAATGTTGAGGTTGTTGTTGAATTTGTTGGTGTTTTTCAATGTCGAGGTTGTTGTTGAATTTGTTGGTGTTTTTCAATGTTGAAGTTGTTGTTGAATTTGTATGTGTTTTTCAATGTTGAGGTTGTTGTTGAATTTGTTGGTGTTTTTCAATGTTGAGGTTGTTGTTGTTTTTAAATGTTGAGGTTGTTTTTGAATTTGTTGTTGTTTTTCAATGTTGAGGTTGTTGTTGAATTTGTTGGTGTTTCTCCATGTTGAGGTTGTTGTTGTTTTTCAATGTTGAGGTTGTTGTTGAATTTGTTGGTGTTTTTCAATGTTGAGGTTGTTGTTGAATTTGTTGGTGTTTTTCATTGTTGATGTTGTTGTTGAATTTGTTGGTGTTTTTCAATGTTGAGGTTGTTGTTGTTTTTCATTGTTGAGGTTGTTGTTGAATTTGTTGGTGTTTTTCAATGTTGAGGTTGTTGTTGTTTTTCAATGTTGAGGTTGTTGTTGAATTTGTTGGTGTTTTTCAATTTCGAGGTTGTTGTTGAATTTGTTGGTGTTTTTCAATGTTGAAGTTGTTGTTGAATTTGTTGGTGTTTTTCAATGTTGAGGTTGTTGTTCTTTTTCAATGTTGAGGTTGTTGTTGTTTTTCGATGTTGAGGTTGATGTTGAATTTGTTGGTGTTTTTCAATGTTGAGGTTGTTGTTGAATTTGTTGGTGTTTTTCAATGTTGAGGTTGTTGTTGTTTTTCAATGTTGAGGTTGTTGCTGAATTTGTTGGTGTTTTTCAATGTTGAGGTTGTTGTTGTTTTTCAATGTTGAGGTTGTTGTTGAATTTGTTGGTGTTTTTCAATTTCGAGGTTGTTGAATTTGTTGGTGTTTTTCAATGTTGAAGTTGTTGTTGAATTTGTTGGTGTTTTTCAATGTTGAGGTTGTTGTTGAATTTGTTGGTGTTTTTCAATGTTGAGGTTGTTGTTGTTTTTCAATGTTGAGGGTGTTGTTGTTTTTCGATGTTGAGGTTGTTGTTGAATTTGTTGGTGTTTTTCAATGTTGAGGTTGTTGTTGTTTTTCAATGTTAAGGTTGTTGTTGTATTTGTTGGTGTTTTCAATGTTGAGGTTGTTGTAGTTTTTCAATGTTGAGGTTGTTGTTGAATTTGTTGGTGTTTTTCAATGTCGAGGTTGTTGTTGAATTTGTTGGTGTTTTTCAATGTTGAAGTTGTTGTTGAATTTGTTGGTGTTTTTCATTGTTGAGGTTGTCGTTGAATTTGTTGGTGTTTTTCAATGTTGTGGTTGTTGTTGTTTTTCAATGTTGAGGTTGTTGTTGTTTTTCGATGTTGAGGTTGTTGTTGAATGTGTTGGTGTTTTTCAATGTTGAGGTTGTTGTTGAATTTATTGGTGTTTTTCAATGTTGAGGTTGTTGTTGTTTTTCAATGTTGAGGTTGTTGCTGAATTTCTTGGTGTTTTTCAATGTTGAGGTTGTTGTTGTTTTTCAATGTTGAGGTTGTTGTTGAATTTGTTGGTGTTTTTCAATTTCGAGGTTGTTGTTGAATTTGTTGGTGTTTTTCAATGTTGAAGTTTTTGTTGAATTTGTTGGTGTTTTTCAATGTTGAGGTTGTTGTTGAATTTGTTGGTGTTTTTCAATGTTGAGGTTGTTGTTGTTTTTCAATGTTGAGGGGGTTGTTGTTTTTCGATGTTTAGGTTGTTGTTGAATTTGTTGGTGTTTTTGAATGTTGAGCTTATTGTTGTTTTTCAATGTTGAGGTTGTTGTTTATTTGTTGGTGCTTTTCAATGTTGAGGTTGTTTTAGTTTTTCAATGTTGAGGTTGTTGTTGAATTTGTTGGTGTTTTTCAATGTCGAGGTTGTTGTTGAATTTGTTGGTCTTTTTCAATGTTGAAGTTGTTGCTGAATTTGTTGTTGTTTTTCATTGTTGAGGTTGTTGTTGAATTTGTTGGTGTTTTTCAATGTTGAGGTTGTTGTTGTCTTTAAATGTTGAGGTTGTTGTTGAATTTATTGGTGTTTTTCAATTTTGAGGTTGTTGTTGTTTTTCAATGTTGAGGTTGTTGTTGAATTTGTTGGTGTTTTTCCATGTTGAGGTTGTTGTTGTTTTTCAAAGTTGAGGTTGTTTTTAAATTTGTTGGTGTTTTTCAATGTTGAGGTTGTTGTTGAATTTGTTGGTGTTTTTCATTGTTGAGGTTGTTGTTGAATTTGTTGGTGTTTTTCAATGTTGAGGTTGTTGTTGTTTTTCAATGTTGAGGTTGTTGTTGAATTTGTTGGTGTTTTTCAATGTTGAGGTTGTTGTTGTTTTTCAATGTTGAGGTTGTTGTTGAATTTGTTGGTGTTTTTCAATGTTGAGGTATTTTTTGTTTTTCAATGTTGAGGTTGTTGTTGAATTTGTTGGTGTTTTTCAATTTCGAGGTTGTTGTTGAATTTGTTGGTGTTCTTCAATGTTGAAGTTGTTGTTGAATTTGTTGGTGTTTTTCAATGTTGAGGATGTTGTTGTTTTTCAATGTTGAGGTTGTTGTTGAATTTGTTGGTGTTTTTCAATGCCGAGGTTGTTGTTGAATTTGTTGGTTTTTTTCAATGTTGAAGTTGTTGTTGAATTTGTTGGTGTTTTTCAATGTTGAGGTTGTTGTTGTTTTTCAATGTTGAGGTTGTTGTTGAATTTGTTGGTGTTTTTCAATTTTGAGGTTGTTGTTGTTTTTCAATGTTGAGGTTGCTGTTGAATTTGTTGGTGTTTTTCCATGTTGAGGTTGTTGTTGTTTTTCGAAGTTGAGGTTGATGTTTAATTTGTTGGTGTTTTTCAATGTTGAGGTTGTTGTTGAATTTGTTGGTGTTTTTCATTTTTGAGGTTGTTGTTGAATTTGTTGGTGTTTTTCAATGTTGAGGTTGTTGTTGTTTTTCAATGTTGAGATTGTTGTTCAATTTGTTGGTGTTTTTCAATGTTGAGGTTGTTGTTGAATTTGTTGGTGTTTTTCAATGTTGAGGTTGTTGTTGTTTTTCAATATTGAGGTTGTTGTTGAATTTGTTTGTGTTTTTCAATGTTGAGGTTGGTGTTGAATTTGTTGGTATTTTTCAATGTTGAGGTTGTTGTTGTTTTTCAATGTTGAGGTTGTTTTTGAATGTGTTGGTGTTTTTCAATGTTGAGGTTGTTGTTGTTTTTCAATGTTGAGGTTGTTGAATTTGTTGGTGTTTTTCAATATTGAGGTTGTTGTTGTTTTTCAATGTTGAGGTTCTTGTTGAATTTGTTGGTGTCTTTCAATTTCGAGGTTGTTGTTGAATTTGTTGGTGTTTTTCAATGTTGAAGTTGTTGTTGAATTTGTTGGTGTTTTTCAATGTTGAGGTTGTTGTTGTTTTTCAATATTGAGGTTGTTGCTGAATTTCTTGGTGTTTTTCAATGTTGAGGTTGTTGTTGTTTTTCAATGTTGAGGTTGTTGTTGAATTTGTTGGTGTTTTTCAATTTCGAGGTTGTTGTTGAATTTGTTGGTGTTTTTCAATGTTGAAGTTTTTGTTGAATTTGTTGGTGTTTTTCAATGTTGAGGTTGTTGTTGAATTTGTTGGTGTTTTTCAATGTTGAGGTTGTTGTTGTTTTTCAATGTTGAGGGGGTTGTTGTATTTGTTGGTGTTTTCAATGTTGAGGTTGTTGTAGTTTTTCAATGTTGAGGTTGTTGTTGAATTTGTTGGTGTTTTTCAATGTCGAGGTTGTTGTTGAATTTGTTGGTGTTTTTCAATGTTGAAGTTGTTGTTGAATTTGTTGGTGTTTTTCATTGTTGAGGTTGTCGTTGAATTTGTTGGTGTTTTTCAATGTTGTGGTTGTTGTTGTTTTTCAATGTTGAGGTTGTTGTTGTTTTTCGATGTTGAGGTTGTTGTTGAATGTGTTGGTGTTTTTCAATGTTGAGGTTGTTGTTGAATTTATTGGTGTTTTTCAATGTTGAGGTTGTTGTTGTTTTTCAATGTTGAGGTTGTTGCTGAATTTCTTGGTGTTTTTCAATGTTGAGATTGTTGTTGTTTTTCAATGTTGAGGTTGTTGTTGAATTTGTTGGTGTTTTTCAATTTCGAGGTTGTTGTTGAATTTGTTGGTGTTTTTCAATGTTGAAGTTTTTGTTGAATTTGTTGGTGTTTTTCAATGTTGAGGTTGTTGTTGTTTTTCAATGTTGAGGGGGTTGTTGTTTTTCGATGTTTAGGTTGTTGTTGAATTTGTTGGTGTTTTTCAATGTTGAGCTTAATGTTGTTTTTCAATGTTGAGGTTGTTGTTTATTTGTTGGTGCTTTTCAATGTTGAGGTTGTTTTAGTTTTTCAATGTTGAGGTTGTTGTTGAATTTGTTGGTGTTTTTCAATGTCGAGGTTGTTGTTGAATTTGTTGGTCTTTTTCAATGTTGAAGTTGTTGCTGAATTTGTTGGTGTTTTTCATTGTTGAGGTTGTTGTTGAATTTGTTGGTGTTTTTCAATGTTGAGGTTGTTGTTGTCTTTAAATGTTGAGGTTGTTGTTGAATTTATTGGTGTTTTTCAATTTTGAGGTTGTTGTTGTTTTTCAATGTTGAGGTTGTTGTTGAATTTGTTGGTGTTTTTCCATGTTGAGGTTGTTGTTGTTTTTCAAAGTTGAGGTTGTTTTTAAATTTGTTGGTGTTTTTCAATGTTGAGGTTGTTGTTGAATTTGTTGGTGTTTTTCATTGTTGAGGTTGTTGTTGAATTTGTTGGTGTTTTTCAATGTTGAGGTTGTTGTTGTTTTTCAATGTTGAGGTTGTTGTTGAATTTGTTGGTGTTTTTCAATGTTGAGGTTGTTGTTCTTTTTCAATGTTGAGGTTGTTGTTGAATTTGTTGGTGTTTTTCAATGTTGAGGTATTTTTTGTTTTTCAATGTTGAGGTTGTTGTTGAATTTGTTGGTGTTTTTCAATTTCGAGGTTGTTGTTGAATTTGTTGGTGTTCTTCAATGTTGAAGTTGTTGTTGAATTTGTTGGTGTTTTTCAATGTTGAGGATGTTGTTGTTTTTCAATGTTGAGGTTGTTGTTGAATTTGTTGGTGTTTTCAAATGCCGAGGTTGTTGTTGAATTTGTTGGTTTTTTTCAATGTTGAAGTTGTTGTTGAATTTGTTGGTGTTTTTCAATGTTGAGATTGTTGTTGTTTTTCAATGTTGAGGTTGTTGTTGAATTTGTTGGTGTTTTTCAATTTTGAGGTTGTTGTTGTTTTTCAATGTTGAGGTTGCTGTTGAATTTGTTGGTGTTTTTCCATGTTGAGGTTGTTGTTGTTTTTCGAAGTTGAGGTTGATGTTTAATTTGTTGGTGTTTTTCAATGTTGAGGTTGTTGTTGAATTTGTTGGTGTTTTTCATTTTTGAGGTTGTTGTTGAATTTGTTGGTGTTTTTCAATGTTGAGGTTGTTGTTGTTTTTCAATGTTGAGATTGTTGTTCAATTTGTTGGTGTTTTTCAATGTTGAGGTTGTTGTTGAATTTGTTGGTGTTTTTCAATGTTGAGGTTGTTGTTGTTTTTCAATATTGAGGTTGTTGTTGAATTTGTTTGTGTTTTTCAATGTTGAGGTTGGTGTTGAATTTGTTGGTATTTTTCAATGTTGAGGTTGTTGTTGTTTTTCAATGTTGAGGTTGTTTTTGAATGTGTTGGTGTTTTTCAATGTTGAGGTTGTTGTTGTTTTTCAATGTTGAGGTTGTTGAATTTGTTGGTGTTTTTCAATGTTGAGGTTGTTGTTGTTTTTCAATGTTGAGGTTCTTGTTGAATTTGTTGGTGTCTTTCAATTTCGAGGTTGTTGTTGAATTTGTTGGTGTTTTTCAATGTTGAAGTTGTTGTTGAATTTGTTGGTGTTTTTCAATGTTGAGGTTGTTGTTGTTTTTCAATATTGAGGTTGTTGCTGAATTTCTTGGTGTTTTTCAATGTTGAGGTTGTTGTTGTTTTTCAATGTTGAGGTTGTTGTTGAATTTGTTGGTGTTTTTCAATTTCGAGGTTGTTGTTGAATTTGTTGGTGTTTTTCAATGTTGAAGTTTTTGTTGAATTTGTTGGTGTTTTTCAATGTTGAGGTTGTTGTTGAATTTGTTGGTGTTTTTCAATGTTGAGGTTGTTGTTGTTTTTCAATGTTGAGGGGGTTGTTGTTTTTCGATGTTTAGGTTGTTGTTGAATTTGTTGGTGTTTTTCAATGTTGAGCTTATTGTTGTTTTTCAATGTTGAGGTTGTTGTTTATTTGTTGGTGCTTTTCAATGTTGAGGTTGTTTTAGTTTTTCAATGTTGAGGTTGTTGTTGAATTTGTTGGTGTTTTTCAATGTTGAGGTTGTTGTTGTTTTTCAATGTTGAGGTTGTTGTTGTTTTTCAATGTTGAGGTTGTTGTTGAATTTGTTGGTGTTTTTCAATGCTGAGGTTGTTGTTGAATTTGTTGCTGTTTTTCAATGTTGAGGTTGTTGTTGGTTTTCAATGTTGAGGTTGTTGTTGTATTTGTTGGTGTTTTTCAATGTTGAGGTTGTTGTAGTTTTTCAATGTTGAGGTTGTTGTTGAATTTGTTGGTGTTTTTCAATGTCGAGGTTGTTGTTGAATTTGTTGGTGTTTTTCAATGTTGAAGTTGTTGTTGAATTTGTATGTGTTTTTCAATGTTGAGGTTGTTGTTGAATTTGTTGGTGTTTTTCAATGTTGAGGTTGTTGTTGTTTTTAAATGTTGAGGTTGTTTTTGAATTTGTTGTTGTTTTTCAATGTTGAGGTTGTTGTTGAATTTGTTGGTGTTTCTCCATGTTGAGGTTGTTGTTGTTTTTCAAGTTTGAGGTTGTTGTTAAATTTGTTGGTGTTTTTCAATGTTGAGGTTGTTGTTGAATTTGTTGGTGTTTTTCATTGTTGATGTTGTTGTTGAATTTGTTGGTGTTTTTCAATGTTGAGGTTGTTGTTGTTTTTCATTGTTGAGGTTGTTGTTGAATTTGTTGGTGTTTTTCAATGTTGAGGTTGTTGTTGTTTTTCAATGTTGAGGTTGTTGTTGAATTTGTTGGTGTTTTTCAATTTCGAGGTTGTTGTTGAATTTGTTGGTGTTTTTCAATGTTGAAGTTGTTGTTGAATTTGTTGGTGTTTTTCAATGTTGAGGTTGTTGTTGTTTTTCAATGTTGAGGTTGTTGTTGAATTTGTTGGTGTTTTTCAATGTTGAGGTTGTTGTTCTTTTTCAATGTTGAGGTTGTTGTTGTTTTTCGATGTTGAGGTTGATGTTGAATTTGTTGGTGTTTTTCAATGTTGAGGTTGTTGTTGAATTTGTTGGTGTTTTTCAATGTTGAGGTTGTTGTTGTTTTTCAATGTTGAGGTTGTTGCTGAATTTGTTGGTGTTTTTCAATGTTGAGGTTGTTGTTGTTTTTCAATGTTGAGGTTGTTGTTGAATTTGTTGGTGTTTTTCAATTTCGAGGTTGTTGAATTTGTTGGTGTTTTTCAATGTTGAAGTTGTTGTTGAATTTGTTGGTGTTTTTCAATGTTGAGGTTGTTGTTGAATTTGTTGGTGTTTTTCAATGTTGAGGTTGTTGTTGTTTTTCAATGTTGAGGGTGTTGTTGTTTTTCGATGTTGAGGTTGTTGTTGAATTTGTTGGTGTTTTTCAATGTTGAGGTTGTTGTTGTTTTTCAATGTTAAGGTTGTTGTTGTATTTGTTGGTGTTTTCAATGTTGAGGTTGTTGTAGTTTTTCAATGTTGAGGTTGTTGTTGAATTTGTTGGTGTTTTTCAATGTCGAGGTTGTTGTTGAATTTGTTGGTGTTTTTCAATGTTGAAGTTGTTGTTGAATTTGTTGGTGTTTTTCATTGTTGAGGTTGTCGTTGAATTTGTTGGTGTTTTTCAATGTTGTGGTTGTTGTTGTTTTTCAATGTTGAGGTTGTTGTTGTTTTTCGATGTTGAGGTTGTTGTTGAATGTGTTGGTGTTTTTCAATGTTGAGGTTGTTGTTGAATTTATTGGTGTTTTTCAATGTTGAGGTTGTTGTTGTTTTTCAATGTTGAGGTTGTTGCTGAATTTCTTGGTGTTTTTCAATGTTGAGGTTGTTGTTGTTTTTCAATGTTGAGGTTGTTGTTGAATTTGTTGGTGTTTTTCAATTTCGAGGTTGTTGTTGAATTTGTTGGTGTTTTTCAATGTTGAAGTTTTTGTTGAATTTGTTGGTGTTTTTCAATGTTGAGGTTGTTGTTGAATTTGTTGGTGTTTTTCAATGTTGAGGTTGTTGTTGTTTTTCAATGTTGAGGGGGGTGTTGTTTTTCGATGTTTAGGTTGTTGTTGAATTTGTTGGTGTTTTTCAATGTTGAGCTTATTGTTGTTTTTCAATGTTGAGGTTGTTGTTTATTTGTTGGTGCTTTTCAATGTTGAGGTTGTTTTAGTTTTTCAATGTTGAGGTTGTTGTTGAATTTGTTGGTGTTTTTCAATGTCGAGGTTGTTGTTGAATTTGTTGGTCTTTTTCAATGTTGAAGTTGTTGCTGAATTTGTTGGTGTTTTTCATTGTTGAGGTTGTTGTTGAATTTGTTGGTGTTTTTCAATGTTGAGGTTGTTGTTGTCTTTAAATGTTGAGGTTGTTGTTGAATTTATTGGTGTTTTTCGATTTTGAGGTTGTTGTTGTTTTTCAATGTTGAGGTTGTTGTTGAATTTGTTGGTGTTTTTCCATGTTGAGGTTGTTGTTGTTTTTCAAAGTTGAGGTTGTTTTTAAATTTGTTGGTGTTTTTCAATGTTGAGGTTGTTGTTGAATTTGTTGGTGTTTTTCATTGTTGAGGTTGTTGTTGAATTTGTTGGTGTTTTTCAATGTTGAGGTTGTTGTTGTTTTTCAATGTTGAGGTTGTTGTTGAATTTGTTGGTGTTTTTCAATGTTGAGGTTGTTGTTGTTTTTCAATGTTGAGGTTGTTGTTGAATTTGTTGGTGTTTTTCAATGTTGAGGTATTTTTTGTTTTTCAATGTTGAGGTTGTTGTTGAATTTGTTGGTGTTTTTCAATTTCGAGGTTGTTGTTGAATTTGTTGGTGTTCTTCAATGTTGAAGTTGTTGTTGAATTTGTTGGTGTTTTTCAATGTTGAGGATGTTGTTGTTTTTCAATGTTGAGGTTGTTGTTGAATTTGTTGGTGTTTTTCAATGCCGAGGTTGTTGTTGAATTTGTTGGTTTTTTTCAATGTTGAAGTTGTTGTTGAATTTGTTGGTGTTTTTCAATGTTGAGGTTGTTGTTGTTTTTCAATGTTGAGGTTGTTGTTGAATTTGTTGGTGTTTTTCAATTTTGAGGTTGTTGTTGTTTTTCAATGTTGAGGTTGCTGTTGAATTTGTTGGTGTTTTTCCATGTTGAGGTTGTTGTTGTTTTTCGAAGTTGAGGTTGATGTTTAATTTGTTGGTGTTTTTCAATGTTGAGGTTGTTGTTGAATTTGTTGGTGTTTTTCATTTTTGAGGTTGTTGTTGAATTTGTTGGTGTTTTTCAATGTTGAGGTTGTTGTTGTTTTTCAATGTTGAGATTGTTGTTCAATTTGTTGGTGTTTTTCAATGTTGAGGTTGTTGTTGAATTTGTTGGTGTTTTTCAATGTTGAGGTTGTTGTTGTTTTTCAATATTGAGGTTGTTGTTGAATTTGTTTGTGTTTTTCAATGTTGAGGTTGGTGTTGAATTTGTTGGTATTTTTCAATGTTGAGGTTGTTGTTGTTTTTCAATGTTGAGGTTGTTTTTGAATGTGTTGGTGTTTTTCAATGTTGAGGTTGTTGTTGTTTTTCAATGTTGAGGTTGTTGAATTTGTTGGTGTTTTTCAATGTTGAGGTTGTTGTTGTTTTTCAATGTTGAGGTTCTTGTTGAATTTGTTGGTGTCTTTCAATTTCGAGGTTGTTGTTGAATTTGTTGGTGTTTTTCAATGTTGAAGTTGTTGTTGAATTTGTTGGTTTTTTTCAATGTTGAGGTTGTTGTTGTTTTTCAATATTGAGGTTGTTGTTGAATTTGTTGGTGTTTTTCAATGTTGAGGTTGTTGTTGTTTTTCAATGTTGAGGTTGTTGTTGTTTTTCAATGTTGAGGTTGTTGTTGAATTTGTTGCTGTTTTTCAATGCTCAGGTTGTTGTTGAATTTGTTGCTGTTTTTCAATGTTGAGGTTGTTGTTGTTTTTCAATGTTGAGGTTGTTGTTGTATTTGTTGGTGTTTTTCAATGTTGAGGTTGTTGTAGTTTTTCAATGTTGAGGTTGTTGTTGAATTTGTTGGTGTTTTTCAATGTCGAGGTTGTTGTTGTTTTTAAATGTTGAGATTGTTGTTGAATTTGTTGGTGTTTATCAATTTTGAGGTTGTTGTTGTTTTTCAATGTTGAGGTTGTTGTTGAATTTGTTCCTGTTTTTCCATGTTGAGGTTGTTGTTGTTTTTCAAGTTTGAGGTTGTTGTTAAATTTGTTGGTGTTTTTCAATGTTGAGGTTGTTGTTGAATTTGTTGGTGTTTTTCATTGTTGAGGTTGTTGTTGAATTTGTTGGTGTTTTTCAATGTTGAGGTTGTTGTTGTTTTTCAATGTAGAGGTTGTTGTTGAATTTGTTGGTGTTTTTCAATGTTGAGGTTGTTGTTGTTTTTCAATGTTGAGGTTGCTGTTGAATTTGTTGGTGTTTTTCAATTTCGAGGTTGTTGTTGAATTTGTTGGTGTTTTTCAAAGTTGAAGTTGTTGTTGAACTTGTTGGTGTTTTTCAATGTTGAGGTTGTTGTTGTTTTTCAATGTTGAGGTTGTTGTTGAATTTGTTGGTGTTTTTCAATTTCGAGGTTGTTGCTGTTTATCAATGTTGAGGTTGTTGTTGTTTTTCGATGTTGAGGTTGTTGTTGAATATGTTGGTGTTTTTCAATGTTGAGGTTGTTGTTGCAATTGTTGGTGCTTTTCAATGTTGAGGTTGTTGTAGTTTTTAAATGTTGAGGTTGTTGTTGAATTTGTTGGTGTTTTTCAATGTCGAGGTTGTTGTTGAATTTGAAGGTGTTTTTCAATGTTGAAGTTGTTCTTGAATTTGTTGGTGTTTTTCATTGTTGGGATTGTAGTTTAATTTGTTGGTGTTTTTCAATGTTGAGGTTGTTGTTGTCTTTAAATGTTGAGGTTGTTGTTGAATTTGTTGGTGTTTTTCAATTTTGAGGTTGTTGTTGTTTTTCAATGTTGAGGTTGTTGTTGAATTTGTTGGTGTTTTTCCATGTTGAGGTTGTTGTTGTTTTTCAAAGTTGAGGTTGTTGTTAAATATGTTGGTGTTTTTCAATGTTGAGGTTGTTGTTGAATTTGTTGGTGTTTTTCAATTTCGAGGTTGTTGTTGAATTTGTTGGTGTTTTTCAATGTTGAAGTTGTTGTTGAATTTGTTGGTGTTTTTCAATGTTGAGGTTGTTGTTGTTTTTCAATGTTGAGGTTGTTGTTGAATTTCTGGGTGTTTTTCAGTGTTGAGGTTGTTGTTGTTTTTCAATGTTGAGGTTGTTGTTGTTTTTCGATGTTGAGGTTGTTGTTGAATTTGTTGGTGTTTTTCAATGTTGAGGTTGTTGTTGTTTTTCAATGTTGAGGTTGTTGTTGTATTTGTTGGTGCTTTTCAATGTTGAGGTTGTTGTAGTTTTTCAATGTTGAGGTTGTTGTTGAATTTGTTGGTGTTTTTCAATGTCGAGGTTGTTGTTGAATTTGTTGGTGTTTTTCAATGTTGAAGTTGTTGTTGAATTTGTAGGTGTTTTTCATTGTTGAGGTTGTTGTTGAATTTGTTGGTGTCTTTAAATGTTGAGGTTGTTGTTGAATTTGTTGGTGTTTCTCAATTTTGAGGTTGTTGTTGTTTTTTAATGTTGAGGTTGTTGTTGAATTTGTTGGTGTTTTTCATTGTTGAGGTTGTTGTTGAATTTGTTGGTGTTTTTCAATGTTGAGGTTGTTGTTGTTTTTCAATGTTGAGGTTGTTGTTGAATTTGTTGGTGTTTTTCAATGTTGAGGTTGTTGTTGTTTTTCAATGTTGAGGTTGTTGTTGAATTTGTTGGTGTTTTTCAATTACGAGGTTGTTGTTGAATTTGTTGGTGTTCTTCAATGTTGAAGTTGTTTTTGAATTTGTTGGTGTTTTTCAATGTTGAGGTTGTTGTTGTTTTTCAATGTTGAGGTTGTTGTTGAATTTGTTGGTGTTTTTCAATGTCGAGGTTGTTGTTGAATTTGTTGGTTTTTTTCAATGTTGAAGTTGTTGTTGAATTTGTTGGTGTTTTTCAATGTTGTGGTTGTTGTTGTTTTTCAATGTTGAGGTTGTTGTTGAATTTGTTGGTGTTTTTCAATTTTGAGGTTGTTGTTGTTTTTCAATGTTGAGGATGTTGTTGAATTTGTTGGTGTTTTTCCATGTTGAGGTTGTTGTTGTTTTTCAAAGTTGAGGTTGATGTTTAATTTGTTGGTGTTTTTCAATGTTGAGGTTGTTGTTGAATTTGTTGGTGTTTTTCATTTTTGAGGTTGTTGTTGAATTTGTTGGTGTTTTTCAATGTTGAGGTTGTTGTTGTTTTTCAATGTTGAGGTTGTTGTTGAATTTGTTGGTCTTTTTCAATGTTGAGGTTGTTGTTGAATTTGTTGTTGTTTTTCAATGTTGAGGTTGTTGTTGTTTTTCAATATTGAGGTTGTTGTTGAATTTGTTTGTGTTTTTCAATGTTGAGGTTGGTGTTGAATTTGTTGGTATTTTTCAATGTTGAGGTTGTTGTTGTTTTTCAATGTTGAGGTTGTTTTTGAATTTGTTGGTGTTTTTCAATGTTATGGTTGTTGTTGTTTTTCAATGTTGAGGTTGTTGAATTTGTTGGTGTTTTTCAATTTCGAGGTTGTTGTTGAATTTGTTGGTGTTTTTCAATGTTGAAGTTGTTGTTGAATTTGTTGGTGTTTTTCAATGTTGAGGTTGTTGTTGTTTTTCAATGTTGAGGTTGTTGTTGAATTTGTGGGTGTTTTTCAGTGTTGAGGTTGTTGTTGTTTTTCAATGTTGAGGTTGTTGTTGTTTTTCGATGTTGAGGTTGTTGTTGAATTTGTTGGTGTTTTTCAATGTTGAGGTTGTTGTTGATTTTCAATGTTGAGGTTGTTGTTGTATTTGTTGGTGCTTTTCAATGTTGAGGTTGTTGTAGTTTTTCAATGTTGAGGTTGTTGTTGAATTTGTTGGTGTTTTTCAATGTCGAGGTTGTTGTTGAATTTGTTGGTGTTTTTCAATGTTGAAGTTGTTGTTGAATTTGTTGGTGTTTTTCATTGTTGAGGTTGTTGTTGAATTTGTTGGTGTCTTTAAATGTTGAGGTTGTTGTTGAATTTGTTGGTGTTTTTCAATGTTGAGGTTGTTGTTGTTTTTAAATGTTGAGATTGTTGTTGAATTTGTTGGTGTTTATCAATTTTGAGGTTGTTGTTGTTTTTCAATGTTGAGGTTGTTGTTGAATTTGTTCGTGTTTTTCCATGTTGAGGTTGTTGTTGTTTTTCAAGTTTGAGGTTGTTGTTAAATTTGTTGGTGTTTTTCAATGTTGAGGTTGTTGTTGAATTTGTTGGTGTTTTTCATTGTTGAGGTTGTTGTTGAATTTGTTGGTGTTTTTCAATGTTGAGGTTGTTGTTGTTTTTCAATGTAGAGGTTGTTGTTGAATTTGTTGGTGTTTTTCAATGTTGAGGTTGTTGTTGTTTTTCAATGTTGAGGTTGTTGTTGAATTTGTTGGTGTTTTTCAATTTCGAGGTTGTTGTTGAATTTGTTGGTGTTTTTCAAAGTTGAAGTTGTTGTTGAACTTGTTGGTGTTTTTCAATGTTGAGGTTGTTGTTGTTTTTCAATGTTGAGGTTGTTGTTGAATTTGTTGGTGTTTTTCAATTTCGAGGTTGTTGCTGTTTATCAATGTTGAGGTTGTTGTTGTTTTTCGATGTTGAGGTTGTTGTTGAATATGTTGGTGTTTTTCAATGTTGAGGTTGTTGTTGCAATTGTTGGTGCTTTTCAATGTTGAGGTTGTTGTAGTTTTTAAATGTTGAGGTTGTTGTTGAATTTGTTGGTGTTTTTCAATGTCGAGGTTGTTGTTGAATTTGAAGGTGTTTTTCAATGTTGAAGTTGTTCTTGAATTTGTTGGTGTTTTTCATTGTTGGGATTGTGGTTTAATTTGTTGGTGTTTTTCAATGTTGAGGTTGTTGTTGTCTTTAAATGTTGAAGTTGTTGTTGAATTTGTTGGTGTTTTTCAATTTTGAGGTTGTTGTTGTTTTTCAATGTTGAGGTTGTTGTTGAATTTGTTGGTGTTTTTCAATGTTGAGGTTGTTGTTGTTTTTCAAAGTTGAGGTTGTTGTTAAATATGTTGGTGTTTTTCAATGTTGAGGTTGTTGTTGAATTTGTTGGTGTTTTTCAATTTCGAGGTTGTTGTTGAATTTGTTGGTGTTTTTCAATGTTGAAGTTGTTGTTGAATTTGTTGGTGTTTTTCAATGTTGAGGTTGTTGTTGTTTTTCAATGTTGAGGTTGTTGTTGAATTTGTGGGTGTTTTTCAGTGTTGAGGTTGTTGTTGTTTTTCAATGTTGAGGTTGTTGTTGTTTTTCGATGTTGAGGTTGTTGTTGAATTTGTTGGTGTTTTTCAATGTTGAGGTTGTTGTTGTTTTTCAATGTTGAGGTTGTTGTTGTATTTGTTGGTGCTTTTCAATGTTGAGGTTGTTGTACTTTTTCAATGTTGAGGTTGTTGTTGAATTTGTTGGTGTTTTTCAATGTCGAGGTTGTTGTTGAATTTGTTGGTGTTTTTCAATGTTGAAGTTGTTGTTGAATTTGTTGGTGTTTTTCATTGTTGAGGTTGTTGTTGAATTTGTTGGTGTCTTTAAATGTTGAGGTTGTTGTTGAATTTGTTGGTGTTTCTCAATTTTGAGGTTGTTGTTGTTTTTTAATGTTGAGGTTGTTGTTGAATTTGTTGGTGTTTTTCATTGTTGAGGTTGTTGTTGAATTTGTTGGTGTTTTTCAATGTCGAGGTTGTTGTTGTTTTTCAATGTTGAGGTTGTTGTTGAATTTGTTGGTGTTTTTCAATGTTGAGGTTGTTGTTGTTTTTCAATGTTGAGGTTGTTGTTGAATTTGTTGGTGTTTTTCAATTTCGAGGTTGTTGTTGAATTTGTTGGTGTTCTTCAATGTTGAAGTTGTTTTTGAATTTGTTGGTGTTTTTCAATGTTGAGGTTGTTGTTGTTTTTCAATGTTGAGGTTGTTGTTGAATTTGTTGGTGTTTTTCAATGTCGAGGTTGTTGTTGAATTTGTTGGTTTTTTTCAATGTTGAAGTTGTTGTTGAATTTGTTGGTGTTTTTCAATGTCGTGGTTGTTGTTGTTTTTCAATGTTGAGGTTGTTGTTGAATTTGTTGGTGTTTTTCAATTTTGAGGTTGTTGTTGTTTTTCAATGTTGAGGATGTTGTTGAATTTTTTGGTGTTTTTCCATGTTGAGGTTGTTGTTGTTTTTCAAAGTTGAGGTTGATGTTTAATTTGTTGGTGTTTTTCAATGTTGAGGTTGTTGTTGAATTTGTTGGTGTTTTTCATTTTTGAGGTTGTTGTTGAATTTGTTGGTGTTTTTCAATGTTGAGGTTGTTGTTGTTTTTCAATGATGAGGTTGTTGTTGAATTTGTTGGTCTTTTTCAATGTTGAGGTTGTTGTTGAATTTGTTGGTGTTTTTCAATGTTGAGGTTGTTGTTGTTTTTCAATATTGAGGTTGTTGTTGAATTTGTTTGTGTTTTTCAATGTTGAGGTTGGTGTTGAATTTGTTGGTATTTTTCAATGTTGAGGTTGTTGTTGTTTTTCAATGTTGAGGTTGTTTTTGAATTTGTTGGTGTTTTTCAATGTTATGGTTGTTGTTGTTTTTCAATGTTGAGGTTGTTGAATTTGTTGGTGTTTTTCAATGTTGAGGTTGTTGTTGTTTTTCAATGTTGAGGTTGTTGTTGAATTTGTTGGTGTTTTTCAATTTCGAGGTTGTTGTTGAATTTGTTGGTGTTTGTCAACGTTGAAGTTGTTGTTGAATTTGTTGGTGTTTTTCAATGTTGAGGTTGTAGTTGTTTTTCAATGTTGAGGTTGTTGTTGAATTTGTTGGTGTTTTTCAATGTTGAGGTTGTTGTTGTTTTTCAATGTTGAGGTTGTTGTTGTTTTTCAATGTTGAGGTTGTTGTTGAATTTGTTGGTGTTTTTCAATGCTGAGGTTGTTGTTGAATTTGTTGCTGTTTTTCAATGTTGAGGTTGTTGTTGTTTTTCAATGTTGAGGTTGTTGTTGTATTTGTTGGTGTTTTTCAATGTTGAGGTTGTTGTAGTTTTTCAATGTTGAGGTTGTTGTTGAATTTGTTGGTGTTTTTCAATGTCGAGGTTGTTGTTGAATTTGTTGGTGTTTTTCAATGTTGAAGTTGTTGTTGAATTTGTTGGTGTTTTTCATTGTTGAGGTTGTTGTTGAATTTGTTGGTGTCTTTAAATGTTGAGGTTGTTGTTGAATTTGTTGGTGTTTTTCAATGTTGAGGTTGTTGTTGTTTTTAAATGTTGAGATTGTTGTTGAATTTGTTGGTGTTTATCAATTTTGAGGTTGTTGTTGTTTTTCAATGTTGAGGTTGTTGTTGAATTTGTTCGTGTTTTTCCATGTTGAGGTTGTTGTTGTTTTTCAAGTTTGAGGTTGTTGTTAAATTTGTTGGTGTTTTTCAATGTTGAGGTTGTTGTTGAATTTGTTGGTGTTTTTCATTGTTGAGGTTGTTGTTGAATTTGTTGGTGTTTTTCAATGTTGAGGTTGTTGTTGTTTTTCAATGTAGAGGTTGTTGTTGAATTTGTTGGTGTTTTTCAATGTTGAGGTTGTTGTTGTTTTTCAATGTTGAGGTTGTTGTTGAATTTGTTGGTGTTTTTCAATTTCGAGGTTGTTGTTGAATTTGTTGGTGTTTTTCAAAGTTGAAGTTGTTGTTGAACTTGTTGGTGTTTTTCAATGTTGAGGTTGTTGTTGTTTTTCAATGTTGAGGTTGTTGTTGAATTTGTTGGTGTTTTTCAATTTCGAGGTTGTTGCTGTTTATCAATGTTGAGGTTGTTGTTGTTTTTCGATGTTGAGGTTGTTGTTGAATATGTTGGTGTTTTTCAATGTTGAGGTTGTTGTTGCAATTGTTGGTGCTTTTCAATGTTGAGGTTGTTGTAGTTTTTAAATGTTGAGGTTGTTGTTGAATTTGTTGGTGTTTTTCAATGTCGAGGTTGTTGTTGAATTTGAAGGTGTTTTTCAATGTTGAAGTTGTTCTTGAATTTGTTGGTGTTTTTCATTGTTGGGATTGTGGTTTAATTTGTTGGTGTTTTTCAATGTTGAGGTTGTTGTTGTCTTTAAATGTTGAAGTTGTTGTTGAATTTGTTGGTGTTTTTCAATTTTGAGGTTGTTGTTGTTTTTCAATGTTGAGGTTGTTGTTGAATTTGTTGGTGTTTTTCCATGTTGAGGTTGTTGTTGTTTTTCAAAGTTGAGGTTGTTGTTAAATATGTTGGTGTTTTTCAATGTTGAGGTTGTTGTTGAATTTGTTGGTGTTTTTCAATTTCGAGGTTGTTGTTGAATTTGTTGGTGTTTTTCAATGTTGAAGTTGTTGTTGAATTTGTTGGTGTTTTTCAATGTTGAGGTTGTTGTTGTTTTTCAATGTTGAGGTTGTTGTTGAATTTGTGGGTGTTTTTCAGTGTTGAGGTTGTTGTTGTTTTTCAATGTTGAGGTTGTTGTTGTTTTTCGATGTTGAGGTTGTTGTTGAATTTGTTGGTGTTTTTCAATGTTGAGGTTGTTGTTGTTTTTCAATGTTGAGGTTGTTGTTGTATTTGTTGGTGCTTTTCAATGTTGAGGTTGTTGTACTTTTTCAATGTTGAGGTTGTTGTTGAATTTGTTGGTGTTTTTCAATGTCGAGGTTGTTGTTGAATTTGTTGGTGTTTTTCAATGTTGAAGTTGTTGTTGAATTTGTTGGTGTTTTTCATTGTTGAGGTTGTTGTTGAATTTGTTGGTGTCTTTAAATGTTGAGGTTGTTGTTGAATTTGTTGGTGTTTCTCAATTTTGAGGTTGTTGTTGTTTTTTAATGTTGAGGTTGTTGTTGAATTTGTTGGTGTTTTTCATTGTTGAGGTTGTTGTTGAATTTGTTGGTGTTTTTCAATGTCGAGGTTGTTGTTGTTTCTCAATGTTGAGGTTGTTGTTGAATTTGTTGGTGTTTTTCAATGTTGAGGTTGTTGTTGTTTTTCAATGTTGAGGTTGTTGTTGAATTTGTTGGTGTTTTTCAATTTCGAGGTTGTTGTTGAATTTGTTGGTGTTCTTCAATGTTGAAGTTGTTTTTGAATTTGTTGGTGTTTTTCAATGTTGAGGTTGTTGTTGTTTTTCAATGTTGAGGTTGTTGTTGAATTTGTTGGTGTTTTTCAATGTCGAGGTTGTTGTTGAATTTGTTGGTTTTTTTCAATGTTGAAGTTGTTGTTGAATTTGTTGGTGTTTTTCAATGTCGTGGTTGTTGTTGTTTTTCAATGTTGAGGTTGTTGTTGAATTTGTTGGTGTTTTTCAATTTTGAGGTTGTTGTTGTTTTTCAATGTTGAGGATGTTGTTGAATTTTTTGGTGTTTTTCCATGTTGAGGTTGTTGTTGTTTTTCAAAGTTGAGGTTGATGTTTAATTTGTTGGTGTTTTTCAATGTTGAGGTTGTTGTTGAATTTGTTGGTGTTTTTCATTTTTGAGGTTGTTGTTGAATTTGTTGGTGTTTTTCAATGTTGAGGTTGTTGTTGTTTTTCAATGTTGAGGTTGTTGTTGAATTTGTTGGTCTTTTTCAATGTTGAGGTTGTTGTTGAATTTGTTGGTGTTTTTCAATGTTGAGGTTGTTGTTGTTTTTCAATATTGAGGTTGTTGTTGAATTTGTTTGTGTTTTTCAATGTTGAGGTTGGTGTTGAATTTGTTGGTATTTTTCAATGTTGAGGTTGTTGTTGTTTTTCAATGTTGAGGTTGTTTTTGAATTTGTTGGTGTTTTTCAATGTTATGGTTGTTGTTGTTTTTCAATGTTGAGGTTGTTGAATTTGTTGGTGTTTTTCAATGTTGAGGTTGTTGTTGTTTTTCAATGTTGAGGTTGTTGTTGAATTTGTTGGTGTTTTTCAATTTCGAGGTTGTTGTTGAATTTGTTGGTGTTTTTCAACGTTGAAGTTGTTGTTGAATTTGTTGGTGTTTTTCAATGTTGAGGTTGTAGTTGTTTTTCAATGTTGAGGTTGTTGTTGAATTTGTTGGTGTTTTTCAATGTTGAGGTTGTTGTTGTTTTTCAATGTTGAGGTTGTTGTTGTTTTTCAATGTTGAGGTTGTTGTTGAATTTGTTGGTGTTTTTCAATGCTGAGGTTGTTGTTGAATTTGTTGCTGTTTTTCAATGTTGTGGTTGTTGTTGTTTTTCAATGTTGAGGTTGTTGTTGTATTTGTTGGTGTTTTTCAATGTTGAGGTTGTTGTAGTTTTTCAATGTTGAGGTTGTTGTTGAATTTGTTGGTGTTTTTCAATGTCGAGGTTGTTGTTGAATTTTTTGGTGTTTTTCAATGTTGAAGTTGTTGTTGAATTTGTATGTGTTTTTCAATGTTGAGGTTGTTGTTGAATTTGTTGGTGTTTTTCAATGTTGAGGTTGTTGTTGTTTTTAAATGTTGAGGTTGTTTTTGAATTTGTTGGTGTTTTTCAATTTTGAGGTTGTTGTTGTTTTTCAATGTTGAGGTTGTTGTTGAATTTGTTGGTGTTTTTCCATGTTGAGGTTGTTGTTGTTTTTCAAGTTTGAGGTTGTTGTTAAATTTGTTGGTGTTTTTCAATGTTGAGGTTGTTGTTGAATTTGTTGGTGTTTTTCATTGTTGAGGTTGTTGTTGAATTTGTTGGTGTTTTTCAATGTTGAGGTTGTTGTTGTTTTTCAATGTTGAGGTTGTTGTTGAATTTGTTGGTGTTTT
Organism: Isurus oxyrinchus; assembly: GCA_026770705.1. Lineage (NCBI taxonomy): Eukaryota > Metazoa > Chordata > Chondrichthyes > Lamniformes > Lamnidae > Isurus > Isurus oxyrinchus. The sequence continues at coordinate 1,211,890 of JANJGN010000120.1, read as the reverse complement.
TCAATGTTGAGGTTGTTGTTGTTTTTCAATGTTGAGGTTGTTGTTGAATTTGTTGGTGTTTTTCAATTTCGAGGTTGTTGTTGAATTTGTTGGTGTTTTTCAATGTTGAAGTTGTTGTTGAATTTGTTGGTGTTTTTCAATGTTGAGGTTGTTGTTGTTTTTCAATGTTGAGGTTGTTGTTGAATTTGTTGGTGTGTTTCAATGTTGAGGTTGTTGTTGTTTTTCAATGTTGAGGTTGTTGTTGTTTTTCGATGTTGAGGTTGTTGTTGAATTTGTTGGTGTTTTTCAATGTTGAGGTTGTTGTTGAATTTGTTGGTGTTTTTCAATGTTGAGGTTGTTGTTGTTTTTCAATGTTGAGGTTGTTGCTGAATTTGTTGGTGTTTTTCAATGTTGAGGTTGTTGTTGTTTTTCAATGTTGAGGTTGTTGTTGAATTTGTTGGTGTTTTTCAATTTCGAGGTTGTTGTTGAATTTGTTGGTGTTTTTCAATGTTGAAGTTGTTGTTGAATTTGTTGGTGTTTTTCAATGTTGAGGTTGTTGTTGAATTTGTTGGTGTTTTTCAATGTTGAGGTTGTTGTTGTTTTTCAATGTTGAGGGTGTTGTTGTTTTTCGATGTTGAGGTTGTTGTTGAATTTGTTGGTGTTTTTCAATGTTGAGGTTGTTGTTATTTTTCAATGTTGATGTTGTTGTTGTATTTGTTGGTGCTTTTCAATGTTGAGGTTGTTGTAGTTTTTCAATGTTGAAGTTGTTGTTGAATTTGTTGGTGTTTTTCAATGTCGAGGTTGTTGTTGAATTTGTTGGTGTTTTTCAATGTTGAAGTTGTTGTTGAATTTGTTGGTGTTTTTCAATGTTGAGGTTGTTGTTGTCTTTAAATGTTGAGGTTGTTGTTGAATTTGTTGTTGTTTTTCAATTTTGAGGTTGTTGTTGTTTTTCAATGTTGAGGTTGTTGTTGAATTTGTTGGTGTTTTTCTATGTTGAGGTTGTAGTTGTTTTTCAAGTTTGAGGTTGTTGTTAAATTTGTTGGTGTTTTTCAATGTTGAGATTGTTGTTGAATTTGTTGGTGTTTTTCATTGTTGAGGTTGTTCTTGAATTTGTTGGTGTTTTTCAATGTTGAGGTTGTTGTTGTTTTTCAATGTAGAGGTTGTTGTTGAATTTGTTGGTGTTTTTCAATGTTGAGGTTGTTGTTGTTTTTCAATGTTGAGGTTGTTGTTGAATTTGTTGGTGTTTTTCAATTTCGAGGTTGTTGTTGAATTTGTTGGTGTTTTCAATGTTGAAGTTGTTGTTGAACTTGGTGGTGTTTTTCAATGTTGAGGTTGTTGTTGTTTTTCAATGTTGAGGTTGTTGTTGAATTTGTTGGTGTTTCTCAATTTCGAGGTTGTTGCTGTTTTTCAATGTTGAGGTTGTTGTTGTTTTTCGATGTTGAGGTTGTTGTTGAATTTGTTGGTGTTTTTCAATGTTGAGGTTGTTGTTGTTTTTCAATGTTGAGGTTGTTGTTGCATTTGTTGGTGCTTTTCAATGTTGAGGTTGTTGTAGTTTTTAAATGTTGAGGTTGTTGTTGAATTTGTTGGTGTTTTTCAATGTCGAGGTTGTTGTTGAATTTGAAGGTGTTTTTCAATGTTGAAGTTGTTGTTGAATTTGTTGGTGTTTTTCATTGTTGAGATTGTAGTTTAATTTGTTGGTGTTTTTCAATTTTGAGGTTGTTGTTGTCTTTAAATGTTGAGGTTGTTGTTGAATTTGTTGGTGTTTTTCAATTTTGAGGTTGTTGTTGTTTTTCAATGTTGAGGTTGTTGTTGAATTTGTTGGTGTTTTTCCATGTTGAGGTTGTTGTTGTTTTTGAAAGTTGAGGTTGTTGTTAAATTTGTTGGTGTTTTTCAATGTTGAGGTTGTTGTTGAATTTGTTGGTGTTTTTCAATTTCGAGGTTGTTGTTGAATTTGTTGGTGTTTTTCAATGTTGAAGTTGTTGTTGAATTTGTTGGTGTTTTTCAATGTTGAGGTTGTTCTTGTTTTTCAATGTTGAGGTTGTTGTTGAATTTGTCGGTGTTTTTCAGTGTTGAGGTTGTTGTTGTTTTTCAATGTTGAGGTTGTTGTTGTTTTTCGATGTTGAGGTTGTTGTTGAATTTGTTGGTGTTTTTCAATGTTGAGGTTGTTGTTGTTTTTCAATGTTGAGGTTGTTGTTGTATTTGTTGGTGTTTTTCAATGTTGAGGTTGTTGTAGTTTTTCAATGTTGAGGTTGTTGTTGAATTTGTTGGTGTTTCTCAATGTCGAGGTTGTTGTTGAATTTGTTGGTGTTTTTCAATGTTGAAGTTGTTGTTGAATTTGTTGGTGTTTTTCATTGTTGAGGTTGTTGTTGAATTTGTTGGTGTCTTTAAATGTTGAGGTTGTTGTTGAATTTGTTGGTGTTTCTCAATTTTGAGGTTGTTGTTGTTTTTTAATTTCGAGGTTGTTGTTGAATTTGTTGGTGTTTTTCATTGTTGAGGTTGTTGTTGAATTTGTTGGTGTTTTTCAATGTTGAGGTTGTTGTTGTTTTTCAATGTTGAGGTTGTTGTTGAATTAGTTGGTGTTTTTCAATGTTGAGGTTGTTGTTGTTTTTCAATGTTGAGGTTGTTGTTGAATTTGTTGGTGTTTTTCAATTTCGAGGTTGTTGTTGAATTTGTTGGTGTTCTTCAATGTTGAAGTTGTTATTGAATTTGTTGGTGTTTTTCAATGTTGAGGTTGTTGTTGTTTTTCAATGTTGAGGTTGTTGTTGAATTTGTTGGTGTTTTTCAATGTCGAGGTTATTGTTGAATTTGTTGGTTTTTTTCAATCTTGAAGTTGTTGTTGAATTTGTTGTTGTTTTTCAATGTTGTGGTTGTTGTTGTTTTTCAATGTTGAGGTTGTTGTTGAATTTGTTGGTGTTTTTCAATTTTGAGGTTGTTGTTGTTTTTCAATGTTGAGGATGTTGTTGAATTTGTTGGTGTTTTTCCATGTTGAGGTTGTTGTTGCTTTTCAAAGTTGAGGTTGATGTTTAATTTGTTGGTGTTTTTCAATGTTGAGGTTGTTGTTGAATTTGTTGGTGTTTTTCATTTTTGAGGTTGTTGTTGAATTTGTTGGTGTTTTTCAATGTTGAGGTTGTTGTTGTTTTTCAATGTTGAGGTTGTTGTTGAATTTGTTGGTCTTTTTCAATGTTGAGGTTGTTGTTGAATTTGTTGGTGTTTTTCAATGTTGAGGTTGTTGTTGTTTTTCAATATTGAGGGTGTTGTTGAATTTGTTTGTTTTTTTCAATGTTGAGGTTGGTGTTGAATTTGTTGGTATTTTTCAATGTTGAGGTTGTTGTTGTTTTTCAATGTTGAGGTTGTTTTTGAATTTGTTGGTGTTTTTCAATGTTGAGGTTGTTGTTGTTTTTCAATGTTGAGGTTGTTGTTGAATTTGTTGGTCTTTTTCAATTTCGAGGTTGTTGTTGAATTTGTTGGTGTTTTTCAATGTTGAAGTTGTTGTTGAATTTGTTGGTGTTTTTCAATGTTGAGGTTGTTGTTGTTTTTCAATGTTGAGGTTGTTGTTGAATTTGTTGCTGTTTTTCAATGTTGAGGATGTTGTTGTTTTTCAATGTTGAGGTTGTTGTTGTTTTTCAATGTTTAGGTTGTTGTTGAATTTGTTCGTTTTTTCAATGCTCAGGTTGTTGTTGAATTTGTTGGTGTTTTTCAATGTTGAGGTTGTTGTTGTTTTTCAATGTTGAGGTTGTTGTTGTATTTGTTGGTGTTTTTCAATGTTGAGGTTGTTGTAGTTTTTCAATGTTGAGGTTGTTGTTGAATTTGTTGGTGTTTTTCAATGTCGAGGTTGTTGTTGAATTTGTTGGTGTTTTTCAATGTTGAAGTTGTTGTTGAATTTGTATGTGTTTTTCAATGTTGAGGTTGTTGTTGAATTTGTTGGTGCTTTTCAATGTTGAGGTTGTTGTTGTTTTTAAATGTTGAGGTTGTTGTTGAATTTGTTGGTGTTTTTCAATGTTGAGGTTGTTGTAGTTTTTCAATGTTGAGGTTGTTGTTGAATTTGTTGGTGTTTTTCAATGTCGAGGTTGTTGTTGAATTTGTTGGTGTTTTTCAATGTTGAAGTTGTTGTTGAATTTGTATGTGTTTTTCAATGTTGAGGTTGTTGTTGAATTTGTTGGTGCTTTTCAATGTTGAGGTTGTTGTTGTTTTTCAATGTTGAGGTTGTTGTTGAATTTGTTGGTGTTTTTCCACGTTGAGGTTGTTGTTGTTTTTCAAGTTTGAGGTTGTTGTTAAATTTGTTGGTGTTTTTCAATGTTGTGGTTGTTGTTGAATTTGTTGGTGTTTTTCAATTTCGAGGTTGTTGTTGAATTTGTTGGTGTTTTTCAATGTTGTGGTTGTTGTTGTTTTTCAATGTTGAGGTTGTTGTTGAATTTGCTGGTGTTTTTCAATGTTGAGGTTGTTGTTGTTTTTCAATGTTGAGGTTGATGTTGTTTTTCGATGTTGAGGTTGTTGTTGAATTTGTTGGTGTTTTTCAATGTTGAGGTTGTTGTTGAATTTGTTGGTGTTTTTCAATGTTGAAGTTGTTGTTGAATTTGTTGGTGTTTTTCAATGTTGAGGTTGTTGTTGTTTTTCAATGTTGAGGTTGTTGTTGAATTTGTTGGTGTTTTTCAATGTTGAGGTTGTTGTTGTTTTTCAATGTTGAGGTTGTTGTTGTTTTTCGATGTTGAGGTTGTTGAATTTGTTGGTGCTTTTCAATGTTGAGGTTGTTGTTGAATTTGTTGGTGTTTTTCAATGTTGAGGTTGTTGTTGTTTTTCAATGTTGAGGTTGTTGCTGAATTTGTTGGTGTTTTTCAATGTTGAGGTTGTTGTTGTTTTTCAATGTTGAGGTTGTTGTTGAATTTGTTGGTGTTTTTCAATTTCGAGGTTGTTGTTGAATTTGTTGGTGTTTTTCAATGTTGAAGTTGTTGTTGAATTTGTTGGTGTTTTTCAATGTTGAGGTTGTTGTTGAATTTGTTGGTGTTTTTCAATGTTGAGGTTGTTGTTGTTCTTCAATGTTGAGGGTGCTGTTGTTTTTCGATGTTGAGGTTGTTGTTGAATTTGTTGGTGTTTTTCAATGTTGAGGTTGTTGTTGTTTTTCAATGTAGAGGTTGTTGTTGAATTTGTTGGTGTTTTTCAATGTTGAGGTTGTTGTTGTTTTTCAATGTTGAGGTTGTTGTTGAATTTGTTGGTGTTTTTCAATTTCGAGGTTGTTGTTGAATTTGTTGGTGTTTTCAATGTTGAAGTTGTTGTTGAACTTGGTGGTGTTTTTCAATGTTGAGGTTGTTGTTGTTTTTCAATGTTGAGGTTGTTGTTGAATTTGTTGGTGTTTTTCAATTTCGAGGTTGTTGCTGTTTTTCAATGTTGAGGTTGTTGTTGTTTTTCGATGTTGAGGTTGTTGTTGAATTTGTTGGTGTTTTTCAATGTTGAGGTTGTTGTTGTTTTTCAATGTTGAGGTTGTTGTTGCATTTGTTGGTGCTTTTCAATGTTGAGGTTGTTGTAGTTCTTAAATGTTGAGGTTGTTGTTGTTTTTCAAGTTTGAGGTTGTTGTTAAATTTGTTGGTGTTTTTCAATGTTGAGGTTGTTGTTGAATTTGTTGGTGTTTTTCAATTTCGAGGTTGTTGTTGAATTTGTTGGTGTTTTTCAATGTTGTGGTTGTTGTTGTTTTTCAATGTTGAGGTTGTTGTTGAATTTGCTGGTGTTTTTCAATGTTGAGGTTGTTGTTGTTTTTCAATGTTGAGGTTGATGTTGTTTTTCGATGTTGATGTTGTTGTTGAATTTGTTGGTGTTTTTCAAAGTTGAGGTTGTTGTTGAATTTGTTGGTGTTTTTCAATGTTGAAGTTGTTGTTGAATTTGTTGGTGTTTTTCAATGTTGAGGTTGTTGTTGTTTTTCAATGTTGAGGTTGTTGTTGAATTTGTTGGTGTTTTTCAATGTTGAGGTTGTTGTTGTTTTTCAATGTTGAGGTTGTTGTTGTTTTTCGATGTTGAGGTTGTTGTTGAATTTGTTGGTGCTTTTCAATGTTGAGGTTGTTCTTGAATTTGTTGGTGTTTTTCAATGTTGAGGTTGTTGTTGTTTTTCAATGTTGAGGTTGTTGCTGAATTTGTTGGTGTTTTTCAATGTTGAGGTTGTTGTTGTTTTTCAATGTTGAGGTTGTTGTTGAATTTGTTGGTGTTTTTCAATTTCGAGGTTGTTGTTGAATTTGTTGGTGCTTTTCAATGTTGAAGTTGTTGTTGAATTTGTTGGTGTTTTTCAATGTTGAGGTTGTTGTTGAATTTGTTGGTGTTTTTCAATGTTGAGGTTGTTGTTGTTTTTCAATGTTGAGGGTGCTGTTGTTTTTCGATGTTGAGGTTGTTGTTGAATTTGTTGGTGTTTTTCAATGTTGAGGTTGTTGTTGTTTTTCAATGTAGAGGTTGTTGTTGAATTTGTTGGTGTTTTTCAATGTTGAGGTTGTTGTTGTTTTAGAATGTTGAGGTTGTTGTTGAATTTGTTGGTGTTTTTCAATTTCGAGGTTGTTGTTGAATTTGTTGGTGTTTTCAATGTTGAAGTTGTTGTTGAACTTGGTGGTGTTTTTCAATGTTGAGGTTGTTGTTGTTTTTCAATGTTGAGGTTGTTGTTGAATTTGTTGGTGTTTTTCAATTTCGAGGTTGTTGCTGTTTTTCAATGTTGAGGTTGTTGTTGTTTTTCGATGTTGAGGTTGTTGTTGAATTTGTTGGTGTTTTTCAATGTTGAGGTTGTTGTTGTTTTTCAATGTTGAGGTTGTTGTTGCATTTGTTGGTGCTTTTCAATGTTGAGGTTGTTGTAGTTTTTAAATGTTGAGGGTGTTGTTGAATTTGTTGGTGTTTTTCAATGTCGAGGTTGTTGTTGAATTTGAAGGTGTTTTTCAATGTTGAAGTTGTTGTTGAATTTGTTGGTGTTTTTCATTGTTGAGATTGTAGTTTAATTTGTTGGTGTTTTTCAATTTTGAGGTTGTTGTTGTCTTTAAATGTTGAGGTTGTTGTTGAATTTGTTGGTGTTTTTCAATTTTGAGGTTGTTGTTGTTTTTCAATATTGAGGTTGTTGTTGAATTTGTTGGTGTTTTTCCATGTTGAGGTTGTTGTTGTTTTTCAAAGTTGAGGTTGTTGTTAAATTTGTTGGTGTTTATCAATGTTGAGGTTGTTGTTGAATTTGTTGGTGTTTTTCAATTTCGAGGTTGTTGTTGAATTTGTTGGTGTTTTTCAATGTTGAAGTTGTTGTTGAATTTGTTGGTGTTTTTCAATGTTGAGGTTGTTGTTGTTTTTCAATGTTGAGGTTGTTGTTGAATTTGTGGGTGTTTTTCAGTGTTGAGGTTGTTGTTGTTTTTCAATGTTGAGGTTGTTGTTGTTTTTCGATGTTGAGGTTGTTGTTGAATTTGTTGGTGTTTTTCAATGTTGAGGTTGTTGTTGTTTTTCAATGTTGAGGTTGTTGTTGTATTTGTTGGTGCTTTTCAATGTTGAGGTTGTTGTAGTTTTTCAATGTTGAGGTTGTTGTTGAATTTGTTGGTGTTTTTCAATGTCGAGGTTGTTGTTGAATTTGTTGGTGTTTTTCAATGTTGAAGTTGTTGTTGAATTTGTTTGTGTTTTTCATTGTTGAGGTTGTTGTTGAATTTGTTGGTGTCTTTAAATGTTGAGGTTGTTGTTGAATTTGTTGGTGTTTCTCAATTTTGAGATTGTTGTTGTTTTTTAATGTTGAGGTTGTTGTTGAATTTGTTGGTGTTTTTCATTGTTGAGGTTGTTGTTGAATTTGTTGGTGTTTTTCAATGATGAGGTTGTTGTTGTTATTCAATGTTGAGGTTGTTGTTGAATTTGTTGGTGTTTTTCAATGTTGAGGTTGTTGTTGTTTTTCAATGTTGAGGTTGTTGTTGAATTTGTTGGTGTTTTTCAATTTCGAGGTTGTTGTTGAATTTGTTGGTGTTCTTCAATGTTGAAGTTGTTATTGAATTTGTTGGTGTTTTTCAATGTTGAGGTTGTTGTTGTTTTTCAATGTTGAGGTTGTTGTTGAATTTGTTGGTGTTTTTCAATGTCGAGGTTCTTGTTGAATTTCTTGGTTTTTTTCAATCTTGAAGTTGTTGTTGAATTTGTTGGTGTTTTTCAATGTTGTGGTTGATGTTGTTTTTCAATGTTGAGGTTGTTGTTGAATTTGTTGGTGTTTTTCAATTTTGAGGTTGTTGTTGTTTTTCAATGTTGAGGATGTTGTTGAATTTGTTGGTGTTTTTCCATGTTGAGGTTGTTGTTGTTTTTCAAAGTTGAGGTTGATGTTTAATTTGTTGGTGTTTTTCAATGTTGAGGTTGTTGTTGAATTTGTTGGTGTTTTTCATTTTTGAGGTTGTTGTTGAATTTGTTGGTGTTTTTCAATGTTGAGGTTGTTGTTGTTTTTCAATGTTGAGGTTGTTGTTGAATTTGTTCGTCTTTTTCAATGTTGAGGTTGTTGTTGAATTTGTTGGTGTTTTTCAATGTTGAGGTTGTTGTTGTTTTTCAATGTTGAGGGTGCTGTTGTTTTTCGATGTTGAGGTTGTTGTTGCATTTGTTGGTGTTTTTCAATGTTGAGGTTGTTGTTGTTTTTCAATGTAGAGGTTGTTGTTGAATTTGTTGGTGTTTTTCAATGTTGAGGTTGTTGTTGTTTTTCAATGTTGAGGTTGTTGTTGAATTTGTTGGTGTTTTTCAATTTCGAGGTTGTTGTTGAATTTGTTGGTGTTTTCAATGTTGAAGTTGTTGTTGAACTTGGTGGTGTTTTTCAATGTTGAGGTTGTTGTTGTTTTTCAATGTTGAGGTTGTTGTTGAATTTGTTGGTGTTTTTCAATTTCGAGGTTGTTGCTGTTTTTCAATGTTGAGGTTGTTGTTGTTTTTCGTTGTTGAGGTTGTTGTTGAATTTGTTGGTGTTTTTCAATGTTGAGGTTGTTGTTGTTTTTCAATGTTGAGGTTGTTGTTGCATTTGTTGGTGCTTTTCAATGTTGAGGTTGTTGTAGTTTTTAAATGTTGAGGTTGTTGTTGAATTTGTTGGTGTTTTTCAATGTCGAGGTTGTTGTTGAATTTGAAGGTGTTTTTCAATGTTGAAGTTGTTGTTGAATTTGTTGGTGTTTTTCATTGTTGAGATTGTAGTTTAATTTGTTGGTGTTTTTCAATTTTGAGGTTGTTGTTGTCTTTAAATGTTGAGGTTGTTGTTGAATTTGTTGGTGTTTTTCAATTTTGAGGTTGTTGTTGTTTTTCAATGTTGAGGTTGTTGTTGAATTTGTTGGTGTTTTTCCATGTTGAGGTTGTTGTTGTTTTTCAAAGTTGAGGTTGTTGTTAAATTTGTCGGTGTTTATCAATGTTGAGGTTGTTGTTGAATTTGTTGGTGTTTTTCAATTTCGAGGTTGTTGTTGAATTTGTTGGTGTTTTTCAATGTTGAAGTTGTTGTTGAATTTGTTGGTGTTTTTCAATGTTGAGGTTGTTGTTGTTTTTCAATGTTGAGGTTGTTGTTGAATTTGTGGGTGTTTTTCAGTGTTGAGGTTGTTGTTGTTTTTCAATGTTGAGGTTGTTGTTGTTTTTCGATGTTGAGGTTGTTGTTGAATTTGTTGGTGTTTTTCAATGTTGAGGTTGTTGTTGTTTTTCAATGTTGAGGTTGTTGTTGTATTTGTTGGTGCTTTTCAATGTTGAGGTTGTTGTAGTTTTTCAATGTTGAGGTTGTTGTTGAATTTGTTGGTGTTTTTCAATGTCGAGGTTGTTGTTGAATTTGTTGGTGTTTTTCAATGTTGAAGTTGTTGTTGAATTTGTTTGTGTTTTTCATTGTTGAGGTTGTTGTTGAATTTGTTGGTGTCTTTAAATGTTGAGGTTGTTGTTGAATTTGTTGGTGTTTCTCAATTTTGAGATTGTTGTTGTTTTTTAATGTTGAGGTTGTTGTTGAATTTGTTGGTGTTTTTCATTGTTGAGGTTGTTGTTGAATTTGTTGGTGTTTTTCAATGATGAGGTTGTTGTTGTTTTTCAATGTTGAGGTTGTTGTTGAATTTGTTGGTGTTTTTCAATGTTGAGGTTGTTGTTGTTTTTCAATGTTGAGGTTGTTGTTGAATTTGTTGGTGTTTTTCAATTTCGAGGTTGTTGTTGAATTTGTTGGTGTTCTTCAATGTTGAAGTTGTTGTTGAATTTGTTGGTGTTTTTCAATGTTGAGGTTGTTGTTGTTTTTCAATGTTGAGGTTGTTGTTGAATTTGTTGGTGTTTTTCAATGTCGAGGTTCTTGTTGAATTTGTTGGTTTTTTTCAATCTTGAAGTTGTTGTTGAATTTGTTGGTGTTTTTCAATGTTGTGGTTGTTGTTGTTTTTCAATGTTGAGGTTGTTGTTGAATTTGTTGGTGTTTTTCAATTTTGAGGTTGTTGTTGTTTTTCAATGTTGAGGATGTTGTTGAATTTGTTGGTGTTTTTCCATGTTGAGGTTGTTGTTGTTTTTCAAAGTTGAGGTTGATGTTTAATTTGTTGGTGTTTTTCAATGTTGAGGTTGTTGTTGAATTTGTTGGTGTTTTTCATTTTTGAGGTTGTTGTTGAATTTGTTGGTGTTTTTCAATGTTGAGGTTGTTGTTGTTTTTCAATGTTGAGGTTGTTGTTGAATTTGTTGGTCTTTTTCAATGTTGAGGTTGTTGTTGAATTTGTTGGTGTTTTTCAATGTTGAGGTTGTTGTTGTTTTTCAATATTGAGGTTGTTGTTGAATTTGTTTGTGTTTTTCAATGTTGAGGTTGGTGTTGAATTTGTTGGTATTTTTCAATGTTGAGGTTGTTGTTGTTTTTCAATGTTGAGGTTGTTTTTGAATTTGTTGGTGTTTTTCAATGTTATGGTTGTTGTTGTTTTTCAATGTTGAGGTTGTTGAATTTGTTGGTGTTTTTCAATGTTGAGGTTGTTGTTGTTTTTCAATGTTGAGGTTGTTGTTGAATTTGTTGGTGTTTTTCAATGTTGAGGTTGTTGTTGAATTTGTTGGTGTTTTTCAATGTTGAAGTTGTTGTTGAATTTGTTGGTGTTTTTCAATGTTGAGGTTGTAGTTGTTTTTCAATGTTGAGGTTGTTGTTGAATTTGTTGGTGTTTTTCAATGTTGAGGTTGTTGTTGTTTTTCAATGTTGAGGTTGCTGTTGTTTTTCAATGTTGAGGTTGTTGTTGAATTTGTTGGTGTTTTTCAATGCTGAGGTTGTTGTTGAATTTGTTGCTGTTTTTCAATGTTGAGGTTGTTGTTGTTTTTCAATGTTCAGGTTCTTGATGTATTTGTTGGTGTTTTTCAATGTTGAGGTTGTGTAGTTTTTCAATGTTGAGGTTGTTGTTGAATTTGTTGGTGTTTTTCAATGTCGAGGTTGTTGTTGAATTTTTTGCTGTTTTTCAATGTTGAAGTTGTTGTTGAATTTGTATGTTTTTTTCAATGTTGAGGTTGTTGTTGAATTTTTTGGTGTTTTTCAATGTTGAGGTTGTTGTTGTTTTTAAATGTTGAGGTTGTTTTTGAATTTGTTGGTGTTTTTCAATTTTGAGGTTGTTGTTGTTTTTCAATGTTGAGGTTGTTGTTGAATTTGTTGGTGTTTTTCCATGTTGAGGTTGTTGTTGTTTTTCAAGTTTGAGGTTGTTGTTAAATTTGTTGGTGTTTTTCAATGTTGAGGTTGTTGTTGAATTTGTTGGTGTTTTTCATTGCTGAGGTTGTTGTTGAATTTGTTGGTGTTTTTCAATGCTGAGGATGTTGTTGTTTTTCAATGTTGAGGTTGTTGTTGAATTTGTTGGTGTTTTTCAATGTTGAGGTTGTTGTTGTTTTTCAATTTCGAGGTTGTTGTTGAATTTGTTGGTGTTTTTCAATGTTGAAGTTGTTGTTGAATTTGTTGGTGTTTTTCAATGTTGAGGTTGTTGTTGTTTTTCATTGTTGAGGTTGTTGTTGAATTTGT